>CM041802.1:2161377-2188877 GCA_023376895.1 Aspiorhynchus laticeps | reverse complement strand
CTCCTTCTAACTGACAGCTGTCGGGTAAATAGGGTTTCAGATTGCATGCAAATGTACAATGCATGTTTGAATCAGGCTAAAAGCTTCCATCAGAACTGCTGTTGACTAGGTATCTGTTGCTTATGTTGGTACGGTTGATTCCCACATTGCTCTCACCAATATCTTTTCATCTGTTTGTGCTGTTTCTCATTCGCTCGCCAGGAGGAGCTACTATTCGTACTCATATTACCTGTAAGTAACAGAGACGATCAGACCAAAGCAAAAGCAAAACGGTGACTTAACATGCAGGGCTCTCTGCTCTCTTTCTATGGTTAGTCCTGTTAGTCTTTTAAAGATGCAGTATCCTTTTTTCAAGCGAAAACACAAATCGCTTTGACCAATCACGTTCCTTTGCATTGTAGTAGCTCTTGGACATGCTCGGCGACGGTCGCATCCAAGCGGTGTTATTTGAAAAAAGAATGCTGCACTTGTTGTCTGTTATTCGTCTGTTTTTTTTGGGTTGGTTTTGGGTGTGTGCATGTGTGGAATAGTTACTCACCGTGTCTCCATCCACCTCTCATCCTCACACACTCATTCATTTGGTGAAGAGGGTGTTTTTCATGTAGTCTGCAGCTCAATCTAGCTTTGATGGCTTTCTAAGAGTTCCTCTGACATCTCTACAAAACCTCAGGCAGATATCAAGAGAGCTGCTTGTCAAAAATAGCATAGAAATCTTGTAACAAATAGAGATTGCATAAATCATATGCATTGCAAATCATCTTTCACAGCACATTGCATTTCATCACATGTCACTTTTTTAAAGTAAAACCATGATAAGTGAATATATTTCTCAGTTCAGATTAAATCGGTTCTATATTTGCTTTCTAAACACACAACAACCTTTAAAAACTGACACTGATATGGAAAATCTCTAACTGCAAAAAAAGTCTTGATCAGTGTTTAGTCTTGTTTTACAAACGTCTAATCATCCTTAAACCAAGACCCATTTATTTTAAGCAAAAATGCATAAGATAAGACAAATTCAGAGCTCGCTTCTCCTCGTGATTTGTTCATCTTGATGTTCTTGATGATATTTTATACACGTAAATCCTGAATTATAGCCTTTCTTTAGATTTAATGTTTGAATGCATATTTTGCAAAATAAGTAAAATATTTTTGCTATTTTTTTCTTTAACTAAAAAGGACAGACAGCCTTGATCTACATTAATATAATTTAAAAAGATTTGACATATTAATTGCACTGTAACAAATTCCTATCACATTTTGTCATGCAGCTCTTGAAACAAGGCAGAAATGCTGATTAAGAAAAAAAAATTCTGCAGTTTTATTGTTTTTATGTAAGTCAAGAATACAACAGCTCTTTTTACTAATTTGTCTATGCAAAAAGAAAAAAAAAATTTTTTTCCAAATTTTGAATTACAATTTCAAGCATAAAATGACCTGCACTGACAAAAAATCCTCATAAATGCCAAAAGTAATTTTGTAACAGTAAAGTAGTAACTTTTTTGAACAGGCATGGTTTTATTTCTCTGAATCACATCCACTAATTTGCAAGTATTTCCTAAAAGTTTCCTCAAAGTTGTCCTTTACCACGGAACTAAAGCTTTCCTCTCGGATCATCCCTTCTTCTCTCTCCTGTCTGTTGTGTATTCCTACATGTGGGTGAAGGGTGCAGTTTTTCTGCAGTACTAGATCTTTAATGATCCTGTCTTTAATTGGCTCATCAGGAAGCTCGCCAAGAAGCGCAAGGATGCCATCGGAAACACCCGTCAGGAGATGACGCACATGGTCAACTCCATGGATCGCAGTTATGCAGACCAGAGCACTCTGCACGCCGAGGAGCCCGTGTCCGTCACCTTCATGGACTCGCACAACTTCAGCAGCCGCTGTGAGTACTCAAGCACAGCTTACATAACGTCAACGTGGAACATTTATTAACAAGATTATGAAACTTCCATTTGATATGTGTAGGGAAACCGAAACACACCCAAAGCCGGAAGCGGCCCACGTGAAGAAAGTGTGCACTGTAAAAAAAAAAATCTGTAAAATTTACGGTAAAAAAGTTGACGGAATTCTACCGTAAAAAAATACGGTAACACCATTTTAGGTTTTAACTTAAATTTACAGTTAACTACCGTAATTTCATTAACTGATATAATGTTAATATACCAACCTATTGACGTACTGAAATCTGTTTTGTATGTTTGTAATACACTGATTATCATCAAAAGCAGGCAAACCAAAGCAGCTTTTAAATAATAACATATATAGAAGAAGCACAGCGTCATTCACACAAACACTAATCACCATCATGATGATCTCAATAAACTGAAATATGCAATAAACATTAATTTAACAACATTAGATGTAATATACAACCCTAATAAACATAACTGATAAGAAAAAATTAAGAAGAAACATAGTTAAAACATCAAATTCAAACAAAATTTGAAATGCAACGCAGGGAATTCTGGGAACGTCAGTTTACGTTTTTTCCCTGTAAATTTTACAGGAACTTACCGTTAACCATTTAACATGTTTTTACTGTAGCATTTTCACAGTATTTTGCAGTATTTCACACACAGTGTGTGCAATGACAACATTATCTTTTGCTCTACAACACCAGTAGACTATTTACCTCTCTCTTGCCCAACCCAATGCAAGCACATTTAATGTGATTAGTGCGCCTCTGCAATTCACAAGGCGTCCAGGTTAGTTATTCATAACGACCTGATATCGTGCAAAACGCACCCACGTTCAACATGCGCTTCGTGAGTAAAATCTCAAGTGCAGACGCAGCAGTAAGACTCCCGCTCATCTCAGTTTCAGCTCTTGAGTGTTTGTTGATGATAACTCTGCATGTTTCTCTGCAGTGCCTAATGACCCTCTCGTGCCGACAGCTGTATTAGGTGAGGATTCGGTGTATGATGTGCCTGTGTCTGTGATCACTGGAGTTTCAACAGAGCAATTCAGTTCAGCCTGTGCTGTGGCTCAAAGACAACATGAAACACTTGCGTTTAGTATGTCATTTGGTCGTTTAATGACATTAAATCAGTGCATGTTACAGTAAAAGATTTAGTAATATTTCATCAAGATGTGTTCACTTTCTTCACCTCGAGGTGTGAGCGAGGAAATGATCTTAACTAGCAATATAGACCAATCTAATCAAATCAAAATGATTTAAATAAAGCCCATCCCTACATAATTGCTAAGTTTTGCCATCATGTTGTCTTCCAGCCAAACACTTCTCACCAATTAGTTAAAACACTTCAAGTCATGAGGTAATGTTTGATTTGAACTGAATTGAGCTGAGTACTCCTGCTGCACATTATTGCACATTCATTACCCAGCATGCATCACTCACGTAGCCCCCCCACCGTGTTCCTGTTGTGTTACATAGAGCAGGGTTTCTCAATCATTTCCACGGCTCCTCGTGTATTGCACATTAAACTGAAGTGTGATGGAATCCACTATTGTCAAGGTGCATCAAACACATGCAGCGCAGGGAGCCTGTAGGAATAGATGGAGAACTACTGTGCTTGAAGACTCAAATCCCAGGATGTTATGAATGTGTGGTGAGACGTCTAGTGATGACTGTGTGTGTGTCGAGAGAAAGCACAGTCATCGCTCTCCTAAAGTAAGAAGACGTACTGCTTTTCTGCTACTGTGGACACACATTTGCTAAATGAGGATATACTGTAGTTTTTATTGTTTTTATATAAGGGTAATTACAATTACTACAGATGAACCCAAACACTACCCTTAAAATAATACTATATATGTCCCTAAGCAGAGGTTGCATCAGATTTAGCTCACTTGCACTGTAAAAAAAACAAAAGTTGAGCAAACTTAACCCTTGTGCATCAATTTAAAAAAGTTACACATAGGTTCATAGTGGACAAATATGTCTGTCAAAAACTGTCATAAAATGTGAAGCTTGGGAGCACAGACTTAAGTTTGGTCTCATTTTAAAGAAGAACCAGATTATTGTTAAAGTAAAAAAAGTTTAAAAAGTGAAACCAAAAAAAAGTTATACAGGTTTAAGTTTATGAAAATGATTTATGAACAATATTTTATATAAAATATATATTTTATGAAACATGTTGAACTCTAAACCTGCTAGAAAATCAAAGCCATAAATCTAAACTAGTTGTGTTCCAAATTTGAGGTTGATATCTCAAAAAAAATGAGCTTTCAGTAAGATATTGTTTGGGTGCAGTACCACATTTTCTCCATTAGATGTCAGCAAAACTCTGCTGGTGCACACAGTGCTTGAGTTTGTGATTTACAGTAGAGTTCATCTCTCAAATATTACAAGAACACACATGTACACAAACACAATTTTTTTTTATGACACACATACAAGCCACACTCTGACATCCATACCAACACACACACACAATTATAGCTGCATTATTTATCCAATTGTCTCTATAATATCCAGAAGCAGAAAACAGGAATAAAGCGAGTATTTGCTTTATAGACCAAACCTGAAAAAATAGCATCATCTGGTAAAAAATAGTAAAAAATAAAATTTTGAAGCCTTGCCAACAGAATGAAAGCCTATTAACAAAAATTGCATCATTATACAGTTAAACGGCACTGCGATTAAAAATAGCAGTTTTAATGGGTTTCAATGGAGACGTTTTTGTCCAAACGGTGCGGAGTGGTTCACTTTTTTGTACCTAGTGTAAAATAAATGTATTAAAGGAAATGAGGGTGGAATATTAAAATTCCAATAAATATACACACCTGAGCCAAAATCTACAGAGCATAAACACAGGCAAAATTATCAATAAAACTAAACAAAAGGACAAAAATGTTCAAACAGACACAAGTTAAAAGTAAGGCACCACTTAGCAGATTTTTGAGCTCAACATTGTTTATAAACTTAAACAACAAGTTGAGAACAAAATTGCTAAGCGGATGCCTTAAACTTTTAAGTTTCATCACTACTCTTAGTGTTGTAAAAGTAAAAAAACATTAAGCCACACAGAATGAACATACAAAAATCACACACACAGAAACACACACGAGACACAGCACACAGAGCACACACACACACAGAACACACAACACACAAGACAAACACACACACAGACAACACACACACACACGACACAACACACAGACACACACACACAGAGACACACACACAAACACAGACACAACACACACACACACACGACACACACAGCAACAGCACACACACGTACACAGCACACACACACAGCAGACACACACGACACACACAGACACACACACACACACAACACAGAGACACACACACACACACACACGAGACACAGACACACACACACAAACACAGACACACACACAACAGACACACACACAGACGACACACACACACACAACAACACACACACAAGACACAACACACACACACAGACACACACACACACACAGACACACACACACACACACAGACACAACACACAACACACACACACAACACACACACACACACACACAGAACACAACACACACACACACACACGACACACACAGACACACACACAGAACACAACACACACACACACACACACACAACACACACACACACAACACAGACACACACACACACACACAGAGCACACAGACACAGACACACACACACGACACACACACACACACACAA
Organism: Aspiorhynchus laticeps; assembly: GCA_023376895.1. Taxonomy (NCBI): domain Eukaryota; kingdom Metazoa; phylum Chordata; class Actinopteri; order Cypriniformes; family Cyprinidae; genus Aspiorhynchus; species Aspiorhynchus laticeps. The sequence continues at coordinate 2,183,218 of CM041802.1, read as the reverse complement.
CACACAGACACACACACACACAACACACACACACGAGACACAACACAACACACACAACACAGAACACACACACACACACACACACAACACACACACAAGACACACACACACACACACAACACACGACACAGACACACACAGACACACAGACACACGACACACACACACACAACACAACACACACACAGACACACACACAGACACACACAACACACAGACACACACACACAGACGACACAGACACACACACACACACAGACACAACACACACACACACAGAGACACAGACACACACACACACAGAGACAACACACACACAGAGACACAGCACACACACACACACACAAGACACAGCACACACACACGAGACACAGACACACAGACACACACACACAGAGACACAGACACACACACACACACAGAGACACAGACACACACACACACGAGACACAGACACACAGACACACACACACAGAGACACAGACACACACACACAGACACACACACACACACACACACACACACACACACATGACATTATAAGTGTTCCCGGAGCTCGTGGGATGATGGTGAAACTGAACTGACAGCTTACTCGTAAACCTAATATAACTCCAGTCATCTGGGTTAACAGTGTCAGATGCTAACATAGAGCTAACATGACAGAACAAGCAAGAAAGAAGAGGTTTTCTACAGCGGTGTGATGATGATGATGACGGGGGGGTATTAAAACGTCCCCTTAGGCCACGGCTCTGGCAGAGAGTGTAGAGGACAACACTTCATCCAAACAGCTGCGTCTTTCTGAGATCTGTGATGAAGAGAAGTTCTAGTCCCTTACAAGCAGTGACCGAATGAAGTCTGATTATCAAAGTCTCAAACCTTAATAAGTGTCTCTGTCAAGATGTAGGCCAGAGCTGTGTAGAAGCGACTCTAAAATGTGTGCTCGTCTTTGTTCTCGAGATTCGACGGGGGTTTCTTGTAAATCATTTCCTGTGGTTGAGATTCCTGTGCATTTGATAATATTCAGAGGTATCTTTTGTGGTCCGATATAAATATATATATACTGTATATGTGACACTGGAGCACAAAACCAGTCATAAGGGTCCATTTTTCAAAATTGAGATTTATGCATCATCTGGAAGCTGAATAAATAGCTTTACATTGATGTATGGTTTGTTATGATAGGGACAATATTTGGGCTGAGATACAACTATTTGTAAATCTGGAATCTGAGGGTGCAAAAAAATCTAAATATTGAGAAAATCACCTTTAAAGTTGTTCAAATGAAGTTCTTAGCAATACATATTACTAATCAAAAATTAAGTTTTGATATATTTACGGTAGGAAATTCACTAAATATCTTCATGGAACATGATCTTAATATCCTAATGATTTTTGGCATAAAAGAAAAATTGATAATTTTGACCCATACAATGTATTGTTGGCTATTGCTACAAATAGACTTAAGACTGCTTTTGTGCTCCAGGGTCACATATGTATGTGGCTTCCGCATCTCCACAAAAACTGCAACTAATGTGAAATTTGAAGTGCCTTCTACCGGTCTGGATGTGATGTAGAGAGTGTCTTTGTTTGTGCTCGCCCTCGTCTTAGTGTCCTGTAGCTGTGTTCTGTATATGTTTAGTCCATATCACCCCATCAGCTGTACTACAGAGCCCTTGTGTTTGAGCTGACGCTGAACTAAACAACTCTTTTCTCTCCCGCTGCCCCATAAGTGCCTATCACTGGTAAGTGTGTGTGAAGAAACGCCTCTGTCCTGTTCAGAGTGCATTTGGGAGGTTTTGCGTGTGTGTGTCGAGTCCTGTGAGCTTAGCTTGTACAAAGGTTTGTCCGAAGCCCTCAGTGTGCGTTTCAATGAATCTTTCCCGACTCCTTTCTCAGACGAGAACCACACGGCAGCGGCCGAGAACAGCAGACTGCTGGACATCCCACGCTATCACTGCGAGGGCACCGAGTCGCCCTATCAGACCGGACAGCTCCATCCTGCCATACGTGTGGCTGACCTGCTGCAGCACATCAATCTGATGAAGACCTCGGACAGTTACGGCTTCAAAGAGGAGTATGAGGTTAGTGAACCTCGAACAAAACAACAGTCAAAGCTGTCAGTGTAGTGCATGCACACACACACTGATGACTGTGTGGACGAACCCTTAAGCAGTGCTGGGCAGTAACTAGTTACTAGTAACTTAGTTACTGTAATAATATAACTAGTAGTGTAACTAATTACTAATAAGATTTCAGTTACCATCCATAAAACAGCTTAGTTACTTTTGATGCCTTGACCCGCTGATTTAAAATCAAATAATTTCTAGATTTATGTTCATAATTTCACGACTCACACATGCATGTGATGTCTCAGTGCAGCAGACAAGCTTGAAATATGGAAAATATTACATTCAGCACATATAAATATTGCATTATATTGATTTTGTCAGGAAAAAAGATGATCTGAACACTGTTGTGTGTTACTTTACTCTGCGTTACATCCCTCTGATCAGCATCTGCTACATTATATTACTATAATTAAAAATATTTTTGGAAAATTAAACAGTTTCTTACAAACTTATGTGATTTGATAAAATACATAATGAATATAATCGTATATGGGAAACTGAGAAATTACAATTAGCTTCAAACTGACAATTAATGATATTAATACAACACTTCTACTTGAATGTCACTGTTAATCACTATTGAGTGTTTGTAATAACTAATAATGTGGATTTTGGTCAAATGATGAGGCAGAAATATGTTATTAGTAACATTTATGTGGAAGATACACAGTTACAACTTCTGTGAGGCGTGAAGAAACAATGTAACTAGTAGTGTAACTAATTACTGTTGACAGAAAGTAAGTAAAGTAACAATATTACTTTTGAAAGGAGTAACTAGTAATGAGTAATATATTACATGCTTTAAGTAACTAACCCAACACTGCCCTTAAGTGATCTTAAAGCTAAAGTGTGTCATTTCTGAATCACCAAAAATAACTGAAAACAAGATTGCTTTCAAACCTTGCCCTCGTCTTCCATTGTTCAGATGAACTATGGAGCTATTTCAAAGCAATAGTTTACCAAAAAAAAAAAATTGCTTCAAATGTGCTCACTCTGAGTCCATCAAGATGAGTTTGTTTCTTCATCAGGTTTGTAGAAATGTGTCTCTGCATCAGTGTCTCAGCAATGGATGCTCTGCAGTGAATGGGTGCCGTCAGAATGAGAGTCTGATAAAAACATCACAATAATCCACAGCACTCCAGTCCATCAGTTAACATCTGGAGAAGACAAAAGCTCAAGCAAATCCAGCATTAATACGTTTTTAACTTCAAACTGTTGCTTCCAGCTAAAATATGAGCTCATAATCCATAATAACACTTCCTCCAGGGAATCAGGAGAGAAATATGCACAGATCGTGTGACAGATTGATGGACTGGAGTGGTGTGGATTATTGTGATGTTTTTATCAGACTCTCATTCTGACGGCACCCATTCACTGCAGAGCATCCATTGCTGAGACACTGATGCAGAGACACATTTCTACAAACCTGATGAAGAAACAAACTCATCTGCATCTCGGATGGCCTGAGGGTGGGCACATTTCTAGCAAATTAAATTTTTTGGGTGGACTATGTTTTTAACATCCAAAAACTGTCACACTTCTCCAAGAAGTCGTTGAAACCCCTCCTCCACAGCGTTATACCCACACATGTTTTGCACTGATGAGTTTGCTGGTTGCAGGCAAGGAGTGTTGGCGGTTTATTTCATGAAACCACAATCTGATCAGTGGAGTTTGTGTGCCAGATGCACAACAGTTTGTTTTGTTTCAGCTGCTGAGAGCGCCTGATGCTTCCTTAGTCATCAAATTTACATGCATTTCCATTCAAACGACTGTGTTGTGCTGATGTTGTCAGATATGATGAAAATAGCCCCTGTTGGCTGTTGTAATTCATTCTGTGTTTCTCTCCAGAGCTTCTTTGAGGGTCAGTCTGCTTCCTGGGACGCAGCAAAGAAAGAGCAAAATCGAACGAAGAATCGATACGGGAACATCATTGCATGTAAGAGTGTAGGATATTCTCTAGTACACTTAATATCTGGCTCCTTTAGATGGCTTTGTAGTCAATAAAGAGCCTTTTGGAAAGCATCTGTTGCTCTTTAGAAAACCAACATGTGCTGGTGCTTTAAAGATGTCAAGAAGATCAAGAACGAGTCATATTTCACCCCAACATCTTAAGATATTATATTGTGCACATAAAAACTGAGGCCTGTTTTAGTAAGATCAGTATTTTGCATTCATTTACATTTGCCAGATACTTTTATCCAAAGCACTTTACATTGCAATAAAGGTATGCATCAACTTCATGCATTTAAATTATGCTTATTTAAAAAAAAATGGTCATTATGTCTGTATAACAAGATTTTCATTGTGTATTTTATTTCTGTACAATTATGAATAAACTCAGTAGGTAAACGTCTGGACGCATTGCGGTAATGAGAAATATATATATATATATATTACTTATTTTTTTCATTTGTATAGCGCTTTTCACGATACCAATCCTTGCAAAGCAGCTTTACAGAAGTTTCTACATTGCATTCAGGAGTAGGTTATTAGTGTGACTATGGCAGAAATGTACAGTAAGAATCATGCAGTTAGGTACAAATTACACGTAATCAAACAGACACTATTAACTGCAATGATTATATGTTGCGATTAAACTTTACGATTGCGAATAAACGTTCCAATTAAGGAAAATTTGGTAGTTTATAAGCTAAATTTGGTAGTTTTATATGTTGTTCCAGGGTTAGCATCATCTGAGGTCTTCTGAGGGGTTTGGCATCATCTCTTCTCAGCTGTTGTAAGGGTTGGAGAGATAATGAGAGAAAGCCGTTGTTCTGTCGATTTGTGCTGCCCTGTCAGATTTTCCTACCTCCCATTAAAACAGTAGGTAGTACAATTCGACAACGAAAAATGCAACCTGTTAAATTATGATTTCTTAATGTCTACACCTACCACAACCCTAAACCTACCCTTACAGTAATGCAAATACAGTAATTATGTGTTATATTTGCAGTTGTGTCTAGAAGGGATACAGCTACCGGAAACCAACAATAAATCATTTTTTCTACCTATTAGATTGTGTTTTATTAACATCTACACCTATTCCAACCCTAAACCTACCCCTTACAGTAATGCAGATGTATTAAATATTGTTGTTCAGCGTGAGAAAAAGGATGAAATATTGATGTGCGCATGCGCAGTAAGCCCTGGTAGGAAAATCTGACAGGTAGGATAAAATGTCAGGACACCGGCATAGAAAAATAACATCACTCTGCAAATAATCTTAAAAAACGATCGATCTTTCGGGGGTGATTTTGAGGTGAAATATGACCAGGACATGCACCGTAAGAGCTGTTTAGAAGCTTGTTCCTAGCGCACACAGTCAGCAGCATGCCAACACAACGCTGTTTTTATCCTGAATCTGCTCTGTTTGCCGTGTGTCGCGCTGTAGACGATCATTCTCGAGTGATCCTGCAGCCAATGGAAGACGACCCGTCCTCCGACTACATAAATGCCAACTACATTGATGTAAGTGGCGATGCCGCCTCCTCCTCCATTGGCGAACGTGTGAGAAACGTCTCTCCCTCCCTCGTATGTGAGGTCTTTTATGCATGCCTTTGTCTCAACTATACACAATTTACAGCTTTCTTTTCTTCCTTGTTGGAGGTGCTTGCTGACTCACTGACATTGTTGTGCTCTCTCTCACTCTTATGCGGTTGATTTGGGGGCGGTAGATTTGGCTGTACAGGGATGTAAGTATCACTGTAGGCACATGTCTCACCCATCCATGCCCCGCTTGCGTCCGGCTCCATTCTGTCGCTCCTCCTCGTGCCGCGGCTCATCTGCTTTGCCTGTGGCGTGGGCATCATGCATGTTAACATCCCTGGCCTGTGTTTCAGTTAACGCTCATGATTTTGGTGTCGTGTGTTTTAGTTTTCGTGGGAGGGGGGGATTTGATGTCGGGTCTCCCTGCAGTGTGTGTCGTGGTGTGTGTGTTGAGATTACAAGTCTCAAAACGAAACTCTTACACAGAAAAATAAGGGTTTCAAATTGTACCTTTTTGGGTACAACAGCTTGTCCCTGGAGCAGAACCCTTGAAAGGACATATTAGTACCCTAGAGTAGTAATATGTACCCTTAAGGTACTAATATGTACCTATTAGGGGTAAAAAAGGTACAAATATGTCCTTTCAAGGGTACTGCTCCAGGGACAAGCTGTTGTACCCAAAAAGGTACAATTTGAAACCCTTATTTTTCTGTGTAAAAGCATAATTTAGCACAGTTTTGCATAGCCCACTGTGAAATAAATTACTCTCAGATTTGAATTGTTTGCTGCTGTTTTTGTTTCTCTTGCAGGGATACCAGAGACCCAGCCATTACATCGCAACTCAAGGTAAACGAGAAGTTAATTAATCATCTTTGTTGGCAAGAACAAAAACTGACTGTTTAAAGTGCCCTATTATGGGTTATGAAAGGTTCATATTTTGGTTTTGGGAGTCTTCAACAACAGGTTGACATGCATGCAAGGTCAAAAAACACTTTTTATTGTTTTATAATATGCATTTATTTTTACCTTACTTGCTCAACGACTCCCAAACGATTCGCTCAACGATTCATTTTTCCAAATTTTTCTTTTGCGTGATGCTAATCTGCAGTGATTGTTCTCGTTTTCATCTCATCTCGCCTGTAATCTGATTTATCAAGCAGCAGTTATGTGCGCTCAAAACGAACAAAAAGTTTTCAGATGCATAGAACAAAAAGAAGAACGTTTTAGTCCAATTGGTAGCTGAATTTGTCCGCACACTGAACAATTCAAACAGACCAAAAAAAATTTGTTTATTTTTCATATGCAAAAGTGAAAGAGTGACAAAAGTGCAAAGTGCATTAAAATCAGACCAGAGAGCAGACGTTTCAGCCCATGCTTTCTTCAGAGGCAAAAAAGCAACACCACACTTATATAGGCACAGTTGCAAATTGTTGACAGCTGATGATAATCAATGAGGGATAATTGTCATGCCAACAAATTCCCTTTACAAAAAACATGCAAGATTCATCTCTTCATTTAATCCTGTTGGGGTTAATGATTTCAACTCAAAAATCCCAAAAATCTGGCCTGTGAATATGCTAATGTTTCATGCTGATGTCAACATTGGGATTGGTTTTAAAAACGACTCGTTTCAATGATTCAGAGTCGACTCTTTCTTTTGAGAGACAATAACTTTATACACGGTGCACTTTCAGATTTAACACTTTGCAGGATGTTTTCATTTACTTACACACTGCATGAAAGATCATATTCAAAAATCCATAATAGGGGCACTTTAAATATAATGAACTAAATATAGTGTACTATAACAAATAATCAGTAAGTGGATTGTCGTCATATGTGACCCTGGAGCACAAAACCAGTCTTAAGTGTACATTTTTCGAAATTGAGATTTATGCATCATCTGAAGCTGAATAAATCATATTTCCATTGATTTATGGTTTGTTATGATAGGACAATATTTGGCTGAGATACAACTATTTGAAAATCTGGAATCTGAGGGTGCAAAAAAATCTAAATATTGAGAAAATCACCTTTAAAGTTGTTCAAATGAAGTTCTTAGCAATGCATATTACTAATCCAAAATTAAGTTTTGATATATTTACGGTAGGAAATTTACAAAATGTCTTCATGGAACATGATCTTTACTTAATATCCTAATGATTTTTGGCATAAAAGAAAAATCAATAATTTTGAGCCATACAATGTATTTTTGGCTATTGCTACAAATATACCCAGCGACTTAAGGACTGCTTTTGTGCTCCAGGACACATATGTGGAAACTGTATTCTTTTTTTTTATCTGATATACATCTTAAAAAGTATGCATACTCATAAATTCAAAATTATTCACTGAAGCATGCACCGGAAACATTTGTGTAACGACAAGCACAAGAAATAGCATCTACGTGAACTAGTTTTATGTAAGTCAGAAATATGATTTAAAATTGCTGCATCAACCTCAGTGTATCACTTTATACCAAAACTACCTTATATGGGTTAAATCATGTAGAAATATCTCTTTAAAGTAACAACTTGCAAACAATGCTCATTTTATATACCACTAATGCATTCTACTTTATCTATATCACAAAAGATGCCATGCAAAATCTGTCAAAAATTCTCCCAAATGACTGAAATGAAACGTTTGACGGATATCAAATAAAAACAGATCATGAGAAATAAAGCAGAACGTTTGTCTCTCCCACAGGCCCCGTCCACGAGACGGTGTACGACTTCTGGAGGATGATCTGGCAGGAGCAGTCGGCTTGTATCGTCATGGTAACCAACCTAGTGGAGGTGGGCCGGGTATGTCGCTATACTGCCTGCTGAGGGGCCGTTGTGTGTTTTTGTGCTCTGTGATGTGACCTGTGAAGGCCCCTGCCTGCAGAAACCTTTTGAAGAGTGAGCGAGGACTAGTAACTCATCTGCTCCAAGTGAATCTCACAAAGCCTGTCAGAAACAGGTCATATTTCACCCCGAAATCAAAAGAAAGAAATAATGGTAACACTTTACAATAAGGTTCATTAGTTAACATGAGCTAAGAATGAACAATACTTATACAGCATTTATTAATCTTAGTTAATTTCAGCATTTACTAATGCATTATTAAAATCACAAGTTGTGTTTGTTAATGCACTGTGAACTAACATGAACAAATATTAATAAATAGTGTATTAAATGTATAGTTCATGTTAATTAATACATTAACTAATGTTAACAAATGACACCTTATTGTAAAGTGTTACCGAAATAAACTTTTTTGACACTTCTCAAAGGGTTGAAGCATGTCTGTGTATGTGTTTTGTACATTTGTGCACGCTTTGTTTAATTATATCATTATGCACAAGTGAGTGCATCTGAAGTGATTTCACAGCAGTCTTTATATCATAATGCTCTTGGAGCAAATGATCATAGGACTGAACACAGGACTAGAGAAGATCACTCACATCTTAAAGGGGTCATATGATGCTATTTTAAAGATCATTATTTAGTGTATTTGGTGTAACAGAATATGTTGACATGTTTAATGTTCAAAAAACACATTATTTTTCAAATACTGTACATTATTGTAGGTCCTCTATGCACCGCCTCTCTCAAACGCTTCGTTTTCTACAAAGTCCCTCCTTCAGACAAGCACAGTCTGCTCTGATTGGCCAATTGGCACAGTGCATTGTGATTGGCCGAACACCGCAAGCACTCATCGGAAATGTAACGCCCCTTTCCATAATCGCAAGCTTCAGCTTTCAGAATAAAAGTAAAGACAGTTAATAATGTCCTTAATACCATCAGTTCAAGTCCGAGAGAGGAGCAGAGTCACGTGACAGACACAGTGATGAAGCTCGTATGTGTTTGAACACAAGCCGCGGTTAAGACAGCTGACTCCACTGTGATGAGACCTCTCTCTCTCTCTCTCTCTCACACACACACACACGCGAGCACACACACACACACGACGCTGTGATGTAACTCTCTCTCTCTCTCTCTCTCTCTACACTCACACACACACACGACGCTGTGATGTGACTCTCTCTCTCTCTCTCTCTCACACTCACACACACACACGACACTGTGATGTGACTCTCTCTCTCTCTCACACTCACACACACACACACACACGACGCTGTGATGTGACTCTCTCTCTCTCTCTCTCTCACACTCACACACACACACGTCGCTGTGATGTGACTCTCTCTCTCTCTCTCTCTCCTCACACACACACTCACTCCCTCTCTCACACACATACACTCACTCCCTCTCTCTCTCACACACACATACACTCCTCTCCCTCTCTCTCTCTCTCTCTCACACACACACACACATAAACACAAGACCCGCAAAACTCCACATTTGAGCAGTTAATAGCAAATACTTAAACTAATAACAAAACATACCTCCTCTCCTAGGTTCACGAAACGGTCGTCCATAAAATGTGTTGTGATAACATCTGGTTTGTGCTGCTGTGTTGTAAGTAATCTTAATGATTCCTAAATGCATCTATGTTCAGAAGCCAAATAAAGTGCTTTTGCTTTGGCACAGAAACACACAGCGTCTCCCTGACACGGCTGCATCAACACTACTGCGTTACTGAAACCATGCCTTCTTTCCTCGCGTGAACATTTGGGCTGCATTAAGCAAATATTTCCACATCGTAGACATGTGGGGCGTGTTTAAATGAGCCGTTTTAGGAGGACATGGCAGAGTCTTAACTTTGATAAAGAATATCTCTTTGGTTTTGAGACTTTAGTCTTTGCAACTTCAGGGATCTTATCTATGCACAATCAGCTTGTAACACTCTAAAGAGAAAGAAACACTTGAAATCACATCATATGACCCCTTTAAAGCATTTAAGCAAGATTTCAGCTTTAAGATTTAAGCATGAATTGCTGTAGATCAAGATGCATCTATGTTGCTTTGCATCAATCAGTATAGTTACTGTATTCAAGACAGTTACGTATTAAAAATGTGTTTAATGAACGTGCATCACGTGCGTGTGATCTGCTCTGTATTTTACGTTTGATGGGTCTCATCCTCCTGTAGGTGAAATGCTATAAGTACTGGCCAGATGATGCTGAAGTTTATGGAGATTTCAAAGTGACGTTTGTGGAGGTCGAGCCGCTCGCAGAATACGTTGTCAGGACTTTCACTCTGGAGAGGGTGAGATTATTTTGACCATTGTTTAAACCTTTTGTCGAGCAAGTGTGGCTAATATTCTGTAACCCAATACTTTTAATACACAAAGTATTTGGACACTTTTGAACACTTAGGTGACAGATATAAATATGTGACTTGATTAGATGAAGAGTCTGTATCTGCAGGATCTTTTCTTTTCACTAAAATCACTTTTATACGTACACTATATTGCCAAAAGTATTAGCACCCCCTTCTAACAAACAGGTTTGACTACTTTAGTAATTTCTATGAGTACAAATCTTAATGTTAAAGCATATAATGATATTCTAGGAAATTGTGTGCTTCTAATATTATAGCAACAGTTTGGACTCTTTTCTATTCTAACATGACAATGTCTCTGTGTATAAGACAAGGTTCAAAAAGAAAATGATTGATTGAGTCAGTGTGGAAGAACTTGACTGGTCTGCATAAAACCAAGTCCTAATCCCAGTTTAACACCTCTGGTGTGACTGTAAATGCAGACCTTGAGCCAAAAACTCATCACCAAACACCAATGACTTGTACATACACTATATAGACAAAAGTATTGGCACCCCTTCTTTAGAACAGATGCACTTCCAAATCTGTGGCAACAACGATGGGAACATAATTCATGTATTTAAAAATTGTATTTCATCTCTGTTGCAACAGTTTTGTAAGTGTCTAAAATGACTGAACCCATATGTACAAGTCATTGGTGTTTGGTGATGAGTTTTTGTCTCAAGGTCTGCATTTACAGTCACACCAGAGGTGTTAAACTGGGATTAGGACTTGGTTTTATGCAGACCAGTCAAGTTCTTCCACACTGACTCAATCAATCATTTTCTTTTTGAACCTTGTCTTATACACAGAGACATTGTCATGTTAGAATAGAAAAGAGTCCAAACTGTTGCTATAATATTAGAAGCACACAATTTCCTAGAATATCATTATATGCTTTAACATTAAGATTTGTACTCATAGAAATTACTAAAGTAGTCAAACCTGTTCATTAGAAGGGGGTGCCAATACTTTTGGCAATATAGTGTACGTATACTTTAAAACAATCATTATGGTGATTGCTTGTGGATGAATGAAGTCAGCTCTGTCCAGGTGTCCAAGCAGAGGAACCACAACACTGTCCTTAAACCACAAACATACATGAAGTTACACAACACCGACTGTCTTCATGTTTAACACTGCATCTGTTGTTGCAGTACTACAAACCTCTTTTTTTTTGCTCTGGTGCATCTTTCTCTGCACTTGCTGTGATATATTGTCATTAGTGTGACTTGAAATATCCAGCTTTTTGGAGCCAGTGTAATTGCTGAGAAAGTGATTTTACATATATCAGGTTTTTCAGGTGCTCAGGTGTTTTGTGGATGTTGTTATTTCCACAGAGGGGTTTTAATGAGGTGCGAGAGGTCAAGCAGTTTCACTTCACTGGCTGGCCCGATCATGGAGTCCCGTATCACGCTACAGGACTGTTGTCATTCATCCGACGAGTCAAGATCTCCAACCCTCCCACCGCTGGGCCTATCGTCGTCCACTGCAGGTACTGCGATGCATCAACACGTGCTCGGCTCCTTCACATACTGTACAGCCTGTGTGCTGGAAATGCAGAGGTCATGTGAGCATGTATGGAGCCAGATCATTTGCAGTTAATGTTGGCCTTTGGTGTGTGTGAATAGTAGCAAAATAAATCAAACATGGAAAGCCGTAGCATTTGTGAGTGACAGAAAATGAATTCTGTAAATTTTACAACAATTGAACAGTTTTTACGTGTAAAAGTGGCTACTGAAAAATATTGCTATTGAAACGTCATAATCGCTTTGTACTGGTTTGAAGACAAAAAGGTGATTTCAGAATTCTTAATGTTTTAAATAGTTCACCCCAAAAAAGTACATTTACTGGAAATAGTGTCTATTTACACTAAGTGCAAATAGCATGCCTTGTTGGCAGAGGCTATTTACACTAACTCCACCCACTAACGTGTGATTGGGATTGAAAAAAGACTCTTATTGGTCATCAGTTTCAGTAGCGTAGATGGTAAGCTGTGTGCTTCTTGATGTGATCGACCCGAGTTCGAATCCACCTTTTTCCGAACTATTTTTCTCCCTTTTCAAATCTCATATTGCATCGGAAAGGCATTTATTTTCAATAAAAATGAAGGAAATAATCAAAAAGTTGAAAATAAAGTATGGGGTAGGTGTAGGGAGGGCTTTATTGTACCAATAAGGTGGCATCCATTTAATAATTTGAATTAAAATTATAATTTACACTCAATACGTTATTAATGCATACTGTTTTGTAATGTACTACAATACTGAGGTGCAGATAATTGCCACTATTTGCAATTAGTATAAATAGCAGAAAATCTTGCTATTTTAACACAGTGTAAATAGAATCTATTGCTATTTGCACTTATTGTAAATAGTCACTGCTGAAATGTACTCTTCCCCTCAGTCCATCCCAGATGTAGATGAGTTTGTTTCTGTATTGTAATAGATTTGGAGAAATGTTGCATTGAGCAATGGATGCTCTACAGTGAATGGGTGCCGTCAGAATGAGAGTCCTGATAAAAAACATCACAATGATCTTGTCGAGTGAAAAGCTACGTGTTTGTAAGAAACAAATCCATCAAGGTGTTTTCAATGGTAAACAGTGGCATCTATTCCATAATATTGCTTTCTCCAGTGAAAATTTCATCTGGTCTGAATCAGGAGTGAAATACACAGACCAAGCAACAAAAGTTAAAACGTCTTAATGATGGATTTGTTTCAGCTTTTGTCTTCTCAATACATCAAATGATGGACTGGAGTGGTGTGGATTATTGTGATGTTTTTATCAGACTCTCATTCTGACGGCACCCATTCACTGCAGAGCATACATTGCTGAGACACTGATGCAGAGACACATTTCTACAAATCTACATTTCTAAAAACTCATAAACTCATCTCAGATGGCCTGAGGGGAGTATGTTTTCAGCAAATTTTAATTTTTGGATGTACAGTACAGCATCAGAAAATGATCCACAGCTTGACATTTTCTATTCTTTACTTAAGCAATGCATAGTCGAATCTGGACTAACCATCTCTGTTGAGACTGATTCTTTTGTTGTAGATGAGAATGCATTGTCATTGGTTCATGACATCATTTCCGGTTCTTAGGGTCTTACCACAGCTCTTCTGCATGTGGTTGGTTCTGTTATTTTGTCATGCTCACACTTCAGTGTACCAGCGTCCACATCTGACACTGTTGGCCAGTCACATGACTCTTTGTACTCTTGGTTCTCAGCTCATTTAACACAACTGGCAGAAACTATTTTACCCTTAAACATTACCACGTTGCCTGCCGTTCACGCCCCAAGAGCAGGATGTGGTCTCATCTGCATTGCTGCATGCAAAAAAGAAAGCAATCCCATGATGCAGCTTTCTTTTCCTCAACTTGACAGTCTTTGATTGCTGCTGTCTTTGTTCTCATTGCATTATTCTGCCGTTCAGTCAAACACAAAAAGTTTGATTGTGATGATTGACAGTGATAACCATGGCAACAGAAAAATATAAAAATGTCAAAATATAAGTCTTACCGTGTAAATGCAAACTAATAGATCTGCTACAGCAATAAAAATAAAAAATAAAAAAGCCAAATCAGTGATGGTTAACTAATAGTAATAACAGATTTATTAGTAGATAGTAATAAACTTTGTTTTATTACGTGATGTATTTCTTTGCTCTTTATATTAATATTTTAATGCTTTAATTCACTTGACTTTAAAGCAATTTGTACTTATTTTGAAGATATTGGCTGCTGTATCATTTACTTAATATTAGCATTAAAACGCATTTAATATTTTTTTAATATTTAATATTTTTATTTTTGAACAGTTAAATAAAATAGTTTATAGTTCCAATAGTTTTTTCTATGGTATCAGAATTAGTGCTGAGAATTATGAAATTTTACTGGTATTTTTTACTACTAGAAACTAAATAACCAAATAAACTTCTTTGAATTATTTCATGAAATATGTCGTACAAATGTTTAATATTTTAAAATAGAGATATAATTTTAACAAAGACATTAAGCAAAGAAACTAATTTAAATATCTAGATTTTAATACAATGTATTTCACATTATTGTAATTAAAAAAATGATGCCTTGGAAATTTCCTACAGAAGAGAAAACCACTTCTTTAGACAGTATAGAGGTCTGCACGGGCTTTAAACTGAAGCCCGAACCCGAGATCGTCCGACCCGACCCGAACCCGAAGTCTTTTTTGTTTGTTTTTTCACAACGAATTATCTCATTTAAATAAATAAATAAATAAAGATGCTGTATTTCATGATTGCATGCAAGGGCAGTAAACAAATACATGTAAAGAAACAGATTCAGAGGCTCGGACAGTTCACAAGGCAAAAGAAACACTTACAGTTATGAAAGTTTATGAATATCAGGTGCAGCGGTCACATAAATTCTGCCCAGTTTTTGAATGGTTGCATATGACAAGACGATATTCTTCTATCGTGCAAATTATGGTCATTTTCGTCAGTTAAGGCTCGTTAGCATTCGGCGTACTTTAAATCAGACACAGAGATGTAGTGCGGTAAGATCGCATTTATTTGAATTAATTAATTGAGAGAGAGAGAGAGCCTACGTCTGCGCGTCTCTCTCTACAAGCAATGAGGTTTAGTTACTTCAAAAACAGCGTTTTTACCCCCTCATTGCAGAGAAATATAACAGTCAGTAGCCTATCGAAGCTATTTTACTAATAAAAGTTTCCGTGCTGTGTGTTCGCTGCGTGATCTCTCTGTTCTGATATCTGTGTGCAATAATGTGTGCGTGCATTTATGAAAGCAGCGTAGCCTGCAACAAGCCCGAGCCCGAGGCTATTCATTAAACATTAACCCGAAAGTATTTCGGGACCCGTCGGGCTCGGGTCGGGTAGCAGACCTCTAAGACAGCTTGCATTAATTAACAGCAGTTTTTTGAGCATCCTGACACTAGTGCGTTGTTCTTAATCTAAACATGTCTTTATACCCTAGTTTTTGTATCTAATGAAGCTTTACACACAGCTCTGAGAGCATTTATAAAACAGTGCACTGCTCTCGTCTCTCTGCTGAATTGTTTGATCAGTGATGAAATCGATATGAGACGGATGATGATTTTCTCCCCTGCTCGGTGTGTTTCAGTGCTGGAGCCGGCCGGACGGGATGTTACATCGTGATTGACATCATGCTGGACATGGCCGAGAGAGAAGGGGTGGTGGACATCTACAACTGTGTCAAAGCTCTGCGCTCCAGAAGAATCAACATGGTTCAGACCGAGGTGTGTTTGCATGCTTCAGTCATGATGCTGATTATGGTCCTCTAAGTGTCCCTGGAGCACAAAAGCAGTCATAAGTAACACAGGTATATTTGTAGCAATAGACAACAATACATTGTATGAGTCAAAATTATAAATTTTTCTTTTATGCAAAAAACATTAGGATATTAAGTAAAGATCATGTTCCATGAAGGATATTCAGTGAATTTCCTACCATAAACGTTATTTTTGATTAGTAATATGCATTGCTAAGAACTTCATTTGAACAACTTTAAAGGTGATTTTCTCAATATTTAGATTTTTTTGCACCCCAGATTTTCAAATAGTTGTATCTCAGCCAAATATTATCCTATCATACACTCTCAGAAATAAAGGTACAAAAGCTGTCACTGGGGTTGTACCTTTTCAAAAGGTACATGTTTGTACCTAAAGGGTCCATTTTGGTACCTTAAAGGTACATATTAGTAATTAAAGTGAACATATTTGAACCTAATATGTATCTTTTGAAAAGATACCGCCCCAGTGACAGCTTTGTACCTTTATTTCTGAGAGTGTAACAAACCATACATCAATGGAAAGATTATTTATTCAGCTTTCAGATGATGTAGAAATCTCAATTTCGAATAATTGACTGGTTTTGTGCTCCAGGGTCACATATTTTTAGGAAGCCACTGGTTATAAAATTCATAATGTTAGTTCTTATTTTGTTTTAGCCTTCAAGTTTACACAATTTTGTTTAATTAAGCATACAAAAGCATGCTTTTGCCGTTACTGCCAGTAGCTAAAAGTGCATGTTCAGAGGCCTGCAGTGCAGCCGCATTGACCTCTATACAACATCTAATGAAAAAGGAGGAAACCTCAGTCCTGACCACTAAGGGACACTATTTACAACAACAAAGCAGTCAGCCGTGCTGTAGTATCTGTCTTGCTGCTATGATGCATGAGTGTATGAATTCAGTTGCTTTTAAAAAAATCAGTGTTATTTAATACAAGTGTTGCAGTTTTGCTTCAGTGGGTTACACAAGTCTTCTACATGTTAAGTAAACTAATAGTGTTGTTGCATGCATTGATGACACACGACCCCTGGTTTTCCTCTGGCTCTCAGGAGCAGTACATCTTCATCCACGATGCCATCCTGGAGGCGTGTTTGTGTGGCGAGACAGCGATCCCCGTGTGCGAGTTCAAAGCCGCGTACTACGACATGATCCGCATCGACTCTCAGAGCAATTCCTCTCACCTCAAAGATGAATTCCAGGTACCTGACAGATGCTGTTGCTTATTATTCACGGCTGTGCTTTTCCTTCAGGACCCAGACTTTACATGGACATCCAGTGGAGACCTGACACAAAAATCTTTGTCCTTACAATCAAACACTATTTTATTCATTTTAAATATGCAGCATCATTTAGTGTTTGGCTTCAGCACCTCTTGGTGGTTTTAATGGTTCTGTGTTCTTGGTAATTAATAATTCACAGCACAGAACACTGTATTTAATATTAGTGCTGTCAAACGATTAATCGCATCCAAAATAAACGTTATTGTTTACATAATATATGTGTGTACTGTGTATATTTATTATGTATATATAAACACAAACACATGCATGTATATATTTAAGAAAAATTTTACATTTATTTTAGTGCTGTCAAACGATTAATCGCATCCAAAATAAGTTTTTGTTTACATAATATATGTATGTGTACTTTGTATATTTATTATGTATATATAAATGCAAACACATACAGTATATATTTAGAAAATATTTACATGTATATATATTTTATATTCTTAAATTTTATATTATATATAAATATATTTAATATATATAAACTAGTGCTGTCAAACGATTAATCGCGATTAATCGCATCCAAAATAAGTTTTTGTTTACATAATATATGTATGTGTACTTTGTATATTTATTATGTATATATAAATACAAACACATACATGTATATATTTAAGAAAATATTTACTTACGATAATGCACATAAGTTTGTACATATATATTATTGTATTATTATTATATATATAAATACAAACACATACAGTATATATTTAAAATATTTACTTGTATGCACGTGTATATATTTAGATTCATATAAATTATATCATATATAAATATATTTAATATATAAACGTAACATTTTTCTTAAATATATACATGCATGTGTGTGTATTTATATATACATAATAAATATACACACTACACACACATATATTATGTAAACATATATTATTGCTAAACAAAAACTTATATTTTGGATGCGATTAATCACGATTAATCGTTTGACAGCACTAATATAAACGTAACATTTTTCTTAAATATATACATGCATGTGTTTGTGTTTATATATACATAATAAATATACACAGTACACACATATATTATGTAAACAAAACTTTGGTCCCACTTTATATTAAGTGGCCTTAACTACTATGTACTTACATTTAAATTAATAATTTGGTACAATGCACTTATTGTGTACATACATGTTTTTACATTGTACTTATATTTTTAAAAATACCTATATGTAGTTACATCTGCAATTAATTTCTGTTATTACATTTATAATTACGCTGTTGACCCATCCCTTACGCCTTAACCCACCCTTAAACCTACCCATACCACTTAACCTGTCCCTAACCGACCCGTATCCACCTCAATAGCAGCAAAAGTGTTTTGCAATACAATATGAACACAATAAGTACATTGTGCTTATTTTTTGATGTAAGTACATAGTAGTTAAGGCCACCTAATATAAAGTGGGACCAAAACTTTTATTTTGGATGCGATTAATCGTTTGACGGCACTCATTTAAAGAATTCTCGCATAGTTTTGTATTCTTGCAGAGTTTTATTCATGGTTTTTGAAGATGCATGTCTGTTTGTGTTGGCATCTGGTTCATACCAGATAGCATACGATGCAGTTTGACATTTGCTGGTGTCCACTCTGTCCTGTGCAGACGCTGAACTCAGTGACCCCTCAGCCTCAGCCTGAAGATTGCAGCATTGCACTCCTTCCTCGAAATCACGACAAGAACCGCTTCATGGACAACCTCCCGCCGGACCGCTGCCTGCCCTTCCTCATCACCATCGACGGAGAGAGCAGCAACTATATCAATGCAGCGCTCATGGATGTAAGTATGGCTTCCTCGCGCTCTCTGTTCCTCGTCTCCTTTATGTTAGACACACGCTCTGTTCCAAAACCTAGTGAGCTGCCAACGGAGGTAAGATTTCAGGATAGGCAACTTAACATTGCTGCCTTCTGAGATACCTTGATTTAGTCAGCGTGTAGTCCCAGAAAAAAATACACACATTGCCAATACTAAAAGTAATAGTTAACATATTGACAACAACAGTTCAGTAGGATAAAATATAAGTGTTTTACTCCAGTATTTATGCTGTGGATTCTTAATGCAACATGCATCTCAGATCAGACATTGGCCAGAGGTGTAAAGAGTACCTGAAAACCATACTTGAGTAAAACTACAGATACCTTACAGTGAAAATGACTCCACTACAAGTTACAAGTCACCATTTCTAAAACAACTTGAGTAAAAGTATTAGGCCTGGTTTCACAGACAGGGCTTAGACTAAGCCAGGATTAGGACATAGTTCAATTAGGACATTTAAGTAATTTTTATTAACATCCCTTAGAAAAAACATTACTGGGGTGCATCTTGAGACAAAACAAAAACACTGATATGTTTTAAGATCAATCAGAGCAAGTTTATTTCAGCTGAAACAGCTCAGACTTGCATTTTAGTCTAGGACTAGTCTTAAGCCTGGTCTGTGAAACCGGGGGTTAGAGTATCTGATTTTAACAGCACTTAAGTATTTTACTTATACTAAATATAGGCTCAAAGATGCACAAGTCAAAGAGACATGGCAGTCAAAAACTGTAACGTTGTGGAGAAGCTGGAGAAACAGACAGATGCAAGGATCTATGTGCAGATATTACATAGAAAACTAGAACAAACAATAAGCCAAAAACCAAAGGGAACAATGACGAGCAAACAGACAACCATTACATTCAACAACTCACAAAGAACTAAAGAAACACTAGGGCTATATATATACAGGAGGCTAACAAGCTGAACAAGATAAGATACAAACTATTTTGCTTAGACTAAAATATTGTGCAGTTGCTTTGACACAATTTGTATTGTTAAAAGCGCTATATAAATAAAGGTGACTTGACAAACTGACTACAAGCAACACGGGAGACATGAAGTGACATAAAAGTCCAAGACAAGGCATTGAGATCACGTAACACAAACAAGAAAGAGCTGATTTGTGAGGAGAGCAATTACACTTATTTTCTGAAGCCAAAAACAAAAAACAATAACCTTCACAAAGGTCTCTTCAGTGTAACGGATAAATAAAATAATGTTAAGTAAAATCAAAGTCTTCTTGCACTGGATGTGCTGGTTTCGTCCTCATTGCCAGCTGCAGTCATATAAAACACCTGTGATTCACAACTACTTGCTAAGGAGCTCACGTTCACGTAAAGTAGCCTTGTTGACAAGTCTGGGTGAGTAAGGGCAAAACGCACAAGATGAAGTACTTTCAGTGCCCTGTAGCTGGCGACAGGGATGGAAATTAGCACCCGCCACCAGCCAAATGCGGGTGATTTTGTGTTGTGGCGGGTAAACTCGCTTCACCTACCGGCCACCGTGGCGGGTAAATAAAAATAGCATACTGTTTCACCCGGACGGCGGACACTTTTAGAGGAGGCACACCTTCAAAAAAAAAGGTGGCGTTACATCGCAGGCGTTAAGAGGTCTGCAGAGAAAACATCTCAGGAGGAGCCAGTGGACAAAGAGGCGAAGGTCAAAAAAACGTTTTTTTAAAGAACGATGGAGAAAAGCAGACAATGGGGAGTCCCGTGATTGGTTAGTTTACGAAGAGACAAGTCTGACAATGTTCTGCTCGGTATGTCGTCAACACGCTTCAGAAGATGCCAAAACTAATAGTTTCATTGTTGGGACTAAAAACCTAAAACTGGAAGCCATAAAAGACCACGAATCATCCGAATGCCACATCCAGGTAAAAAAGAGAGCACAGGGAAAAGCAGCCCCGGAGAATACGGCTGCCATGAAGGCACTTACCAGCCTGAAGACGGCCCAGTTGGATAAGATGATAATATCATGATAATATCATAATATAATATGAAAATGTCAGTATTTCATTGAGACTTGAGATTAAATAAACTGCTTAAGTATTGTAGATCTTGTAGTATTAATTTTCACATGCAGTTACACATTGTCGGTTAAAAACAAGAAAGTGGCTGGTAAAAACATTGAGCGGCTGGTAGATTTTGAAATCCACCTGCCACAGTGGCCGGTGGACAAAAAAGTTAATTTCCATCCCTGGTTGGCGATATCACATCTTTTGTAGCATAAATAAACTGCTGCAGAAAAGTTAGGTGCCATGCAAAATGTAATGTGTTACTACAACACTCATATCAAATGTAGTGGAGTAAAGAGTAAAAGTTGCTAATATCTTTGATACTCAGTGCAACTACAAAGTACCCGAAAAGATACTCAAGTACAGTAATTAGTCACATTAACTCAAGTACTTTACACCTCTGGTCATGTGTGAGTTCCCGTGCTGTGTTAGAGCGCAGCTGTCAGTGTAGATAGCACACATTGGATTTTGGAACGGAGCTACAGAAAGCTAGAGACAAATCCAGGTGGCAAGTCCTTCGAGTGGGACAGATGTTAGCGTGAGCCACTGTCAAACCTATTCCAC
>CM041802.1:2153877-2156377 GCA_023376895.1 Aspiorhynchus laticeps | reverse complement strand
TAAATCTGGAATCTGAGGGTGCAAAAAAATCTAAATATTGAGAAAATCACCTTTAAAGTTGTTCAAATGAAGTTCTTAGCAATGCATATTACTAATCAAAAATTAAGTTTTGATATATTTACGGTAGGAAATTTACTAAATATCTTCATGGAACATGATCTTAATATCCTAATGATTTTTGGCATAAAAGAAAAATGTATAATTTTGACCCATACAGTGTATTGTTGGCTATTGCTACAAATATACCTGTGTTACTTATGACTGCTTTTGTGCTCCAGGGTCACAATTAAGGAATGAGAAGACATCAAAGATCAGTTGGTTAGCGAGTGAAGTCAGTGGAAAACAATCTGTTTATGTTGAGCCAAATTGAACGTTTCTTTCGCGTGTTTAAAGGAATAGTTCACCCAAAAATGAAAATTTGCTAGAAATGTGCTCACCCTCGGGTCATCCCAGATGTAGATGAGTTTGTAGAAATAATAGATTTGTAGAAATGTGTCTCTGCATCAGTGTCTCAGCAATGGATGCTCTGCAGTGAATGGGTGCCGTCAGAATGAGAGTCTGATAAAAACATCACAATAATCCACACCACTCCAGTCCATCAGTTATCATCTGGAGAAGACAAAAGAAACAAGATAAGACATTTTAACTTTAAACTGTTACTTGATCTATGCATATTTCTCACCTTATTCAGATGAGGTGGTTTTTCACTGGGGGAATTTATTATGGCTTATGAACTTGGTTTAAAGTTAAAACATCTTAATGCTGGATTTGTTTCAGCTTTTGGCTTCATAAGATGTTAACTGATGGACTGGAGTGCTGTGGATTACTTGTGATGTTTTTATCAGACTCTCATTCTGACGGCACCCATTCACTGCAGAGCATCCATTGCTGAGACACTGATGCAGAGACACATTTCTCCAAATCTGATGAAGAAACAAACTCTTGGATGGCCTGATGATTAGTACATTTTTAGCAAATCTTCACTTTTGGGTGAACTATTCCCTTAATGCAACAGCAGGTTAACTGTCAGTGACTCCTGTGTGTGTTTGATCGGTGTGTACAGGGTTGTCCTCAGTACTGGCCGGAGGAGGGAATGCTA
This sequence comes from Aspiorhynchus laticeps, assembly GCA_023376895.1. Lineage (NCBI taxonomy): Eukaryota > Metazoa > Chordata > Actinopteri > Cypriniformes > Cyprinidae > Aspiorhynchus > Aspiorhynchus laticeps. The sequence continues at coordinate 2,155,278 of CM041802.1, read as the reverse complement.
AGATACGGCCCTGTACAGGTGGACTGCATATCCTGCTCTATGGACTGTGATGTTATTAGTCGTCTTTTCAGGATATGCAACCTGACCAGGGTGAGTTTTTCCACATGTCTCTGAAACCCATTGATCGTTTTGTAACAACGTGCAGAGCCGTACACTGGTTTTGGGCAGAAGTGAACTACGGGGGAGCTCGGCTCCCCTTAATAAGACACCGGCTCCCCTGAAAACATGATTTGTGAAATTTTGGGGGGTCTCAAAAAATATTGACAATGTGTTATTTTGACGTGCAATTTCAGTTTTGTGTAATGTGATCATCATGGATTATTATGTGTAAAATTGCAAAAATATCATTCATTCATGCATGACGGCGATTTAAACCTAATTCACTTCAATAAAGATAACTATGCATGCTATTCTTGTCATGAGCATCAAGGTGTGGGGGCGCTGCGGTGCAAATCCACTCATGTTTAGTACATGTTAACTCAAAGATTAGTAGACAAAATATAAACATTGGAGGCCGTTGATCTGCGTGCGAAATCCATTCTGCATCATATAGCCACCATGGCCAAAGTCCCAAAGTCCCCGGTATAGTTCGAACACTGTTATAGACTATTTGTGGGCGGCTGTTTGTTGTTTCTCCTATCAATTCGTGTTGATAAAGTATAATAGGGTAAATCCTGTATAGTGATTTATCCTATATAGTGCTTGCATTAAGCAAGTAGTGCATACACTTGTAGCTGTTATGTATCTTTGTAAGTCCTCTTTTGAGGCACCCCCCCATTAAAAAAAACAAACAAGTGGGCGCCCCAAAGTCCACGGTATAGTTCGAACACTGGGCAGAAGTCATAGTTACATTGATGTGTGTGTGTGTGTCCTAAGCCTCAGGAAGGTTACCTGATGGTCCGTCAGTTCCAGTACCTGGGATGGGCCGGTCATAGGGAAGTCCCCGCCTCCAAGCGCTCGTTCCTCAAGCTGATCCTCCAGGTGGATAAATGGCAGGAGGAATGTGAGGAAGGCGATGGACGCACTATTATACACTGCCTGTGAGTACAGACGTACAGAGACCAGAAGCAGCTGTAGGACGGACAGAAGTCAGAGCTTCTTCTAAGCTCTCGTCAGTGTATTGTCTGTGAATGATTAGCCACTCTCTCACTGGTCAGATTTACCCACACATCACATTAAAAGCAAACTGGTCAGGTCAGTTTTCTACACTTTATTTATGAAGCATAAATACAATTATGTATGCTTTATGCTTAAATTATTTATCCTGCATTAATAAAAGTGACATATAAAATAATGTTGAAGTAATAATGGCTTAAATTCTGTTTAAAGGGATAGTTCACCAAATATATCATCAACTCATAAGTTGTTCCAAACCTGTATGAATTTATTTCTTATTTATTT
>CM041802.1:2088877-2148877 GCA_023376895.1 Aspiorhynchus laticeps | reverse complement strand
AAGCACATTTTACTTCATATTCATGATGTCTCAAAATAGCACAGTTGAGTACACTTAGATGATCTTAAGAAGTACTAAAGAATCATTTTTAGTATATTAAGTACAAAATTAGTGTGCGGAAATAGAGCACTTTAAGTATATTATGGAAGTGCACTTGTTTTTCACCTGGGATGTTTTTATAAAGGTCAAGCAGCTGAAAAGTAGTCTATTTTGTACTTTATATTATTTTTATTCTTCCATATTTATTGTATTCTTTTAATTCATAAATTGGCATTTGTATGTTAGCTAGCCATTTAGCGCAAGTAAGAGCGACTCCATCAGATGTGTATCAGGACTGGATATATTTGATGATAATCTGGTGTGTCTCAAAGCTTCACCACATCCTCTGCAGCTCTTCAGAGAGTCAGCCGGTGCTTCTGTCAAACACATATATGAGTTCAGCACTGCACAGTCTGAAGCGCTGCTGTGATGTTTGAGTGAAGCTCATGATTTCCCTCTCGCTCTGCAGGAGCAGTACCGCTTCTGCTACGATCTGGCTCTGGAGTACATCGAGACGTCGTAATGGAGACGTCATCTCGGACGGACTCGTGTGTGTGTGTGTGTGTGAGAGAGGTGTGTGTGTGTGTGAGTGTCTGTGTGTGTGTGTGTGTGTGTGTGTGTGTGTGTGTGGTGTCTGTGTGTGGTGTGTGTGTGTGTGGTGTGTTGTGTGTTGTGTGTGTGTGTGTGTGTGTGTGTGCGTGTGTGTGAGAGAGAGTGTGTGTGTGTGTGAGTGTCTGTGTGTGTGTGTGTGTGAGAGAGTGTGTGTGTGTGTAGTGTCTGTGTGTGTGTGTGTGTGTGAGTGTGTGTGTGTGTGAGTGTCCTGTGTGTGTGTGTGTGTGTGTGTGTGTGTCTGTCTGTCTGTGTGTGTGCGTGTGTGTGCGTGTGTGTGTGAGAGAGTGTGTGTGTGTGTGAGTGTCTGTGTGTGTGTGCGTGTGTGTGTGCGTCTGTCTGTCTGTCTGTCTGTGTGCGTGCGTGTGTGTGTGTGTGTGTATCTGAGCAGCACACACTCAGCTTATATTACATGTAACATGGGGTGCGAGTGGCGTGTAAATGTCTCCATTCGTGCATCTGTGTTGACTTTCGTGAGATTCAAGTGCCGGCCACCTGGTCGAGGTCATGTTTTTTTTTATATCAACATTTTTTAATTTTTTTATGATTTCGTGCAGCCATTTGAAACACTAAGCCTGAGCTGTTGCATGCTGAAGACGCTCTTTATTTCTTTGTGTCTGGTAATAATCATATATAGTAGTACTCGTGTAAATGACATTGTTTTGAAAGGAAACAAACACGTTCATGCATCGATCGAGAGCGTGTAACTTTGGCTCCAGAAGACTGAGTTCTGTACTAATGGCTGGCTTATCATGTGTTCTTATGTTTTTTGGTAGCAGACGATGACCATAAGCCAAAGACTTGTGTAAATATGTCTATAGGGATGAAGCACATTGTTTGTATTTATTGTTTACTTGCATTTTTGAAAGCTCAAAACAATCTTTATCATTCCCCGTTCACTGCAAACGCTCTGTAGCTTTTTATGTACGAGACAGATTTAAGTAGTGTTATTTTTTGTTGTTGTATTTGAAAATTGTATTTTTTTTTATCTTTTACATGCTATCGTGGTTTGTTTTACGTAACTGATTGTGAATTATTCCTTTGCTGAGGAGAAAAGAGAAGAGCTCTATTTTTTCTGATGTTTTCACATTTGTATTGTGCTGGAAATGAAAAAAACACAAACAATGAAGTGTATGCGTTAACAAATATATATACAGTATTAGACTCTAGTGTGTTTAGGATCAAAGCCAGTTTAAGAAGATCAGACGCTTTTATAGAAAACCAACAAAAAATCATCACGTGAAATAATAAGTTATGTATTTTTTGTCTGTAGTTGTTGGCTTTATGGCTGTATTACGATGTCAAATAGTAAAAATACTTTGAATAAAAAAAGATATGTTAATGAAATGTGGTTTTGTTGGAAATTTTGTGGTGCTTTCCCAGCTTTGAGAATTCAACACAATATTGCAGTCATAAGAGACCCAGTTATGGAGTATTTGCATCTATTATATTGTAGTGTATATCTCTGAGACTGTGTTAAGTCTGGATGTACAGTACAGAGCTTTATAGAGATATTAAATTATTGGATGTTTCATCATGAACACACGCTCTACTGGGTCTTTAAAGATGGCTAAAATTAATTTAGTGAAAATGTACATCCTTATGGAAATATGATTATATTTTGTAATTGTCATTTAAATCTGAATCATTTTCAAATTGTTTGTCATAAAGCAACATCTCAGGAAAATGTTATGGCTTTTCAAATCCAAATATGACTTGCTGTTATGAAACAAGACATAATTTCAAACACGTCCAGGACACCAGGACTAAAACCATGTTGGGAGACATAAATTATATATCAATTTGCTTATGAAATATTAGATATTATTATGAAAATCTGGGCAATTATTACTCCGATTATGACAATTCTTTTTTCAACATGCTGTCCCAACACCAACACATTAATAGATGTATAGATACACTGTGTTTAATGGTAAAACCAGTTTATGGAAATTTTTACACACATATTGCATAAAACAAAATGGTATATCAAGTCATTTTGTTATATATTTTATAACATAGTTGAGAATCATCCTTAAACAAAGTTTAGAATAAAACAATCCTGAAACCTAAAAATTGATTGGTGATTTTTTTTTAAATCCCATTGTTTTTGCCATTTTGATATCATGACATTTTATTTTTTAGAAAAACTGAGTCCTAGTGTCCTCAACATAGGACGTAGAATAAAATATAATTTTTCAAAAATTGTATTTTTCACTTTTTTTCTTATGCTCTAAACAATGTAATGAAAAAATACTAAATTCACAAAGCTTTTTTTGGGGGGGGGGTCTCAGGAGGTTGTAAATAAAGCTGCTTCACGATGCTATAGAAGAACCTTTTTTATCTAAATGGTTTCATAAAGAAGCTTTAACACCTGAAGAACCTTTCTGTTTCACAAAAGCTTGTTTGTGCTGAAAGACGGGTCTTCAGATTATAAAAAGATAAGAAGAGATGTTCTTTGACTGAATGTCTGTAACAGCGAGTCGATGATGTTAGTATTTCAGTGATTTGGATCCCTGTTGTTTTGACTCACACTCAGCCCTGATGTCATGAAGTCAGGCAGAGGATGTGGGATTTCTGTATGTCATAGTATGTTTGCAGAGACCCGGTGCAGCTTCGCTTAACAATGCGTTGAGTTGTGGTCTTTGAGCTGTACTCGGCTTCCTGTCCTCCTCCGCTGCACAGTCTCTCTGCTGAGCTCAGGGGCCTCTGGAGGGGCCAAAGGGCATCCTGGGAGTTCCTCTGCCACCCAGCCCTCCGTTAACCCTCGTACGGGACGCTTCATGGCTACACGAGGTCTAGATCCTCGTCTCTCAGTCCTTCCAGAGCTTTAAAAGCGTCTCCTCGCTGAAGATGGCTACGACGCTGCATGAATTCACGCAGTTTCTGGATCCTAAAATGTTCCCCAGAGTGCTTCGGATCCAGTCAGGAATATATCATCAAGGTAAGAGTTACCTGCTCATAATTCATCTGCTCCTCTAGCTGTAATATTCCCAATAATAGCTGTAATTACCAACACTGTATAACCTAGAACGGCTTGTGTACACTTATTGCTGTCGGTGAGAAACAGTTTGCTGCAGAGAAACAACATAATACTGATAATTCATAAACTTGCTGTATGTTTGTTTTTAAATACTATTATTTGTTTTAATAACAGGCAGAATAGGCAACATAATCATGTTACTCGATTTGTGTTCAAGCTTTGAAAACAGGCACATTTTTACATACTGCTTTCACAAATATGTCATAAAAGTATTCTTTTTAAACATTTAAGAGGTAACTCTAAAGCACTGAAATTATTGGTTGAAGAAACGAAGTTAAATTCATTTTCAAACCACACGATGCCGAACGGAAACCACTTGTTTCTGATCTTTTTCTCGTTGCTTTCCGTCTGTAATATCTTTTGTGATGTCATGTATCTGTTTTACACGATATGGATGTTTGTTAACATGCTTGAACAGCTTGTTTGTGTTTCTCAGGCTGTGTGTATGAGATGTTTGGACGAGAGTGCTCTCTATCAACAGGAGATCTGCTGAAGATCATTGATTTCACCATCACTAGATTCACTGCTCAGACCTCCAGCAACACTGAGATTCAGATTCCTGTGGAATATCCAGGTAACCGTGACACTTTATTATATATATATCAACTAAATATTTGTGTGTTAGTGATCTGGTTATTGTTGGTTGAGATGCATCTGTTTAACCTGTTAACTGTCACGGTCCACCGGTGGGCACACTTGACGTTACATGCCTTAAACAGTAATATCTTTAGTCAGAACCTAAAGCAATCTTGACAAACTAGATCTCGTTTGAAAGCTTAAAGACTCTAGTCTTCATATGTGGTGACTGATTTTTGAAATATTTTACAGAGCAACTGTAATTTATTAATTTGTAAGAAGAGTACTCATCACGAGTCAGAGAGCGACTTTACTTTGAAATAGTGATGCATATATAAAATCATGAAAAATCAGTAGTGTTCAAAAAGATAACATCCATTCTATTTTTGGAGAAAAAAAGGTCTAAAAGTGTTTTGAATATATATAAAAAACTATAGATTCTCCATTTTTTGATGCATCGTGAACTATAACGTACGTCCAGGGTTCTTGTTTCATGTCTTTATGTGTTTGTTGAGGTTGAATTGAAATCAAATATTGCCATACTACCCTTAATACTTCTGAATGTGATGTCTACTTCATAAATATTGAGAAACGTATGGAAAAACATGTTTCAGATCACTCAAAGCATATATGGAAACGGTGGTGCTCTTATATGGTCACTAATGATGGTCATCTAGTGGAGACGCACTACGCCCAAATCTCACTGAAAGCTCATTTTCTGAGATATCAACCTCAAATTTGGAACATATCTTGTTCAGAATTTTGGTTTTAGAGTAAAAAATGTTTTGTAAAATATATATTTTATATAAAATATAAATATTACATTTTTTAAATTTGATATTTTCATAAACCTAAACTTCCATAACTTTTTGGTTATATAATGTTTTATAACTTTTTTCACTTTACGATAATCTGCCAAGTGTCTTCTTTAAGAAGAGACCAACCTTAAGCCTGTGGTCCAAAGCATTCAAAATGTATAACAGTTTAAGCTGGAAATGTCATTTTCAGGTCTATACTCAAAAAGTGGGACCGACAGTTAACAGGTTAAATCAACGGAAAATAGCTAAACGTGCTCAGATCATTTCTATAGAAATCTATAATTTATCTCTGTGTTATGTTGAACATTTATTCATGCATTTGTTTTGTTAATGAATTTTCTTCAAAATGCATTAACTTTGTTTTGGTAATGATTAACAAACGGTAAACTTTACAATAAGGTTCATTAGTTAACATGAACTAATAATGCACTTATACAGCGTTTATTAATCTTTGTTAATGTTAATTTCAACATTTACTAATGCATTATTAAAATCTTGTTAACATTAGTTAATGCACTGTGAACTAATAATGCACATCTGTATTTTTATTAACTAACGTAGTGAAGATTAGTAAGCATGTTAGTTAATACATTAACTAATGTTTAACTAATGAACCTTATTGTAAAGTGTTACCGATTAATTGTTTAAAATGGAATATTTAAAGAAGCTCACATGCATAACATAATTGCATATACATAAAACAGGCTAAGAGCAACAAAAGCATATTTTGAAGCATGCGCGTGTATGTTTCTTTCACAGTCGTGTAAGATGTCGGCTTCACAGTTTGTTCAGTCTTTGTGTCTGAAAGATGCAAACGGAGGAAGTCGTGTTGCAGATCTCGTCATCTGCTCATTTATGATCATTTTGCATGTTGGTGAATGTTTTTAATAAATGTTATATAATAAAATAATTATAAGATAATCTGTTGCTTCTGATCATGACAGTTCTGTCACATGAAATTCAATAAATTACAAAATAAGGTCAAATTTGACAATTTTTTTTTTTTGCATATATACATTCTTTAATATTTGTACACAGTGACTTATAACTCTATTTGTACCTCAGAAGATGTTATCAGTGTAGGTTAAAGTGTCAGTGTTACCACTGTCTTCATCACGTTTCTTCAGTCGTAAGAACAATGACGTTTCAGAAAAGTCATTTTGTGATTTTATTAGCATATCGGCTGTTTATTAGTACTTATAAAGCACATATTAATGCCTTATTCTGCATTAGCATTTTTAGATCCCTGAATCCACCACATACCTAAACTTGACTACTACCTTACTAACGATTAATAAGCAGTAAATTATGAGTTTACTGAAGAAAAATCATAGTTAATCGTTAGTTAATAATGAGCATTGATCTCTAAATTAATATGTGACCCTGGAGCACAATCATAAGCAGCACAGATATATATTTGTAGCAATAGACAACAATACATTGTATGAGTCAAAATTATCCATTTTTCTTTTATGACAAAAATCATTAGGATATTAAGTAAAGATCATGTTCCATGAAGATATTTTGTAAATTTCCTACCGTAAATATATCAAAACTTAATTTTTGATTAGTAATATGCATTGCTAAGAACTTCATTTGAACAACTTTAAAGGTGATTTTCTCAATATTTAGATTTTTTTTTGCACCAGATTTTCAAATAGTTGTATCTCAGCCAAATATTGTCCTATCATAACAAACCATACATCAATGGAAAGCTATTTATTCATCTTTCAGATGATGTATAAATCTCAATTTCAAAAAACTGCCCCTTATGACTGGTTTTGTGCTCCAGGGTCACATATGTGACCCAAATATCATCGTCTTGAATCTGATGTGAACAGCAACTAATATGCAAAGACAGAATTGGAGCAAACTCACTGCTGCGGTACCTGTTATGTCCTTCTGTCTTTATGATCTGTGACCTTCAGCTGCTCATCATAATCATAAGGTTCAGGATTTTGAAGTGATACTGCTGGGATGTCTTAAGGATGAAAAGCTCTGTCTTCACGTGGATAAGTCAGATATAGTGGCCAGAGTTGTTTATGTTTTCCATTGGTCATGTCTTACAAGACTTTGACTGATGCATCATCCAAAATAATAATGCCCTGTTAATGACCTAACAGCACATTCTCTTTGCTGTCACCACTTTTACACCATTGTCTCTTTGTGACAGGATTGTTCAAGCTAGCAGCTGACAGTCAGCCGTACCAAAGCATACAAGAGCTAGCAGACTCAGTGAAGATCAGCTCCCACAGACTGTCCCAGCCGGTGTTCCTCAGCGGTTCAGAGATTGAGTCGGCGCAGGGCGTGATACGACAGGGAGACAGCTTCAGAATCACCTCCGTCAGCGGTGGACGAGTGCGGTGTGAGCTGCTGCACAGAGAGCCCAAGATCTGCTTCAGCCTCAGCTTCTCCCAGCAAGGACACTTCACAGAGAGCCAGGACGACCAGTTCTACACCCTGAGAGAGATCGCCGAGTGGAAGATCTCCAAAGGCAGAAAGAGGACAGTAACCGAGGTCAAAACTCTGCCCAAGAAGGACTTCATATTCTCAAATCTGCTGGAGAATGTGTTTGGAGAGCTGAAGCTGACTCCTGTGTATGAACTGAAGGCTGTTACACGACGTGAGTATCATTCCTCTTCACAAATATTGTTAATAACAGTATTACCGTCCAACGTGCGGCAGCAAATCATTTCCTTAATCTAGCATTTTTGTCTTGTTGGTAACACTTTACAATAAGGTTCATTAGTTAACATGAACTGCACTTATACAGTGTTTATTAATCTTTGTTAATGTTAATTTCAACATTTACTACAGGGGTGCAAACTTGTCACCTTTCGGCGAAATTCGCCGTTTTCACCTTGAAATAGGTCATTCACGTGAATCGTGTAGATCTGTAAAAAAAATGGGGGTGGGGGGGGGTTGTAGTCATCGTCGTATCTGCGAGTCATCTGTGGCACGTCACCTGTAGTGTTTTTTCCCCTGTTGGCAAAGGAATAGACCCGCCCTACTCTGCCTCTGATTGGCTTACCTTAATGTTCTTTCCCTCATCATCCAATCACACTCATGAAGCCTAGCTATTAGACGCCGCAGGCAACTGTCCATATATCGGACGGAATGCATTTGTATCGGCTGTAAATGATGGTGTTCCAGTTTAAATGATGCTGTTTTTTGTTTGTTTGTTTTGTTTTGCGTGAGGCTGCAGTTGCGATAGCTATGAAGATTGTAAGTTACGTTATCGCTACATTAGTTCGTTACCCTTTGCAAAAATGCCTCGACATATGAGTCTCGACCTTAACGTTTGTCTCAGATATCAGTAAGCTATTACTCGGACATGAAGTCGACTTGAGAACTGTTCGACCTACAAGTAAAGCATAGCGTTTACTGTACAGTAATATTAGTATCACTCAGCTGAAGTGTCAGCCTGTAACAGCCTGTTTAAAGACGGAGAAACACCTCACGTTTAGCCCGTCAGCTGCTTCAAAGAGTGCTGAAATGAAGATTTACAGTGGTTTATTTGCCCTGACTAAGTTCATGTCACATCTTAACAACAATCCTTGTTGATTGTAGACCGTAGTTGACGCTCAAACGTCTTTTAATCATATAAAGGTGTTTATCCTTGAATGGTGCACTGCAAAAAATGCTTTCCTACTTAGAGCTTTTGTCTTGTTTCTAGTCCAAATATATCTAAAAATTCTTAAAATTAAGTGAGTTTCTCCTTAAAACAAGCTAAATAATCTGCAAATGGTGTAAGCAAAATAATCTTATTTCAAACCGAAAACAAGATTTTGACACTTGACTTTTCTGGAAAAAAAAAGATTTGATTTAAGAATTAGATATTTGGACTGGAAACAAGACAAAAAATGTAAGAAAAGCATTTTTGCAGTGTGTAATATTTTCTTATCACCTTTTTTACTCCTGACGAGTTTGCACCCCTGTACTAATACATTATTAAAATCTTGTTAACATTAGTTAATGCACTGTGAACTAACAATGAACATCTGTATTTTTATTAACTAACGTAGTGAAGATTAGTAAACACAGTAACAAATGTATTTCTAGTTCATGTTAGTTAATACATTAACTAATGAACCTTATTGTAAAGTGTTACCGTCTTGTTTTCCTGTAAAAATATCCTTAAAAAGAACCGAAGATATATTAAGAAATTCAACTAAATTGAATAAAGAAGAAATTAAGGTCATGCTTTATTTTAAAGTCCAATTTTTGATATTAACAAATCATTAACTATGACTTTTGCCTCAATAAACTCCTAATTTGCTGCTTATTATTAATAGTTAGTGCAGTAGTTGTTTAGTTTAGGTATTGAGTGGACGTATTAGACATATGTGCTTATTAGAATATGTGCTTTATAAGTACTAATAAACAGCCAATATGTTAATAATAGTCATGCTAATAAACAACTAATTAATAGTGAGAATTGTTCCCTACACTGAAGTGTTACTGAAATTAAAATCAAGAAATTATTTGTCAATAGTATGAGAAAAAATATATTTATTTTTTTCTGAAACTTCTGGCATATATAATTTTTTACTATAAATCTTAGTTAGATTTCTGTGAAAGCAGAATTAATCGTCTCTTATTAATTAATAAATTAATTCTTATTGTTTAAAGGACATTTAGAGATTTTGGTGACACTTTACAAGAAGGTTGTATTTGTTAACATTAGTCACTGATAACTAAAACTAACTAAACTAAGACTGATAAATACCTCTAAAGCATTTATTAATTTTAGTTCATGTTAAATTCAACATTTACTAATACATTATTAAAATCAAAAGATCTATCTGTTCAAATGATGATACCATAAGCTAACAATGAACAGCATCAGCAAAGATTAATAAATGCTTTAATAAATAAATTGCTCATTAATGTTAATTCATGCATTAACTATTGTTAAAATAATAGTTTTAGGGCTAGTCGATGTTTTTGCTGTGTGATCTGATCATTGAAGATGAATAATATTAAAACAAGAAATCTGGGAAAATCATTACAGGTGCTGGTCATATAATTAGAATATCATCAAAAAGTTGATTTATTTCATTAATTCCATTCAAAAAGTGAAACTTGTATAATGTATACATTCATTCCACACAGACTGATATATTTCAAGTGTTTATTTCTTTTAATTTGATGACTATAACTGACAACTAATGAAAACCCCAAATTCAGTATCTCAGAAAATTAGAATATTACTTAAGACCAATACAAAGAAAGGATTTTTAGAAATCTTGGCCAACTGAAAAGTATGAACATGAAAAGTATGAGCATGTACAGCACTCAATACTTAGTTGGGGCTCCTTTTGCCTGAATTACTGCAGCAATGCGGCGTGGCATGGAGTCGATCAGTCTGTGGCACTGCTCAGGTGTTATGAGAGCCCAGGTTGCTCTGATAGTGGCCTTCAGCTCTTCTGCATTGTTGGGTCTGGCATATCGCATCTTCCTCTTCACAATACCCCATAGATTTTCTATGGGGTTAAGGTCAGGTGAGTTTGCTGGCCAATTAAGAACAGGGATACCATGGTCCTTAAACCAGGTACTGGTAGCTTTGGCACTGTGTGCAGGTGCCAAGTCCTGTTGGAAAATGAAATCTGCATCTCCATAAAGTTGGTCAGCAGCAGGAAGCATGAAGTGCTCTAAAACGTCCTGGTATACGGCTGTGTTGACCTTGGACCTCAGAAAACACAGTGGACTAACACCAGCAGATGACATGGCACCCCAAACCATCACTGACTGTGGAAACTTTACACTGGACCTCAAGCAACGTGGATTCTGTGCCTCTCCTCTCTTCCTCCAGACTCTGGGACCCTGATTTCCAAAGGAAATGCAAAATTTACTTTCATCAGAGAACATAACTTTAGACCACTCAGCAGCAGTCCAGTCCTTTTTGTCTTTAGCCCAGGCGAGACGCTTCTGACGCTGTCTGTTGTTCAAGAGTGGCTTGACACAAGGAATGCGACAGCTGAAACCCATGTCTTGCATACGTCTGTGCGTCGTGGTTCTTGAAGCACTGACTCCAGCTGCAGTCCACTCTTTGTGAATCTCCCCCACATTTTTGAATGGGTTTTGTTTCCTCTCAGGGTGCGGTTATCCCTATTGCTTGTACACTTTTTTCTACCACATCTTTTCCGTCCCTTCGCCTCTCTATTAATGTGCTTGGACACAGAGCTCTGTGAACAGCCAGCCTCTTTTGCAATGACCTTTTGTGTCTTGCCCTCCTTGTGCAAGGTGTCAATGGTCGTCTTTTGGACAACTGTCAAGTCAGCAGTCTTCCCCATGATTGTGTAGCCTACAGAACTAGACTGAGAGACCATTTAAAGGCCTTTGCAGGTGTTTTGAGTTAATTAGCTGATTAGAGTGAGGCACCAGGTGTCTTCAAAATTGAACCTTTTCACAATATTCTAATTTTCTGAGATACTGAATTTGGGGTTTTCATTAGTTGTCAGTTATAATCATCAAAATAAAAAGAAATAAACACTTGAAATATATCAGTCTGTGTGGAATGAATGTATACATTATACAAGTTTCACTTTTTGAATGGAATTAGTGAAAAAAAATCTACTTTTTGATGATATTCTAATTATATGACCAGCACCTGTATATTCATGAGCGAGTTCTTTGTAAACATGTTTATAAATCCATTTATACATAAATCATCACATTCAATTCAATGGGACAACTACATATGACAGCAGTATGTATGTACTGCATACATACATTAGAAAATATTAGCAGTATTAGAAAAGCAGTAGTTGGCTTACAAGTCAAGTCAGCTTTATTTATATAGCGCTTTTAACAATACAAATTGTGTCAAAGCAACTGTATATACACAGTATAAATAGTGTGTCAATAATGTAAAATGACTAAATTAAACACTCAATTTTCAGTTAAAGGCATTATTGAATTCAGTGATGCATCGTCCAGCTCAGTTCAGTTTAAATAGTATCAAGTCGACGATATCGCGTCCCCAACAAAAATAAGTTCTGCTCACGTCTCATTGATGAAGCGTATTCCTCTTTTAAACTTGACCCTTTCTTCACACAGTCAGTGAGAAAATTCTGCTCATCCCGTCAAATTTGGACGTGGAGGTGGTGGACGTCACGGAGAAGTTTGATTGTGACTCGTTTGTGCAGCCTCGCTCTCTTACGGACGTTTTCAAGAGTCCTCCAGAGTTTTTTCCTGTGGTGGCTAAGTTGTCTTGTGAAAGACCTTTCAAGCTTTCTCCAGAGCTGGAGACGCTTTTCAACTCCGATCAGGTGATCCTTCATCATGCTTTCTACGCAAAACGAATACTGGCTTCGGAAATGGGTCGCGAATCAACCAGACACTTTCTTATTCCGGAGTCGTACAACGGACGCGTCAAGCGCCGGCCGCGCCAGTTCCCCACCGCCTACGATCTGGAGCGCGCGCGCAGCGAGACCGAGCAGATACGCGTGGTGGCCACCAGGGAGTTTGAGTCTGTCTACAGCGGGTTAGCTTCTGTAAGCGCTGGAGATGAGTTTATAGTAGCCAAAGGCAAAAGATGTGCGCTCTCACACAATGGAACCAAGAAGGCAGCCGATGCTTTTCAATGTCTGAAAGTCTCAGGGACGGAGGCGAAGGAGCCTGTGCGCCTCCCCATGTGTTTGGAGGGAGGATTCATGGAGCTGGTTAAAGACAAGCGCCAATACACCATTGGGGAAATATGCCGATGGTTCCCGCTGCCCTTCAACGTCAAAGTGTCTGTGCGAGACCTCTCTTTGAAGGTGGACGTTTTGGCTGGCGTGCCCGGTCTGCACATTGAGGAGGAGATCTCTGACCCTTGCCTCCTCATATCAAACACTGACCTGTCAGAGATCAGGGAGGTGCCGGTCAACCGCACAGACTTGGTCCTCAACATAAAGCAGAGCTGGGATGGCCAGAGTCCAGCATGTAGTGGGAATTCAGTCATAGAGGAGATCTCAGAGGACTGTTACTACACGCTCAGGAGGTACGCCGTTACTACCATCACACCCCCTCCACGGCCTCCCAAAAAACCCAAAGACCCTCCACCACGACCTCCTAAGATGCTGTCGTCCAGATCTGAGAGCGCAAACAGTGAAAGCTCCTGCTGCTCTCCACAGGTAAACTCTATTTGGTAACACTTGGTGTCCACGTTACTATTATAATAACAATTAATTATGCATAATTACATGCTAAGCCAAACCCTAATCCTAACCATATAGAACGTACATATTTCTCAGTAGTTAAATGTATAATTACACTGTAACAAAGACACCTTAAAGTAAAGTGTAACCCTGTATTTCATTGCATTTTGTGTCCAAAACGCTTCATCCTTTTGCAGTTTAGTGTTGGGTTCACGTAGCAAGCCTCGTGGTTCGGCAGTCACTTCTGTGTAGGGGTGTGCGATATTGAAAAAAAATGATATCTCGATATTGTTTGGGATTTTTTTCGATAACGATAATTAGACGATATTTTGCCGCGCGTGCTGATATCTGTCTACCGTGGACAGCTGCAGTTTTTGATATTCTTCATATTCTGTGTGGTCAGTTCACATCAGTGATAGAAATTAATCTTTTCATATAAGTTTAAATTGATTTTTACATTTTTTTACCTTTAATAAAGCAATTTTACCTTTAATAAAGCCATTGTTTTCTAAAAGTATGCATCTTTTGAGTCAAATTGTTACATTTAATCAGTCAATTAGAATAATAAGATATTTAGGCTGTTACCAAACAAATGAAACCAGTATCAGCAAAATTAATCTTTGCAGAAGCTGCATCTGAAGTATTTACACACAGTTTAATGCAGCTCAGAGAGACACAGAGTGCTTTAACCTGCAGTTACAAATGCATAATGTTTTGATATTTTAAACATAAAACATTGAATACTGATATTTATTTTAAAATGAACAGATACTTTAAATGTGAAATTAAAACCTCCAGCAGGTGGCAGCAAGTCACTGTTAACAAGTGAGTCATTGTGACTGAACCGAATCATTTAAACAGTTGATTCATTCAGGAACGAATCATTTAAACGATTGATTCATTCAGGAACGAATCATTTAAACGATTGATTCATTCAGGAACGAATCATTTAAACGATTGATTCATTCAGGAACGAATCATTTAAACGATTGATTCATTCAGGAACGAATCATTTAAACGATTGAACGAATAATTTAAACGGTTGACTCATTCAGGAACGAATCATTTAAACGATTGATTCATTCAGGAACGAATCATTTAAACGATTGACTCATTCAGGAACGAATCATTTAAACGATTGATTCATTCAGGAACGAATCATTTAAACGATTGATTCATTCAGGAACAAATCATTTAAACGATTGATTCATTCAGGAACGAATCATTTAAACGATTGATTCATTCAGGAACGAATCATTTAAACGATTGAACGAATAATTTAAACGGTTGACTCATTCAGGAACGAATCATTTAAACGATTGATTCATTCAGGAACGAATCATTTAAACGATTGATTCATTCAGGAACGAATCATTTAAACGATTGATTCATTCAGGAACGAATCATTTAAACGATTGATTCATTCAGGAACGAATCATTTAAACGGTTGATTCATTCAGGAACGAATCATTTAAACGATTGATTCATTCATGAACGAATCATTTAAACGATTGATTCATTCAGGAACGAATCATTTAAACGATTGATTTATTCAGGAAAGAATCATTTAAACAGTTGATTCATTCAGGAACGAATCATTTAAACGATTGATTCATTCAGGAACGAAACATTTAAACGATTGATTCATTCAGGAACGAATCATTTAAACGGTTGATTCATTCAGGAACGAATCATTTAAACAGTTGATTCATTCAGGAACGAATCATTTAAACGATTGATTCATTCAGGAACGAATCATTTAAACAATTGATTCATTCAGGAACGAATCATTTAAACGGTTGATTCATTCAGGAACGAATCATTTAAACGGTTGATTCATTCAGGAACGAATCATTTAAACAGTTGATTCATTCAGGAACGAATCACCGTCATGTTTCTCAGAGACACTAAACAGTGCTGTGACTGTTTGGAATCATTTTTTGTCAGCAAAAACAGGCAATATGGTGTCTAAATCGTAAGTGTCTTAATATTAACTTATTGTTTATTGAACTGTTGTGTAAAATAAATATCACAATCATGCTTATTTTTTAGCAAAAAACGGCACTCTTCGTGTGATTGTAACTATATGAAAAAAAAAATAAAAAAAATAAAATATATATACATTTTCTGCCCCCATATCTTGAATTTTGTGATCATTTTTAATGCATGTTAATACTGAATCATGCAGTGAAAGAGCACACTCTATGCTCGCTCTAGTCTAGACTTCATGTAATGAATGCGTGCGCTCTAGGGGTGTTTTGTTTGGTTTTTGCAAAATACTCGATGATGTCAAATTGCACATCGTTAAAACAACAATTATGATATTATCGCAGACGATATATATCGCACACCCCTACTTCCGTGTGAGTGAATATTCATAATTTAGCAACAAAGCAAAACTGACGATCCACAACGGTCGAGGATCATCATAAAATGATCTGTTAAAAAGAGACTGTTTGTAAAGAAGGGTAGCACTTTATTTTAAGGTGTCCTTGTTACACATGTGCTTACTATTATAATAACAAATCAGTTATACATAATTACATGCAAGTAACCCTAAACCAAACGCTAACCATAGTAAGTACATGTAGTTAATTAATATTCCTTAGTACTTGTAACAATGTAACAAGGACATCTTATAATAAAGTGACTTTTTTTAGAAGTCATTTATAGTTGATTTGCTTGTTAGCCAGTAGAATAGCTTTGGATTTATTCCTGTATAATTCATTGTATTTTGTGACCACATCATTATGATGAACTAGACTCTGGGTTTGAACGTTGTTCTTGGATTTGCCAAAGTTCGTGGCTTCATGTGTGTGAAGGAATATTTAGTTTAAAGCGTTTAGAAGCAAGTAGCCAAACGAGATCTTTGGGTGGCATGTATTTCTCAGACAGAGTAAGCTGCAAAGTGGACCTGACTTCATGGAAATAATCAAAAGTGAGGCTACATGAGACTCAAACTTACTGTAAATCATTTCAGGGGTATTAAAGAGCTTGTGTGCACTGTAGGTTTGGTGAGAGAGTAGAGATAGGAGAGTTTCATGCTAAACCAACCCAGGTGAAAAACAAGTGCACTTCCATAATATTCTTAAAGTGCTCTATTTTCATGCACTAATTTTGTACTTAATATACTAAAAATGATTCTTTAGTACTTCTTAAGATAAGATCTAAGTGTACTCAACTGTGCTATTTTGGGACACCATGAATATGAAGTAAAATGTGCTTTAAATATACTATCTTTGTATTTAAAAATGTATTTAGTGACCACTTGTAGTGCACTTGAACCCATCTTTCATACACTAGTGCACTCAAGTGCACTACAAGTGGTCACTAAATACATTTTTAAATACAAAGATAGTATATTTAAAGCACATTTTACTTCATATTCATGGTGTCCCAAAATAGCACAGTTGAGTACACTTAGATGATCTTAAGTTTATCGTAAAAATCTTTTAAGTTTATCTGAATTTAATAGGAGAAAATGATTGGTCATCCAATCTTTTACATTTTTAACACACTCTGTTAGCTTAGATCATTTAGAAGTTTCATCTGGTCTTGTTGAGATATATAGTTGAGTATCATCAGCATAACAATGGAAACTAATCCCGTATTCTCTAATAATATTACCAAGGGGCAGCATGTATATTGAAAATAGCAGAGGACCTAGGACAGATCCTTGTGGTACTCCATACTTTACTGGTGATAATTGAGATGACTCCCTGTTTAAATAAACAAAGTGGTAGCGATCGGACAGGTAGGATCTAAACCATCTTAAAGCCTGCCCTTGAATACCCGTATATTTTTGTAATCGATCTATGAGTATAGTGTCGAACGCAGCACTAAGATCAAGTAAAACTAGCAATGAGATGCAGCCTTGGTCTGATGCAAGAAGCAAGTCATTTGTAATCTTAACAAGTGCAGTTTCTGTGCTGTGATGGGGCCTGAAACCTGACTGAAATTCTTCACAGAGATCATTTTTTTGCAAGAATGAGCACAATTGAGCAGACACAACTTTTTCTAAAATTTTAGACATAAACGGAAGATTTGAGAGGGGTCTGTAATTTGCCAGTTCACTAGGATCTAGTTGTGGTTTCTTAATAGGAGGCTTAATGACTGCCAGCTTGAATGGTTTTGGGACGTGACCTAAAGATAGCGATGAGTTAATAATATTGAGAAGCGGTTCTTCTGCTACAGGTAACTCTTTCAGTAATTTAGTAGGTACAGGATCTAATAGACATGTTGTTGGTTTAGATGCAGTGATAAGTTTATTTAGCTCTTCCCGTCCTATAGTTGTAAAGCATAAGCAAAAATACTTAAAACAAGATAAATTTACTTGATAAGCAAAACTGCATATAAAAATATGATTTGTTTTCAAATTTTGAATATATAATATAATATATATTTTGTCTTTTTACACTGGCAGATAAAAAATCTACCCATGCAGTAAGACAATACATCGATATTAAATGGTGGATAATATTTTATAAAATAATAAATTGAAATTCCTAATTATTATTATTATTACATTAATTGCCTAAGACAGCTGCATTACTAAGATAAACCTACATTAAATAGAACATTACATTATTTCACACAGAGATTCAAAGGATATGTTATAGTTACCAACATTTAATATTTATGCAACACAGAATAGAATATTGAACACATGCTTAAGGAGTGTATTTATCATAACTGAAGAAGAAGCCAGAGATCTGCAGATAATGGCCCAATGCACATAGTTAGAAATCCAGAAATACTTGTAAAGAAAGGTCAAGCGATTGCAGAAATGACCTGTGAACGGTGTTTATCCACCGACAGTGTTCCTCTCACCTGGTCAAGCTTGCTACAAAACACAAAAACACACAAGAACACATCTATTTACTTTGTAAATGAGAAATAGTCTGTAGATAGTAATGCTCTTAAATGAAGAACATGGCATTATATTAGAAACGATCTGAACGTCTGAATCTGAAAGTGTAAAAGAAACTAAATGTGACAAATCCAGTAATGACTATCAGAATATATTCAGAGACTTATACGTCTGAAACAAGCTGAATATGCATTCATTCATTTTTATTTTCAGAACAATAAATAAACACCCTTTGCACAGCTAAGCAGTAGCAGGAGAATAATCCCACAGTAATATAGCAGGAGGCTAATAAACTGTTGTAAGCGCCTCCTAGTGGACTCTTTACTCAGACAATGCAAGAACTCGACTGTTTTTTACAGGCCAACCCTCACAGACATTGTAAGAGGAGGATAGAAAGATAACAGGGATTTATTGTTAAACATTTTATAATTATTTATTTTGTTTGCATTTTATGCCTGGCCTACAATGACATATGTGCCACATTAATGTAGTATTTACATATGGAGCATAAAAGCAGTCTTAAGTCGCTGGGGTATATTTGTAGCAATAGCCAACAATACACTGTATGGATCAAAATTATTGATTTTTCTTTTATGCCAAAAATCTTTAGGATATTAATTAAAAATCATGTTCCATGAAGATATTTTGTAATTTTTTTACCATAAATATATCAAAACTTAATTTTTGATTAGTAATATGCATTGCTAAGAACTTCATTTGAACAACTTTAAAGGTGATTTTCTCAATATTTAGATTTTTTTGCACCCTCAGATTCCAGATTTACAAATAGTTGTATCTCAGCCAAATATTGTCCTATCATAACAAACCATACATCAATGGAAATATGATTTATTCAGCTTTCAGGTGGTGTATAAATCTCAATTTTGAAAAATTGACCCTTATGACTGGTTTTGTGCTCCAGGGTCACGTATACAGTATATGCTGCTATAACACTTACATTGCAAGGCAATATAACATAACATCACATAAATGCATTTTACACGATGTGTATACATCATAGTTAGATTAATTGAAAGGAGACGTGTTCCTCAACAGGTTTAGCTGTTGTTTATGTGTTTTAGTACTATGTTCACAATAGTATTTTCCCCCCAAAGTCATCTTCTATCTGATGATCTGTTTGCTGATGATTTGTACTAGGAGTGTTGAAAAGATTAGTTTTGAAACTTTTATATTCACTTATTATATACACTGTGTGATTTCATAATGCTCTGTCATCCCTGTCACAGAGTCTTTGTGTTGAATCTTTTAAGCAAGATGACTTCATTCAACGCAGTGATTCAAACAATGGAAACGACAAGAAGATCCCCATGAGTCCAGTCACTTTACCAAGACCTTCCCTGCAGAAAGGTAGGAACCCTCTTCAGTGTTTAGCAGCATGTTAAATGTGAAGTGTGTCATTTTCAGCTCGCAAACGTCACTCAAAATTAGTTTCACTGTGATCATGTTTGCTGATGATTTGATAACTAGGAGTGTTGAAAATGATTCACTTATTATATACACTGTGATTTCATAATGCTCATGTTCATCCCATGTCAGAGTCTTTGTGTTGAACCTTTTATAGCAACATGACTTCATTCAACTTTGCCTAGTGATTCAAACAATGGAAACGACAAGAAGATCCCCATGAGTCTCAGTCACTGTGTACCAGAGACCTGTCCACTGCAGAGAGGTACGGACCCTCTAACAGCTGTTATATCAGCATGTTAAATGTGAAGTGTGTCGTTTCATCACCAGCTGAAAGTGACAACAAAAGTGATGTTTTCAAACAGGTGTCCATGGGCTTCATTTATAAAATGCTGCGTTAAAACTGTCTGACACTTGTTCTAAGATCATTTCTCAAATGTGTCTGCATGTTTTTCTAAATCGGACCATTGGTGTGGATTTTAGTGTACACACACTGATCAAATCTTTGCCTATGTGTTTAATAAACGAGGCTCCTGAACTCTCAGCTGTGCTGCCAGAGCCATGTCCACTTTTACAGACATCAACCCACTAACTGCTTATTATAATCAGCTCTTGACATGAGAAGGTATTTTAACAAAAAACAGTTCACACTTCATCTTTAACAGGCTGTGTTTTAAAGTGTGTGTGTGTGTGTGTGTGTGTGTGTGTGTGTGTGTGTGTGTGTGTGTGTGTGTGTGTGTGTGTCTGTCTGTGTGTGTGTCTGTGCCTGTGTGTGTGTGTGTGTCTGTGTGTGTGTGTGCTGTGTGTGTGTTGTGTGTGTGTGTCTGTGTGTGTGTGTGCTGTGTGTGTGTCTGTGCCTGTGTGTGTGTGTGTGTCTGTGTGTGTGTGTCTGTGTGTGTGTGTGTGGTGTGTGTGTCTGTGTGTCGTGTCTGTGCCTGTGCGTCTGTGTGTGTGTGTGTGTGTGTGTGTGTGCTGTGTGTGTGTGTCTGTGTGTGTGTGTGTGTGTGTGTGTGTGTGTGTGTGTGTGCTAGCGTGTCTGTGTGTGTGTGATGTGTGTGGCGTGTCTGTGTGTGCGTGTCTGTGTGTGAGTTGTCTGTGTGTGTGTGAGCGTGTCTGTGTCTGTGTCTGTGTCTGTCTGTGTGTGTGTGTGTGTGTCCTCACCTAAATTTTGAGTGTGTTGTTTACGTGATGTGCAAGGGTGAGTTGTGAGATATATCGATGTAGCTCAACCTGAAGATAATGAAGTGATGTGCATCGATGAGCCAGCTTGACACAGATCGAACAAAACTTTAACACAGACAAAGGAAAACCCAGTAACACAATATAAGTGTGCTATGAAGAGTACACTATGAAGTTCACTATGGCTGTGTTCTAAACCACTTACGACATGTACAAAGTCTGTTTAATAATCACGTAACTTTACATGACTATAAATCTGATGGAATGCAAATACTTTGAAGAGTTTATTTGCAAAAACAGATAACTCAATTTTTTTAAAAAAATCATGTTTTTTATTACGTTATCATGTTTTTATTGTGTTAGGTAGCTGTTTTTTTTGTTATTTTTTAACATGGTCAAAAAAACAACAACTGTAGTTTGATTGAGTTTAATAGGAATGCACATTGAAAAAACATGATTTTTGAGAATTATGTTTTTGCAAATGAACTCTTTATTAGCTTAAAGGTCTTCTGTGTTTTCAAATCCCAGAGCATAAGTGTGCTTATTAGTCCTGTAGCAGAGCAGACATGAGCTACAGATCTGAGCTTTTTGAGACTGTCTTTATTAATGAGATTAATGCAGTGAACAGAGTAAAGTACATGAGGTCAAAATCATCTTTGTTTGGTCAGCTGACGGTCTGACCCTGAGGTTAATGCATGTTATATATTCATCCAAATACTCTGTTTTTCCTGAATTAATGTGTAAGGTCCATCAGATATTATGGTGCTTATATGAACTGGTATACTATCCGTTATGAAACCGTTATAAGTGAAGCAAACTGTATATAATCATATCATATTTATACATATATTTACTCCCTTCCATCTAAGACAAATATTTCCAGGCAACACGTTATTCAAAGTCACAAAGCAGAAATAAGAGAAAGCTGAACTACACTCATCTCAGGAGCCAGACCCTGTAGATCGGTGGCTAAATCTTTAAAAGCAGATATATATATATATTTTTTTTTTTTTTTTTTTTTGCAGTTTTGTTTTGAAGTATATAGCTGTGTATCATCAGAGAAGCGATTGGTTGTACTCTGAATTCATCAATCAAAAATTCATATATGTGTCCCTGGAGCACAAAACCAGTCATAAGTAACACAGGTATATTTGTAGCAATAGACAACAATACATTGTATGAGTCAAAATTATACATTTTTCTTTTATGACAAAAAATCATTAGGATATTAAGATCATGTTCCATGAAGATATTTAGTAAATGTCCTACCATAAATATATCAAAACTTAATTTTTGATTAGTAATATGCATTGCTAATGTAACACGGCAAAAGTTGTCAGTATAACACTGTTATATCACTCTGAATAGATAGAGGGATAGGTTCGACTCTTGGGAGGATAAAAATGAAATTTGGGCCAAATGGTATGAAGCAGTTAACAGCCAGCACATTTATTGCACATATAACAAAAAACAAATAGAAGAAACCTTAGTATTTTGCTGTATTGTCCCAACACAACACTGTTGAAATGGGAAGAATTCGATATTTAGTCCAGGTTGTGCACAACAGGTCCGAGAAAGCAAATAAAGAGAAGAAAAAATAAAGAAAGTGTCCAAAAGTCCTCCTGGTTCCTTCGCAAGTTGGAGTGTGTATGTGTAAGATAAATGTATGTATAAGGCCTTGTTTTATCCTACTACCCGGGTAGTGTGTGTATGAAGTAACAGCTTAGCTGTAATTGAAAAGAATCCCACGATGCAGACTGGTCCGAGTTGAACGTCGGCAGTAGGCCCTTCACAGAATCACAGCGTCTGGCTCGCCATAGCTCACAAAAGCTCACAGTTGATCATGTCACAGGACGGAATCAGGCAACAAAAAAACAGCCTACACAAAACAACACAATTCAGAGTTATCATCTCTTAAGATTCACATTAGCTTGTCACAATAAACTCCATGCGAGTAAATAAATTGTCACAAGCTTCACTCACACATGTTAGTTTAGCAATCTAACGGCAATACACGTGAGCACACTAAACGCACAAATAAATCTCTGTTTAACACACAGGTTGATTATCTGCATCTTAAAATACTCACTTTCATGTATAAATCTTTTTTTTCCCATATTTATACAGGGAACATCATAAAATAAATTTAACAAAAATAAAATCTATTCGTTTCCCTGATCTCCGTTTGCAAAAAGTGTATTGAAATTAAAAAAACATTCAATAAACATCTTTTAACTCTGACTGTTTTTTTTTCTTGTACACTGTAACACATATACATTTTTTTCTATCACTAATCAGTTAAAACACAGAAACTCACCAGAGTTTCGTAGAAATAACTTCTCAATCGACATCAATATGAATTCCTTTTGAAACCCATGAACATACTGCAACAATTTATATGAAAAGTTTAAACATTTAAACATCAGAAAGTACTTTTATGTAGTTATAATATTTCAAATGCAGCGCTTGATCACCTCGTGCGTACCAACTGCGAAGAGTGTTTTTTCTTCTCCTAATCTCTACGTCTCAGTTAATGAGCTCATACAGGGAAACTACGGTACTGTATTGAACTTAAGTATAGAACAGTGTAAAACTCAAGGGGGTTACACTAAGAACTTCATTTGAACAACTTTAAAGGTGATTTTCTCAATATTTAGATTTTTTTGCACCCTCAGATTCCAGATTTACAAATAGTTGTATCTCAGCCAAATATTGTCCTATCATAACAAACCATACATCAATGGAAAGCTATTTATTCAGCTTTCAGATGATGTATACATCTCAATTTTGAAAAATTGACACTTATGACTGGTTTTGTGCTCCAGGGTCACATATCGTATATTATATTCCATGCAATATTATGAGTATGTTTTGAGAAATCACATAGAAGCCATTCAGGCTGTAGATGAGAGATATTAATAAATCAATTTAAAAGGAGGTTCTGGATCACAACCTGCTCTTACTCACTGAGCGTCCAGTACTGCTGCATGTCTGAGTGAAAGCTCGTCACAGAACAGATGCTAAAAGCTTCATTTATCAGCTGTTTACTGAAGTGTCCAAGACTGTGTTTAACCTGCTGTCACATTGGTGCACAAGCCGAATACAATGACTTTTATGAAATACCACCACTCTGTCGACATGCTTATGACGGGAATTAAAATTGAATTCAAAATGTTCAAATTTATTGGCATTGGGGGAAAAAAGTGCAATAATGACGACAAAGCTGTTAGAAATGGTCTTTTCTATCAGCGGTGAAGCATTTAGAGGTTTGTGGATCATGCACTCTCTGAAAAAATGTACAAAAGCTACCACTATTTATTTAATAGTCATGTTAGTATTACAATACTAATATAATTTTGTGAAAAATATTAGTACCTTTTAAAAGGGTGCTGCCACGGTGACAGCTGTTTTTAAGTAATGATGGCAGAGGAATCAATCTTTTTTGTTAAATTAATATATATATATATATATATATAAATGGAGTTTTTTGTACAGGCTGGTTATATATAGAATTGAAAGTGGGTGTATTTTTGACATTATTTTGTGGAGAAAGAAACATCGAGTTTTCTGCATTTTGTCTGGTTTTGAATAAATGAGATGGAAAGGATCCATGTTTCATTTTTTCATGTTTTTATTGTTAAAGATACAAATGATATATTTTTACACGGGATGCAGCAGTGTTGTGCACACAGCAAACACAGCTTGTATTCACTAGAAACAAGTTTATTCTACCCAGTCTGTGTATTTATTAGAGATTGTTAACAGCTGGTGGTCATCTCAGTCAGGATTGCCATCAGACTGGTTCCAGGGAACTTGGGGTCAAGAATGAGGTCATGAAGAAGGCCTTGACCTTTCTCCCGAGCCTGAGGTGAACACATAGCACTCCGCCACAGATTCACCAGAGAACCACCTGTTTACAAATAAATACATACATGCAAAAAATAAAATCCTAATAACCTGGACTGAGACTGAGTGTTTTCATTTATATTGCAAATAATCACTTGACCAAAAACCCTTAAAATAGCCTGGTAATCACTCATCAATACAATTGTGCAATATTTTCATTTGCAATAGTTGTGCTCTACTACAAGCAAACCAAGAAGCTCTTTATGCAACAATGAAATCATGTGAAATTATATATATTGCATGATCTATTCTGATCACTGTTCACTTTTTTATTAATCCATCAATGTACTGAGCCACAAACACATGTGGCATGGTACAAAAGTGCTGACAAATGATTAATCACATCCAAAATAAATGTGTGTACTGTGTATATTTATTATGTATATATAAGTACACACACATGCATTATGTTTATATATGAAATATATTTATATATAATATAAAATACAAGAACGTAAATGTATAAATGTGTGAATATGAACTAAAATGCACTTTTAATATACTATCTCTGTATGTAACAAATGTATTTAGTCACCACTTGTAGCACACTTGAGTGTACTAGTGTATGAAAGATGGTTCAAGTGTGCTACAAGTGGTGACTAAATACATTTGTTACATACGGAGATAGTATATTAAAAGTGCATTTTAGTTCATATTCATCGTGTCACAGTTGAGTACACTTAGATGATCTTAAGAAGTACTAAAGAATCATTTTTAGTATATTAAGTACAAAATTAGTGCGCGGAAATAGAGTACATTAAGTATATTATGGAAGTGCACTTGTTTTTGGGTATGCATGTAAATATTTCCAAAATATATACTGTATGTGTGTGTATTTATATATGCATAATAAATATGCACAGTACACATACATATATTATGTAAACAAAAACGTTTATTTTGGATGTGATTGATCATTTGACAGCACTAATATAAACATTTAAATCACCGTCTTTGTAGAGACGCTCAGATGTTATTATTCCTGCGAAGCTAAAATCATGCTGGAGAACATGAACAAAACCTGATGGTAATGTCCTGCTGTCATTATTGTGATAGTTAACCCAAAATAAAAATTCTGTTATCATATACTCACACATATGCAGAGGTGGGTAGAGTACCCAAAAACTGTACTCAAGTAAAAGTAATCGTCTGAATAGTTACTTGAGTAAGAGTAAAAAAGTATCGGATAAAAAAACTACTCAAGTAGTTAGTTACTAGTTACTTTGGATCATACTGTATATCTATAGTCTATTTTTATTTAGATATATAGATACATTTATGTAATGTGTGTGTGTGTGTGTCTATCTATCTATATACACACACACACACACACACACAGACACAGACACAGACACACACACACAGACACACACACAGACACAGACACACACACACACACACACACACACACACACACACACACAGACACAGACACAGACACAGACACAGACACACACACACACACACACACACACACAGACACAGACACAGACACACACACACACACACACACACACACACAGACACACACACACAGACACACACACACACACACAGACACACACACACAGACACAGACACACAGACACACACACACACACACACACACACACAGACACACACACACACACACACACACACACACACACACACACACACAGACACAGACACACAGACACACACACACACACAGTCATTCAAAAGATTTGTAATGTGTTTTTTTTTATGTAATTTATTTCAGTGATGCAAAGCTGAATTTTCATCAGCCTTTACTCCAGTCTTCAGTGTCACATAATCCTTCAGAAATCATTCAGTGTGTTAATTTATTATCAATGCTGCTCTTTTTATCTTTCTATTCATCAAAGAATCCTGAACAAAATATCACAGGTTCCAAAAAATATTCAGCAGCAAAACTGTTTCCAACACTGGTAATAAATCAATATATTAGAATGATTTCTGAAGGATCATATGGCTCTGAAAACTGGAGTAACAGCTGATGAAATTTCTGATTTGCATCACTGAATTAAATTATATTTCAAAGTATATTAATTATGTAGGCTATTATAGCCTATATGTATATAACCTACCGCTATCGAACATCTGAACGCTAACAAATGTAGCCTATATTTCTGCAATCGTAAATATTGTTGAAAATATCAATATTAATCGTGTCTAGACAAATGCATTCCTCCTGGAACAGGTCGCTCAACGCTCTTGATGTTCTTAAACTTTCTGACTGAACCGCTTCAGATGACTCAGGGAACTGAACAAATCATTCAAACTGATTCACGAACCGAGTCACTGGTTTGATCAAGCCTTTGAACAGAATCGACTCAAAAGAATGAATCATTCGTGGGCATCGTTCATTGCCCAGAGAAAAGTAGACGGCGTGTTTGGAATAAATTGAAGCATTTTTAACTTGTATTTCATTAAGATAAAGTAACGAGAGGAGCGTCGCCCACAGTAACGAAGTAAAAGTACAATTTTACACTAAAAATGTACTTGAGTAAGAGTAAAAAATACCCATAGTCTAAAAGTATTTGTTACCCAAAAAATGTACTCAAGTAAATGTAAGTCGTTACTACCCACCTCTGACCATATGTCATTCCATGTTGATATTTTGAATAGACTTTCATTGTATGAACAAAACCACAGAATGAAAAGATGAGTGAACAATGACAGATGTTTTGGGTGAACTGTCCCATTAAAGCACAGGGTGACATCAAATATGAAGACATTCCCAAATTAAACGTTTTGGTTACACTTTATTTCGATAGTCCACTTTAGACATTCTACTAACTATAAGTAACTTTGTAACTACTAATTCTCATTAATTTGCATCGACATGTCTACTAACTCTCAGAGTAGTCTGTAAGGTTAGTTTAGGGTTAGTAGAATAAGTTGACCTGCAGCACAAAAGCAGTCATAAGTAACACAGGTATATTTGTAGCAATAGCCAACAATACATTGTATGAGTCAAAATTATACATTTTTCTTTTATGACAAAAATCATTAGGATATTAAGATCATGTTCCATGAAGATACTTTGTACATTTCCTACCATAAATATATCAAAAGTAAATTTTTGATTAGTAATATGCATTGCTAAGAACTTCATTTGAACAACTTTAAAGGTGATTTTCTCAATATTTAGATTTTTTTGCTCCCTCAGATTCCAGATTTACAAATATTGTCCTATCATAACAAACCATACATCAATGGAAAGATTATTTATTCAGCTTTCAGATGATGTATAAATCTCAATTTCGAAAAATTGACCGTTATGACTGGTTTTGTGCTCCAGTGTCACATATACTTGCAAAGTTTCTCATAGTCAGTATGTTGTATGATGTGGACCCATCAAAATAAAGTGTTAGAAGATATTAAGCAGACTAATACTAATGACTGCTAGTTGACATGTAGTTGCAAAGTTACTTACTGTTAGTAGAAGTCTAAAGTGGACTATCAAAATAAAGTGTTACCAAAGTTTTCATTTTTATTTAATGGATAAAAAGATGAATAAAAATGGGAAAAAAAAGCTGTTTCACTAGTGGTCTGGATCCAGAATGCATAGCTTTTCTCTCTCCCACCAGTTCCTCTGATATTCTTACCAAGCAGTTGATTGATGCTGTTCATCCAGCCGAAGATGTGGAGAGCGTGGTTCTCCTCGGCGCTGAGATCGGCGATGTTGGGTGGGCTGTCAGACTCCTGCAGCACTCGGCTCGGCAGAGGAGCCATGAACTTCTCGGACCTCTCGATGTTGGCGTGGAAATGAGCAGCTGATACATACGCAGCCGAGCTGAGCCAGCCCTGTCCAAACCTCACCTCAGGAGAAGAATACAGCTTCTGCCTACAGCACACAGTTCAAGAAACCTTAAAACCTGCCAGACCCAAGCTTGAAGAACATCCACACATACACTATATTGCCAAAAGTATTGGCACCCCTTCTAATGAACAGGTTTGACTACTTTAGTAATTTCTATGAGTACAAATCTTAATGTTAAAGCATATAATGATATTCTAGGAAATTGTGTGCTTCTAATATTATAGCAACAGTTTGGACTCTTTTCTATTCTAACATGACAATGTCTCTGTGTATAAGACAAGGTTCAAAAAGAAAATGATTGATTGAGTCAGTGTGGAAGAACTTGACTGGTCTGCATAAAACCAAGTCCTAATCCCAGTTTAACACCTCTGGTGTGACTGTAAATGCACAAAAACTCATCACCAAACACCAATGACTTGTACATATGGGTTCAGTCATTTTAGACACTTACAAAACTGTTGCTACAGAGATGAAATACAATTTTTAAATACATGAATTATGTTCCCATCGTTGTTGCCACAGATTTGGAAGTGCATTTTTCTGTTCTAAAGGGGGTGCCAATACTTTTGTCTATATAGTGTATGTACAAGTCATTGGTGTTTGGTGATGAGTCATTAGAAGGGGTGCCAATACTTTTGGCAATATAGTGTATTTGGTTAAAGGAAATGTCACTGAGCAGCAGTTTGAATGCTTTATTAAGTGTGTATATACTGTATATGGACCTTTCACTGCAGGCCGAGGAGGCGGTTTGTAGAGACGTCTCTTCTGCTGCCCACAGCAGTCCCAGGATCTTGTCCTTCTTGCTGAAATCTGTGTCGTCAGAGCTACTGATGTGCTGCAAAGACTACAGAGGAACACAGAAGAGAGCAATGGTGAGCAAACTGTCCCTTTGCTTAATTGATTATATGTGCTTGAACTAGTTTGAAAAACCTTTTGCACAAAGAAGTAAACATGGTCAGTATCACAAATTTGCTGACATCCCGGTTAGTGACCCAGATAGCCGATTAGAGAGACTAGAGAATCTAGTTTTCTTAATTTTTTGTCAAAAATATATTGATTTGTCATTGATCTGTGATATGGTCAGAGACCTTTGGACGCGCACAGATGTATAGACGAGTTCACATGTCGACATAGTCTTGTGGATGCATGATAATTGCTCTTCTTAAATAAACTCACTTGCAGCAAAAAGCATCTGCTGAATGAACAAATATAGGGTGAATTCGGTTAATTAGGACATGTTTTCACAGTCATCTCAATGGCAAAAAGTGTCCCATTTGACCTGAATTCAACCTA
Organism: Aspiorhynchus laticeps; assembly: GCA_023376895.1. Taxonomy (NCBI): domain Eukaryota; kingdom Metazoa; phylum Chordata; class Actinopteri; order Cypriniformes; family Cyprinidae; genus Aspiorhynchus; species Aspiorhynchus laticeps. The sequence continues at coordinate 2,119,149 of CM041802.1, read as the reverse complement.
AATGTGCATCTATCGAGAGTAAAAATGACACCTGGAAAAATGTTTCCCACTTAGTCATGGCATCGGGATGTTTGTTGGAGCAGTCTGTGAAGCTGGAGCAGTAATCTTGAGCCACTTCTGCTGGAACCTGGATGTGCAGCTGAACCTCACCCTTCCCGACTACACCTGTCTGAACCGCTGCCAGGAACGGAAGCACGGATATGTAGTAGTTCACACCTAGAGAGAAAGTGGCATAATGAGAAAACACTTTACATTCATCTAGCGGTGCAAATATAGAGCAGCACTTACATGCATACCAGCTCTGAGGAGAGATGCACACCGGTTCTGAGCTCTCCAGTCCACAGGTGCTGCTGCTGCCAGGGCTTGGGTCAGTCAGACGGCCTGAGATATAATACACACAGCCAACAACCAAAGATGAATTTACATACTTGTACTGTATACATGTAGATTTCCTAATCACACTGTAAAAAAAAAAGTTGAGCAAACTTAAGTTTAAGGCAACTAGCTTCAGCAGATTTTTGAGTTTTCTCAACTTATTGTCAACATATGCATTCATATTTACATTCAGATGTATATACAAGGTAGCTTTTGTATATATACAATGTATTTTAATTATTCACAGACACAACTTAATGGTTTTATACAGAGACATTTTTCAGGTTTACTGCATTGTGAGGCGGTTTTCTTCTCCATAACCCAGCGCACACACATGATGTGTTCTATTATTTATTGCAACCTATACACTGTAAACAAATAAGTGTAATTTTAACTGTAAAATTTTCTACTGAAAAAAACTGTTAATAAGTTAACAGTATGTTACCGTACTATATACAGGGAAAAACTGTAAAAGATCTAACCAGAAATTTCATGTAATTTTACAGTAAAATGCTGTTAATTGTACAGTTTTTAGAAGGAAAAATAACAAATCAATGTATAATTTACAGCCAAAACCTGTAAACTGATATTCCCAGAATTCCCTGCGTGACACGCCACATTTGAAAGCATTTTGTTTAAATAATCATGTTTTTTAATAGTTTTGTTATCAGTTATGTACTTTATGTTACACCTTCTGTTGTTTAATGAAAGTTTATTGCATTATTTAAGTATCATGTGTGTTATCATGATGGTGTTTAGTGTTTGTGTGAATGACTCAGCTTCTATATATTAGTATATACTTCACCTTCTATATATTAGTATATACTTCACCTTCTATATATTAGTATATACTTCACCTTCTATAAATTAGTATATACTTCACCTTCTATATATTAGTATATACTTCACCTTCTATATATTAGTATATACTTCACCTTCTATATATTAGTATATACTTCACCTTCTATATATTAGTATATACTTCACCTTCTATATATTAGTATATACTTCACCTTCTATATATTAGTATATACTTCACCTTCTATATATTAGTATATACTTCACCTTCTATATATTAGTATATACTTCACCTTCTATATATTAGTATATACTTCACCTTCTATATATTAGTATATACTTCACCTTCTATATATTAATATATACTTCACATGCTGTATATTAGTATATACTTCACCTTCTATATATTAATATATACTTCACATGCTGTATATTAGTATATACTTCAGCTTCTATATATTAGTATATACTTCTGCTTCTATATATTAGTATATACTTCACCTTCTATAAATTAGTATATACTTCACCTTCTGTATATTAGTATATACTTCAGCTTCTATATATTAGTATATACTTCTGCTTCTATATATTAGTATATACTTCACCTTCTATATATTAGTATATACTTCACCTTCTATATATTAGTATATACTTCACCTTCTATATATTAGTATATACTTCACCTTCTATATATTAGTATATACTTCACCTTCTATATATTAGTATATACTTCACCTTCTATAAATTAGTATATACTTCACCTTCTATATATTAGTATATACTTCACCTTCTATATATTAGTATATACTTCACCTTCTATATATTAGTATATACTTCACCTTCTATATATTAGTATATACTTCACCTTCTATAAATTAGTATATACTTCACCTTCTATATATTAGTATATACTTCACCTTCTATATATTAGTATATACTTCACCTTCTATATATTAGTATATACTTCACCTTCTATATATTAGTATATACTTCACCTTCTATATATTAGTATATACTTCACCTTCTATATATTAATATATACTTCACCTTCTATATATTAGTATATACTTCACCTTCTATATATTAGTATATACTTCACCTTCTATATATTAGTATATACTTCACCTTCTATATATTAGTAGATACTTCTGCTTGTGGCGAAGCTACTTGTGATGAGCTTTGATTCTTCTCTTTTACCACCTGTATTATTATGGTGGTTGTCAGTATGTTAAAGGTACAAAACAGATTTTAATAGCAGTGTGTGTTGTTGAATTTACTGGTTTACATTCAAATTTCCTTGTTTGTAAATTACAGTTTTATACTGTAAATTTTACAGTTTGTTCTGTAAATGTGTTTAGAGTTTTTCTGTATTTTTTACAACATTATTCTGCCAACCACAGCTGCCAAAATTATTTTGTAAAAACTACATAATTGTTTTTACAGTGTAGGCTTAGGATAACTTATACCTTGTTTCATTGTTATTTTCTTATATTGCACATTTCTATCTTTATTTATTGTTGGTAGTAAAAGTAATTAGTGTAACTATTTCAATTGCTTTATTAACGTAATGTAACTGATTACATTTGGTTACTTTTTGATTTACTAAATTTGTAATGTTTTCAACTGTTAATCATTTTTAAACATGTAAAGCAGGCAGAGTTAATCTTAGTATTAACTACTATTAATTAGTATTAATCTTAGTAGTAGTATTCAACACTGATTACTGTCAGACTTTCAAAAGCCTTCATCACTTGAATTAAGATTATAAACATATAATTTTAAAGCACAGCCACCACAAAATCAGACTTAAGCACCTTTTTACTTTGAGATCATTATTTCTGAGGTTAAATACAGATTTAAAATCATATCAAGAAATAGTTTAATAGCTATGATACTGTTTTTGAAATCAAATTCTTGCATAGTTATGACAGGAAACACTGGCATCTAACAATGGCTTGGAAAAAAAGTTAATCTTAAAAAAATTAAGCATATACATGAACCCAAATAGGAACTAAAACAGTTATTGAATAAGCACATGTCCTGTTCTTTGTCCTAAACTCATATTTTAGAGCAGTCAGTGCAATTTATGAAAGAAGTCAACTAAATCTCTCTGTCTGTGTGTGTGTGTGCGTGTGTGTGTCTGTCTGTGTGTCTGTCTGTCTGTGTGTGTGTGTGTGTGTGTGTGTGTCTGTGTCTGTGTGTGTGTGTGTGTGTGTGTGTGTGTGTGTGTGTGTGTGTGTGTGTGTGTGTGTGTGTGTCTGTCTGTCTGTCTGTGTGTGTGTGTGTGTGTGTGTGTGTGTGTGTGTGTGTGTGTCTGTCTGTGTGTCTGTCTGTCTGTGTGTGTGTGTGTGTGTCTGTCTGTGTGTCTGTCTGTCTGTGTGTGTGTGTGTCTGTGTGTCTGTGTGTGTGTGTGTGTGTGTGTGTGTGTGTGTGTGTGTGTCTGTCTGTCTGTCTGTCTGTGTGTGTGTGTGTGTGTGTGTGTGTGTGTGTCTGTCTGTCTGTCTGTGTGTGTGTGTGTGTGTGTGTGTGTGTGTGTGTGTGTGTCTATCTGTCTGTCTGTCTGTCTGTGTGTGTGTGTGTGTGTGTGTGTGTGTGTGTGTCTGTCTGTCTGTGTGTGTGTGTGTGTGTCTGTCTGTCTGTCTGTCTGTGTGTGTGTGTGTGTGTGTGTGTGTGTGTGTCTGTGTCTGTGTCTGTGTGTACCTGGTATTTATCATGTTATGTGGACCAAATGTTCCCACAAGGATAGTAATACCAGTAAGTTCTGACCTTGTGGGGACATTTTTTAGGTCCCTACGAGGAAACAAGCTTGTAAATCATGCATAATGACATTTTCTGAAAATCTAAAAATGCAGAAAGTTTCCTGTAAGGGGTAGGTTTGGGTGTAGGGTGATAGAAAATACAGTTTGTACAGTATAAAAACCATTACGGAACGATAACCATTATCGAACGTCCCTATAAAACATGGAAACACAACATGTGTGTGTGTGTGTGTGTGTGTGTGTGTGTGTGTGTGTGTGTGTGTGTATTCAGATGTAAGCCCCTTTGTAATTGTTAACATTTTCATAAGTATCTGTAATTCAATTACACATTTTTTTCTCAAAACTGTAACTGATTACAATCACATTTATTTTGTAATTAAATTAGGTCATTCTGTTACATATAACTAATCACGCCCCAACACTGTTTATCATAGGCTTGTTTCCTATCATTACATCGCAGAGGTTATAGATCACACCTGATCTGAGCTTCCAGCCCAGCTGCAGAGGAAGACTCCACAGAGGACTCTCTTTGTCTCCAGGGCCCATGGAGCTCATGTAGGGATCAGTAGCATTGATCAGCAGCTTGTACAAGGCCATCCTCTGTAAGTAATCCCACGGGTTTACCTGGATCACCCCGTCGACTGTGGGCAGCTGGGAAAGCTCGCTTGGGGCTCTGTCCCACTGAATAGGAAGTCCATTCTCAGTCACTACTGCTGTCTGGCTGAGCACAGCTAACAAGACTACAGCAGCCACCGCTCTGATGAAACCCATGCTGTGGATCTAGGACTGCCGAAGTGCTGTGGTCAGTGGAAGAGCTTTAATTTATGGCCAGCCAAAGGACTTTGGTCCCAAACGGAGAAAGGGCCAAACAGGAGTTTGTGTGTGGATCGATGCATGCGAGTAGAGACATTCTCTCCAATTTAGTCACTTTAAAAAAAATTACGGTAACACTTTAGAATAGGGAACACTTATTCACTATTAACTATGACTTTTCCCTCAATAAATTCCTAATTTGCTGCTTATTCATAGTTAGTAAGGTAGTTGTTAAGTTTAGGTATTGGGTATGATTAGGGATGTAGAATAAGGTCATGTAGAAAAAGGCATTAATACGTGCTTAATTACTACTAATAAATGGCTAATATTGTAGTAATATGCATGCTTATAAGCAACTAGTTAAGAGACCCTAAAATAAAGTGTTACCAAAATTACATAAAATTTACGGTAAACACTGGCAGCTGTGGTTGCCGGAATTCTACTGTAAAAAATACGGTAACAACATTTTAGGTTTTAACTTAAATTTACAGTTAAATACCGTAATTTCATTAACTGATATAATGTTAATATACCAACCTATTGAAGTACTGAAATCTGTTTTGTACCTTTGATATACACTGATAACCACCAAAAGCAAGTCACACGATGAACCAAAGCCAAGCAGCTTTTAAATAATAACATATATCAGAATCAGAATCAGAATGAGTTTTATTGCCAGGTATGTTTACACATACGAGGAATTTGTTTTCATGACAGAAGCTACCGCAGCGCAACAGAATGACAGCGACAGAACAAAAAAAACAGATAATAAAAATAATTAAAAAGAACAAGTAAATAAGTAATAACAATATACAAATTGACAATTGTATGTACAGGTATATAACAGTAGACAGTTTTGTATGTACAGGTATATTATGTGCAATAAGTGTATAAGTGTATAAATAGTGTGTGTGCCATAATTATTGTCAAGTGTTCATGAGATGGAGTGCTTGGGGGAAGAAACTGTTTCTGTGTCTGGTCGTTCTCTGTAGCGTCGACCAGACGGTAGCAGTTCAAAGAGGGAGTGTGCTGGATGTGCGGGGTCCACATTTTTGGGAGTGATTTTGCCAGCTCTTTTGCTCACTCTGGATAAGTACAGTTCTTGGAGACTGGGGAGGGTTGTACCAATGATTCGCTCAGCAGTCCGGACTACCCTCCGTAGTCTTCTGAGGTCAGATTTGGTAGCTGAGCTGAACCAGACAGTTATTGACGGAGGACGGATTCAATGATGGTGGAGTAGAACTGATTCAGCAGCTCCTGTGTCAGGTTGAACTTCCTCAGCTGGCGAAGGAAGAACAACCTCTGCTGGGCCTTTCTCACAATGGAGTCTATGTGAATGTCCCACTTCAGGTCCTGAGAGATGGTGGTTCCCAGGAACCTGAATGACTCCACTGCAGTCACCGTGCTGTTCATGATGGTGAGTGGGGGGAGTGCAGGGGGGTTTCTCCTGAAGTCCACGATCATCTCCACTGTTTTGAGTGTGTTGAGCTCCAGGTTGTTAAGACTGCACCAGACAGCCAGCTCCTTAACCTCCTGTCTGTAAGCAGACTCGTCACCGTCCTGAATGATGCCGATCAGTGTGGTGTCGTCTGCAAACTTCAAGAGCTTGACAGAGGGGTCTTTAGATGTGCAGTCGTTGGTGTAGAGAGAGAAGAGCAGTGGGGAGAGAACACAGCCCTGAGGAGCACCAGTGTTGATGGTGCGGGTGCTGGATGAGAATTTTCCCAGCCTCACTAGCTGTGTATAGAAGGTGCACAGTGTTATTCACACAAGCACTAAACACCATCATGGTGAGACTCAATAAACTGAAATATGCAATAAACATTAATTTAACAACATTAGATGTAACATACAACCCTAATAAACATAACTGATAAAAAAAAACTAAGAAGAAACATAGTTATTTCAAAGAAAAAACATCAAATTCAAACAAAATTTTAAATGCAACGCAGGGAATTCTGGGAACGTCAGTTTACGTTTTTCCCTGTAAATTTTACAGGAACTTACCGTTAACCATTTAACAGGTTTTTACTGTAGCATTTTCACAGTTTTTTACTGTTAAAATCACGGTAATTTTTTACAGTGTACATTTTGATAAACAGTTCAGTTTTCTCAATACTGTTCACTCTCAGAAAGCATTCCAGGTACAGCAGTTGTCACTCAAAGGGTACTAACATGTGCATTCACGCATTTGGAAGACACTTTCACCCAAAGTGACTGTGATTGAATTCAACATTTTATTAATTCATGAGTTGGTGTTTGAGTAGTGCTGTTTGAGCTACAGGAACGATTAGGACATCTTGGTACTAACAGCCAACTGACAGCGGTGACATTTAAGAGCGCCATTCAACAACATCAACAGCTGGAGGATGGATCTGTCCGTTTTCAATGTTTGTGGAGTTAGTAAAATATAAACGGTAAGAGTTGGAAACGTCTTGAAAAAATGTCTTTATGCATGCAAATTGTATAATATCTAAGGTACACATTTCTAGTAATTGTGCAGTTAATTCTCTTATTGTATTTTCTGTAAGTTTTGGAATATTTGTCCACTCCCCAAATTTGTCACTACCGAAACACAGTAATAATAATTTAATAAGAAGGGTAATATATTGACCTATTAAGAATTTGCTTACATCTACAAATATATTTTTTGCTATTTTATTAAAAAAAACAATTCAGAGGTAAATCAATAACAATTACATTTTTTCAAGTGTAATTTATGAGATTTGTTGTATTTTAAATTCAATTTTTCTTTGTAAAATGCAAAAGTTGATCATTCTGATTTCAATGTTATGGATTCATTAGTTTGAATGAACATTGAACCAAAAATTATCATAATATCTTAGTTGATAATTCAGTATACTTTATTTTTGACAAAACATCCCATGTTTCGGTAGTGACTGCACATTTTCGGTAGTGACAGTAATGCTTTGGTAGCGACCACATCACATAACAGAATTTTAACTTGCATACTAAAACACTACTAAAATATATTAAATACAAAACAAAAACTGCATAACTGTACTAAAATTTTGTTTATTTCCCCCAAATATGAGGATTATGTGTTCCCTTTTGTCACTACCGAAACAATGATGACATGTTTTAGTAGTAACAATTAACACCCCAAAAATAAAGCTGTGACAATTTTAGATACTTTTGACCCTAGCTCAAAGATGGTAATCAGCACATGGTTAGCTAGCACAGTTCTTAACAGTGGTACACATATAAAAACTAAATGTTATGGAATAACCCCCAAAAAGGTGTGCTTAATATGAGCGCTGGTGTGGATTTAAGCGTACGCACACTCTACGATCAAATCTGAGCGATGCACACTTTATAAATGATGCCCCAGAAGCTGCAAACACCCCTCAATACAACATGGCCCTATAAATGTTTGTTTGTCCTCAGTGACACCTGGAGAACCAGACATGAATCTGTTATATCACGCTTGTACTCTGGCGGGGGGGTGATCAGACTATCCAAATATGCTCTTTGTGTTTACAATCTACTAGCTGACCCTATGTCCATATTGTGCCAAGTTCAGCGTTACACAAGCTGCTCAGTGCTCTTAATCAGAGGCGGACAGTAACTAAGTGCATTTACTTGAGTATTGTACTTAAGTACACTTTTTGAGTATCTGTATTGTTTTTTCAGAAAACTTATGACTTTAACTTCACTACATTTGAAAGACAAATATTGTACTTTTCACTCCACTACATTTCTATCAAGGCCCTCGAAGTAGAAAGTCGTTAGCAGCTTTGAAAGTCAGTGCGTGATTTTTTTTCTTCTCTAAAACGTGACTTTCTTTCTTTTTTCAGACAGTTTATCAGTAATCACTCTTGCAGGGCTACATGAAGTGATTTCCTAGTATTTTTGTGAACACTGACCAGTTGCAAATGTGATATTTATTTACAACAGTTCAATAATAAGTTAATATTGTGGTATATATTAGACACAATATTGTCTGATTTTGCTAAATTGTGTAAGTGAAACTATTCCCTATAAAGCCACAGAAGAACTGTTGAGCGTCTCCTAATAAAACACAGGTGTTGGACTTGACATCAAAGTACAGACAGCAAATGCTTGTTTTGATGTCAAATAAGTCTTGCTGTTTTGCTTTTTTGTTAAAGCAGTGTTGCTGTTGTAAAGTTATACAGCTACAGTTGTGTTGCTGGGTTTTAAAGCAGGTTTTTCTTCCTTATCACTCTGTATTTACAGCAATTTCACTGTTCAATCTGCTCAAATGTGGATGAATGCTACACATAGAGCCGTGTGGGATCACGACCATCCTGCTTTTGTGGGGTGTTACACATTTTTTTGTTTGTTTGATTTTTTTCCGCATAGGTTTTAAACATTCTAAAAGCTCTTTATTCCAAAGAGGTGTAATGTATTGTAAGTTAAGTTGTTAGCCCCAAAATTGTTCCCAGTTCCTGCGGTGCGAACATGGCAAAAAGCAGGTATTTCCTTCAATAGTTATAGGAAGTAGGAAAACGTTTCTTCGGCAAAAGCCCTTATGTACCCCTTTATTGGTAAATACAATATGAAGATGTACATTTGAAGAGTATTACTCCAGTAACAGCTGTTGTGTCCATAACAGCACCATTTCTTTACAAGAGTATGCACTATTAATGTACACTTAATTTCTAGCGATTATCGTCAATTGGATTTCACAGATACTATTTAAACTATACTGAGCTAGACAATGACATCTCCGAATTCAATAATGAAATGCCCTTAACTGAAAATTTAGTGTTTAATCTTATTATTTTACTTTCCTGACATTCTATCCTCCAACTTGATACTGTTAAGTGCTTTGACACAATCTGTATTGTTAAAAGCGCTATATAAATAAAGGTGACTTAATATAACTGTTGTACAGTATATTCTTTATAGGAAAACAAAATCAATGTCTTGTATAATGCATTACTTAAGAGCAAAGGTGGACAAAGTACACAACTTGAGTGAAAGTACAGATACTGCTGGTCAAATATTACTCCAGTACAATTGAAAGTTGTAAAGACAGATTATTACTTAAGTAAAAGTACAGAAGTACTTGCTTTTAAACGTACTTAAGTACCAAAAGCAAATTTCCTTTTTTATGTCAATGCACTGTTTTATTATTGTTGTATGTAATACTTGCAATACCTCTGAAGCAACTTACAATACATTACACCTCTTTGGAATAAAGAGCTTTTAGAATGTTTAAAACCTATGGGGAAAAAAATTAAACAAACAAACAAAAAAATATGTAACACCCCACAAAAGCAGGATGGTCGTGATCCCACACGGCTCTATGTGTAGCATTCATCCACATTTGAGCAGATTGAACAGTGAAATTGCTGTAAATACAGAGTGATAAGGAAGAAAAACCTGCTTTAAAACCCAGCAACACAACTGTAGCTGTATAACTTTACAACAGCAACACTGCTTTAACAAAAAAGCAAAACAGCAAGACTTATTTGACATCAAAACAAGCATTTGCTGTCTGTACTTTGATGTCAAGTCCAACACCTGTGTTTTATTAGGAGACGCTCAACAGTTCTTCCGTGGCTTTATAGGGAATAGTTTCACTTACACAATTTAGCAAAATCAGACAATATTGTGTCTAATATATACCACAATATTAACTTATTATTGAACTGTTGTAAATAAATATCACATTTGCAACTGGTCAGTGTTAACAGAAATACTAGGAAATCACTTCATGTAGCCCTGCAAGAGTGATTACTGATAAACTGTCTGAAAAAAGAAAGAAAGTCACGTTTTAGAGAAGAAAAAAAATCACGTACTGACTTTCAAAGCTGCTAACGACTTTCTACTTCGAGGGCCTTGATAGAAATGTAGTGGAGTGAAAAGTACAATATTTGTCTTTCAAATGTAGTGAAGTTAAAGTCATAAGTTTTCTGAAAAAACAATACAGATACTCAAAAAGTGTACTTAAGTACAATACTCAAGTAAATGCACTTAGTTACTGTCCGCCTCTGATTAAGAGCACTGAGCAGCTTGTGTAACGCTGAACTTGGCACAATATGGACATAGGGTCAGCTAGTAGATTGTAAACACAAAGAGCATATTTGGATAGCCTGATCACCCCCCCGCCAGAGTACAAGCGTGATATAACAGATTCATGTCTGGTTCTCCAGGTGTCACTGAGGACAAACAAACATTTATAAGGTCATGTTGTATTGAGGGGTGTTTGCAGCTTCTGGGGCATCATTTATAAAGCATGCATCGCTCAGATTTGATCGTAGAGTGTGCGTACGCTTAAATCCACACCGAGCTCATATTTGTAAAAACTTGTCGTGGAAAAGTGCTTAGCATAACATCAGGGTCTGAGCAGACATACACACTTTTTATTGTCGGAGTATTGCAGGTTTTTGGAAGTGCAAGCTGTTCTTGCAGCTCGCTGTTGTAAATTATGATGATTGGTGATATTTTATATGTTAATGACATTAATTAGGAGTCGATTACAAGGCAGAGAGCTGAAACCATTCAGTTGCGCTCAAGCTCAAGATCATTTGTGATTTATAGATTTCACATCTGAGAGATGTGTTTTCGGTGCATACGTTAATTCTGTGAATCACACGTGTGCATATTTGAGAGATGATCGTAAGATCAAATTTAGGATGGTTTCTGTGCAACATTTTATAAATGAGGTCTCTGGAGACTTCTGTCAATCCTTTAATTAAGCACTGAATTGGGTTGGAAGCGATAATACATATTTTACGTCTGTTGATAAATAACATATCACTTAGACGATACATTAGCTCGGTACTGAAATGAACACATGAGAGACTTCAAAATCCAGAGAAATTATGAATATTAAGGACTGCTAACATGCAGAATTAATTACATGTAGATCGTGTATGAAAAAGAACACTTAAGAGTGAACTGATCCTCTTTTTCTTGTCATTGCATGAAATGCCAAACTAATGCCAAGTTATGTTTTATGCTATTTTATTGTATTTTACAGTGTATATTATGTAGAGCACGTTGGTTTTAAATAGTGCTTTATCAATAAAATGACATTAACATTATGTTTGTGCATGATCGAGTCAGCTGAATGATTCGGTAGCACTTTGATTGGTTCCTTAATGAGATTCTGTGAGTCTCCATAGCCTTTATTATGGCTAGTGACACAGTATCACTCTTTGATTAGTGGCCAACAAATATAATACCAACATTCAGCATGGTTGAAAAGAAATCACTATGTATAATCTTCACAAAATTAATAATGTATAATCATACTTTACTGTTTGAGCTACAAGAACGCTTTGCAATTGTAATAGAAGTATACAACACTACTAAATATTTTGGGTCCCTATAACTGTGCACAAGTAATGCATTAAAGCTTTTAAAGATTATTATTGCATAAAATACAAAATATGCACAATGTGCACGTTTTTACAATTCTAAAGTTATGATTCCACTGCTTTTTAACAGCTGTACACTGAAAAATTTGTAAACAAAGAAACATTTAATTAAAATGTAAGTAATATTTTCTTTTAAAACAATGCAATAATCTTTGTTTTGTTTAAAACTTAAACTTTTTTGCAGTGCAGTTATAGATGCATGTGCACACATGTGTTATGGGGTTGACGAGACGTGAGACATGCGGATCCATTTGCAAGGCTTTATTATGAAACATGGTCAATACAGGCAGGGTCGGGCAGTAGCAAACAGGTATGGCATGGGCAAGACACAAGAGCAGTCCGTTAAGCAAGCGTGGGTCGACGATCAGCGTACAGTATCCAGAGGGCTAGGCAGAGAGAATAATCCAGGAGCACGGGCAGGAATCAGAACACAGGAAATCAGACTAGGAATACTTGGGAACACAGGAACTCTAATCTAACTCGGGATACTGGGAACACAGGAAATCTAATCTAACTCGGGATACTGGGAACACAGGAAATCTAACTCGGGATACGCTTGGTATGTAGCTGGGCTAACAATACTCGGCAGAGTGTAAGAGAATGTCCAGGGTTATTATAGTGTGTGGGTGTGTGTGATTGGGTGATGGTGATTGTGAGATGGTGAACAGGTGCAAGCGTGATAATTGTGAACAGCTGTGTGGGTGCAGTGAATGATGGGAGATGTAGTCCTTGAGTGATCTGTGACTGACTGTGTGATGGGTGAGTGACCTCTAGAGGTGAATGAAGAGAAGTTCATGGTTTGGATTTGTGACATAGCCCCCCCCCCAAGGAGCGGCTTCCAGACGCTCCTAAACAGTCCTAGGAGGGCGGTGGAGCGGAGGCGGAACAGGGGGAGGGACGGAGGGCCAGGTCCATGTGGAAGCCAGGGCAGAGAGGATGGAACTGGAACCCACCAGGGTGGAGCAGGCAGATCTGGAGCCCACCAGGGCGGAGCAGATGGACCCAGAGCCCACCAGGTCGGAGCAGACAGAACTGGAGCTCCCCAGGGCGGAGCAGACGGACCTGGAGCCCACCAGGGCAGAGTGGACGGGACTGGAGCCCCCCAGGGCAGAGCAGGCAGGACTGGAGCCCCCCAGGGCGGAGTGGACGGACCTGGAGCCCACCAGGGCGGAGCGGACGGGACTGGAGCCCCCCAGGGCGGAGCAGACGGGACCAGAGCTCCCCGCAGGGAAGCAGACTGGGCAGGTAACCCTGACAGGACCTGGAAGCAGAGGAGAGTAAGGACAAACAACACAGGGAGAGCAGAGACAGACAACACTGGGAGAACAGAGACAGACAACACAGGGAGAGCCTTCACGATCTCAGGGGCCGTGCCAGGGCAGGACAGGAAATCCCAGACGGCCTCCGTAGCCATGACAGGGCCGGACAGGGAATCACCGACGGCCTCCTTAGCCGTGTCAGGACAGGGCGAGAGTTCATAAACGGCCTCCGTAGCCATGACAGGGCCGGACAGGGAATCACAGACGGCCTCCTTAGCCGTGTCAGGATAGGGCGAGAGTTCATAGACCGCCTTCCTAGCTGTGACAGGACAGGGTGAGAGTTCATAGACGGCCTTCATAGCCGTGACAGGACAGGGCGAGAGTTCACAGACGGCCTTCTTAGCCGTGACAGGACAGGGCGAGAGTTCACAGACGGCCTCCATGGCCGGAGCAGGACAGGGCGAAAGTTCATTGGAGGATACCACCGACACCTCTGTAGGTTCTGCAGCTAACGCCGCCACCTCTGGAGGTTCTACGGCGGTAACATGACAGGTTGAGAGTGTATTGCTGGGCGCCACCACCTTGCAAGGAGCTGAAGCGAGCACCACCGCTTCAGAAGGTTCTGCAACAGGTGCTGCCACCTCTGGAGACATTACGGTGGACGTCGCTACCTCAGGCAGTCCAATGGTGGTGTACGCAGCCCAAATGCAACATAAAGCGATCCCTATCATGGGAAGCGCCTCAGACAGGGAAATCAGTTCAGAAACAGGAGGACCGAAGTGAGTGGATTTGGGGATACCAGCAGTGCGTACAGACACCAGCTGTGCATCCCTCACGCTGGATATCAACCGGAGAACTTGAAGGACTGACCTTGAGTCTCTGGGTGGGATAGGTGCTGGCTGAGGAGCTGAGACGTGAAAAGGTTCTGGCTGAGGAGCTGAGACGTGAAGAGGCTCTGACTGAGGAGCTGAGACGTGAATAGGCTCTGGCTGTTCGGCTGAGACTTGAAGAGACTCTGGCAGTTCCACTGTGACGTGGTCTGACTCTGGCTGGTCAACTGTGACGTGGTCAGACTCTGGCAGTTCCGCTGTGACGTGGACTGACTCTGGCTGGTCAGCTGTGACGTGGACTGACTCTGGCTGGTCAGCTGTGACGAGGACTGACTCTGGCTGGTCAGCTGTGACGAGGACTGACTCTGGCTGGTCAGCTGTGACGAGGACTGACTCTGGCTGGTCAGCTGTGACGAGGACTGACTCTGGCTGGTCAGCTGTGACGAGGACTGACGCTGGTTGGTCAGCTGTGACGTGGCGTGACTCTGGCTGGAGAGCTGAGACGTGGTGTGACTCGTGACGATCAACTGTGGCTTGGCGTGACTCTTGACGATCAACTGTGGCTTGGCTTGACTCACGGAGATCACAGGTGGCTTGGCTTGACACGTGATGATCAACTGTGGCTTGGCTTGACTCACGGAGATCACTGGTGGCTTGGCTTGACTTGTGATGATCAACTGTGCTTTGGTTGGACTCGTGACGATCAACTGTGGCTTGGCTTGACTTGTGATGATCAACTGTGCTTTGGCTTGACTTGTGACGATCAACTGTGGCTTGGCTTGACTCACGGAGATCACTGGTGGCTTGGCTTGACTTGTGACGATCAACTGTAGCTTGACTTGACCTTTTAACATAGGCTGTGACTTGACTTGGTTCTTCAACATCAGCGGTGACCTGACTTGACTCCTTAACATCAGCGGTGACTTGACTTGGCTTTTTAACATCAGCGGTGACTTGACTTGACTCTTTAACATCAGCGGTGACTTGACTTGACTCTTTAACATCAGCGGTGACTTGACTTGACTCTTTAACGTCAGCGGTGACTTGACTTGACTCTTTAACATCAGCGGCGACTTGACTTGTCTTTTTAACATAGGCTGTGGCTTGACTGGGCTTTTTAACATAGGCCGTGACTTGACTTGGTTCTTTAACATCAGCGGCGACTTGACTTGGCTTTTTAACATAGGCTGTGACTTGACTTGGTTCTTTAACATCAGCGGCGACTTGACTTGGCTTTTTAACATAGGCTGTGGCTTGACTTGGCTCTTTAACATCAGCGGCGACTTGACTTGGCTTGTGACTGGCAGCAATGACGCTACGGGGTGTTGTTGTGGCCGCCATTTTGTGAGCGTGCTCTAGCGCAGCTGTGATCACACAATTGGGTGCGGTGTCTCGTTCCTCCGCGACCCCCACAGTAAACGAAGAGCCAACACATAGCAAAGCATAGTCCAGGAACTGACTGAGAGATGAACGGGGACCCTCACGGGTTAGCTGTGATTTCAGCGGCTGATTAATGCCCTCACAAAAGAAGTCTATGAGTACACAGTCCGGCAGATCAGAAAAATGGGCGAGGTCTAAGTATTCTTGTATATACTCCTCAAGTGGTCGCAAGCCCTGCCTGAGGTGTAACAAAATTCTTGCAATGTCCATACCTGGCCAATATCCACTAGAAAAGCCGCTGGATCCTTTTGGGGCCGAGTATTCTGTTATGGGGTTGACGAGACGTGAGACATGCGGATCCATTTGCAAGGCTTTATTATGAAACATGGTCAATACAGGCAGGGTCGGGCAGTAGCAAACAGGTATGGCATGGGCAAGACACAAGAGCAGTCCGTTAAGCAAGCGTGGGTCGACGATCAGCGTACAGTATCCAGAGGGCTAGGCAGAGAGAATAATCCAGGAGCACGGGCAGAATCAGAACACAGGAAATCAGACTAGGAATACTTGGGAACACAGGAACTCTAATCTAACTCGGGATACTGGGAACACAGGAAATCTAATCTAACTCGGGATACTGGGAACACAGGAAATCTAACTCGGGATACGCTTGGTATGTAGCTGGGCTAACAATACTCGGCAGAGTGTAAGAGAATGTCCAGGGTTATTATAGTGTGTGGGTGTGTGTGATTGGGTGATGGTGATTGTGAGATGGTGAACAGGTGCAAGCGTGATAATTGTGAACAGCTGTGTGGGTGCAGTGAATGATGGGAGATGTAGTCCTTGAGTGATCTGTGACTGACTGTGTGATGGGTGAGTGACCTCTAGAGGTGAATGAAGAGAAGTTCATGGTTTGGATTTGTGACAACATGATACTGAATTTGAAGGCATCCACACTAATAACTATGAGATTTGCTCTAGTTAAGCATTAAAGTGAGAGGCCAGTGTTTATTGTGAATGCAGTTATGGCTAAAAGGTGTTGCAGATTGACCATATTGTCAATATAGCAGAGGTGACCACAAATCACCAAAACCTGATATACACAAAACCTTGAAATAAATTACAAATTTACACATCAAATGTATCAAAATAAAAACGAGTGGTCTGAAAAATGTGTTGGGTGCATAGGTGAATCACTGTCTGGCCAACTGAGATTTGACTGTGGAGATAAAGTTTAGGATCATGATTCTTCAGTAGTATTGCAGCATACTGTGAGCATAGATTAGCACTATTTGTTTGTTTTTGGGATCTGAAAGAGCTGGACTTGGACCTGAAAGAGTGATGTGACGCATGTCCTGTAATTCAGTGCATCTCAAAGCTGTCCTGCATGGAGACACCAATCACTGCAGGCTTTACCGTATATCTCACAACTAATTCTAGTCACCAGCTCATTAGTAGAGACTACATGACCTAAAATAGGAGTGTATAGGAGACATGGTGGGGGGGGGCTCTAGGACATCTTTATTATTATTTATTTTTGTGGTCTGAAAAAGATGTCTTATAGGGGTCCTATTATGCTTAAAAAAAAAAAAAAAAACCCCACCTTTTTTTAACTAGTGCGTAATTTCATTTGTGCATGAAAATACACTCCCCTCCAAAAGTATTGGGACAGTGAGGCCAATTCCTTTATTTTTGCTGTAGACTGAAAACATTTGTGTTTGACATCAAAAGATGAATATCAGACAAGAGATTTACATGCCGGCTTTTATTTCCAAGTATTTACATCTGGATCTGACACACAACTTAGAAGATATCACCTTTTGTTTGAACCCACCCATTTTTCATGTGAGCAACACCCTAGCAACCACCCTGGGTACCTTAGCAACCACCCTGGGTACCCTAGCAACCGCTTAGCAACACCTTAGCAACCACCTCGGGTACCCTAGCAACCACCTCAAGTACCCTAGCAACCGCATAGCAACACCTTAGCAACCACCCCAAGTACCCTAGCAAACGCATAGCAACACCCTAGCAACCACACCGGGTACCTTAGCAACCATCCTAACAACCACCCTGGGGACCCTAGCAACCACATAGCAATACCCTGGGTAACCTAGAAACTGCATAGCAACACCCTAGCAACTGACCCGGGTACCTTAGCAACTGCATAGCTACACCCTAGCAACCGCCTCCAGGTACCCTAGCAACCACCCCAAATACCCTAGCAACCACATATCAACATCCTAGCAACCACCCCAGTTAGCCGAGCAACCGTCATAGCAATCACTCCAAGTACCCTAGCAACCACATTGCAAAACCCTAGCAACAATCCAAAGCACCTTAGCTATCACATAGCAACACTCTAGCAACCACCTAGAATACCCTAGCAACCACTCTGAGGTCTGTAGCATCCATCTATCTATCTATCTATCTGTCTATCTATACTTTGACTCCATCTATCTATCTACGAATCTATCTATCAATCTATCTATAATCTGACTCTATCTATCTATCTATAATCTGACTCTATCTATCTATCTATAATCTGACTCTATCTATCTATAATCTGACTCTATCTATCTATAATCTGACTCTATCTATAATCTGACTCTATCTATCTATAATCTGACTCTATCTATAATCTGACTCTATCTATCTATCTATAATCTGACTCTATCTATCTATCTATCTATAATCTGACTCTATCTATCTATCTATCTATAATCTGACTCTATCTATAATCTGACTCTCTATCTATCTATCTATCTATCTATAATCTGACTCTATCTATGTATAATCTGACTATCTATCTATCTATAATCTGACTATCTATCTATCTATAATCTGACTCTATCTATCTATAATCGGACTCTATCTATCTATCTATAATCTGACTCTATCTATCTATAATCTGACTATCTGTCTATCTATAATCTGTCTCTATCTATATATAATATGACTATCTATCTATAATCTGACTATCTATCTATAATCTGACTCTATCTATCTATCTATAATCTGACTCCATCTATCTATCTATAATCTCACTCTATCTATCTATAATCTGACTATCTATCTATCTATAATCTGACTCTATCTATCCATCTATAATCTGACTATCTATCTATCTATAATCTGACTATCTATCTATAATCTGACTCTATCTATCCATCTATAATCTGACTCTATCTATCTATCTATAATCTGACTATCTATCTATCTATCTATAATCTGACTCTATCTATCCATATATAATCTGACTATCTATCTATCTATCTATAATCTGACTATCTATCTATCCATCTATAATCTGACTCTATCTATCTATAATCTGACTCTATCTATCTATCTATCTATCTATCTATCTATAATCTGACTCTATCTATCTATAATCTGACTATCTATCTATCTATAATCTGACTCTATCCATCTATAATCTGACTATCTATCTATCTATAATCTGACTATCTATCTATCTATCTATCTATAATCTGACTATCTATCTATCTATCTATCTATAATCTGACTCTATCTATCTATCTATAATCTGACTCTATCTATCTATCTATCTAATACAGACTGTATTGCCTTAAGCTTTTAAAACTACTTTAAACTTCAAACTATTTCAGACTGAAAACCATCAAACTTAAAACTTTTTATAACTTTCTGGTCCGGCTTTCTCACCAAACTTTATCTAGTTGTTTTTGCTGTGGTATTTTTTGTTAAAGGGGTGGTTGGTTGCGATTTCACTTTTTTAACATTAGTTAGTGTGTAATGTTGCTGTTTGAGCATAAACAATATCTGCAGAGTTACGAAGCTGAAAGTTCAATGCAAACGGATATATCGTCTTCTAAAATTCTGGCAGTTTAATGCCTATAAAAACGGCTCGTAGGGACTACAACGAGTTACTTCCCGGGTCCATTACATCACCAACCAAGATAAACCCCGCCCCTGTTCACTAATAGAAATTCATTCCAGTATCCTATTGAAAACATAAACTTTAATAATTCAGTGTCAAACACAATTTTTTTTTTTTACTTTTAATGAAAGTCTTTATGGTATTGTTTGTCAACTCTGTTACGGACAAATTAGGCAATGTGCAGAAATAACAATAAATCATAACCGTAAAAATCCTTTTTGTTTCATTAGACAAACAGTCCTTACATTCCAACACTCGAAACTGAGATAATATTTCACCTTTGCATACCTTAAAAATTAAAAAAATACCTGTCTTCACAGAACTGTCCACTCGGAGCAAGTATTTTTCATCTGAAAATGTATTATATACAATATCCAGTAAAAATAAATAAATGTTGAAATATTATAAAGGTGCAACAATATCTCAATAATGTTTATGAGATTTTAAACAACAATTTTATTGTTTTTTGTGAAAGTAGTTCATAAACAGAGTTGACCCTTTAAGTAACAGAATTATCCGGTGGACTATCAATTCTGTTACACTATTGTCAGCATTGTGATTCTACTTTGGTAACAGAGTTTGACGATAACAGAATTGACAATTTTATTTTATTTTACCCAACTTGCTGGCATAAATGTTAAGAGCACATGACACTAATGAAAACATGATTAAAAGACCTTTAAATAACCCAATGTGTGATCAGTAATAAAGTCTGTTTTCCTTTTAATATTGTGGTAACGGAGTTGACGTTCTACAAAATAATAACTTTTTAGATTAAAATATTTTCTCAGAGAGACAGCACACACTTCTCAGTGCTTCAGATCTTATCAGAGGGAAAGTGACATCACTTCCTGTATCTTACAGTCCTGGGAGATAACTCCACCAATTTAAAGGGGAAATATGGTACAGTAACAGAGTTGACTTAAGATTTATGGACATTTTTATAAGAAAATAATTTAATGTTGTAGAATTAAGTAAGTGACTATTTAGTACTAGTGACTCTTCTATAAATAAAAAAAAATAAACAAAATATTACCAAAAGAAAAGTACTAAAAAATATTTTGATTACACATTGATGCATGATGGAAAAATACACACTAAGAAATTGTGATTTTCAGCTATTTAAGACACTTTTTAAATAAATTATTATATTATATTATATATATATATACACACACATAAGCAGTAGATAAAAATGTGAAGATAGATACTCAACTTGCTTAACATCAGAAAGAGGAAAAACCCAAAACATAATTATTATTATTATATATTTCTCACTGAAACAAACGTTTTTCTTTACTGTTTTAAAGGTCATGAACGCATGTTCTGAAGCGCACCCCAAACCTGAAAGCATCACTCAACACCCCGGGTGTCGAAGCAGTATGTCTCCATCCATGGGTTCTTCATGTCGAGTATGCATGCATGCTTCAGTATTATGGTGATTATGACCCAGACTTCATAGAGAAGTAATATATTAAATACCCGAGCTAATACTACTCTATTCTGCACACGTCAGTGTTTTATATGCTGTAATGTACGCGTCACATCTCAATTGTAAAATTAGTTTGGTCCCACTTTATATTAAGTGGCCTTAACTACTATGTCCTTACATTGAAATCAATCATTTGATACAATGCACTTAATTGTTTTTACATTGTACTTATATATTTAAAAATACCTATATGTAATTACACTGTTGACCCATCCCTTACACCTTAACCCACCCTTAAACCTACCCATACCACTTAACCAGTCCCTAACCGACCCGTAACCCACCTTAATAGCAGTAAAAGTGTTTTGAAATACAATATGAACACAATAAGTACATTGTACTTATATATTTAAAAATACCTATATGTAATTACACTGTTGACCCATCCCTTACACCTTAACCCACACTTAAAACTACCCATACCACTTAACCAGTCCCTAACCGACCCGTATCCCACCTTAATAGCAGCAGAAGTGTTTTGAAATACAATATGAACACAATAAGTACATTGTGCTTATATATTTAAAAATACCTATATGTAATTACACTGTTGACCCATCCCTTACACCTTAACCCACACTTAAACCTACCCATACCACTTAACCAGTCCCTAACCTACCCGTAACCCACCTTAATAGCAGCAGAAGTGTTTTGAAATACAATATGAACACAATAAGTACATTGTGCTTATATATTTAAAAAACCTATATGTAATTACACTGTTGACCCATCCCTTACACCTTAACCCACACTTAAACCTACCCATACCACTTAACCAGTCCCTAACCTACCCGTATCCCACCTTAATAGCAGTAAAAGTGTTTTGAAATACAATATGAACACAATAAGTACATTGTGCTTATTTTTTGATGCAAGTACATAGTAGTTAAGGCCACCTAATATAAAGTGAGCAATTCTTTTGTTAATCATAACTGGTTAAGTTGATTACTCTTTCAGAAGATACCGTCACATTTGTGAGGTGGTGCTGGGGATAAAGTGTGCGTGTTGTTATCCCATCATGTATTGTAGAAATTGTACCAAGACTTGTACTATTTCATTCTCATTTAAGTTTTTTTGCATAACTGTGTAGTTCTGAGTTATTGCTTTGTGTGCTATTAACTATTTACACAAGACTGCATGCACACACTGTACAATCAAAACAACACACACATACACAGTCTGGGCTTTCGAAGGCAGCACACATATCATCAGGGACCTCGTGTGTTTCTGGTATGGGTCAGGGTTGGGAATGACGTCTTCAAACAGCATCTTCAGCAGGGTGTCCATATAGTCTAAAATGGTCAAATTCATTGAGATGTAACGGTGCATTTTACAATCACATCCTAGTAAACAAGCAGCAGTAAAAAATAAAACATATACAGTACACCCCAGGTGATAAACAAGTGCACTTCCATAATGTACTTAAAGTGCTCTATTTTCGCACACTAATTTTGTACTTGATATACTAAAAATGATCCTTTAGTACTTCTTAAGATAAGATCTAAGTGTACTCCTACTGTGCTATTTTGAGTCATCGTGAATATGAACTAAAATGCGCTATCTTTGTATTTAAAAAATGTATTTAGTTACCCATCTTTCATACACTAGTACACTCTACAAGTGGTGACTAAATACATTTTTTAAATACACAGATAGTATGTTAAAAGCGCATTTTATTTCATATTCATGGTGTCTCAAAATAGCACAGTTGAGTACACATAAGCCGGGCTCACACCGTGTGATTTTTTGAAAGTCCTTTAGGATTGCACTTGTCAGACTGTACGAACATGATGATCATGTCACACTGTGGGATCTCAGATGTCATAATGTCAGACTGTAGGACAGTCAAGACGAGTTAAAAACAGGTGCACGCAAGAAAACTTGTCCGGACACGTTCAGTGACTACGAACTGCATTGCACGCGGGACCGAAATGTTGGCTATCATGAAAAGTATATGAACGGCGGCAATACCGGTGTATTTAAGAAAATAGTGTATGCAGCTCACATGAAAACAGCGGCACAACCGGTTTATATAGAAAAGGCAACATATCAGATGAATTCGGTGAGCGCCGGAGTTTATGGCTGATAGGATAATTCTCCAGCATTAATTCTGCTCATAGCTTGTCTTGAGAAACAGAGACAGTTTGACATTCATCGTAGGGGTCGTCACACTGCAGGACTGTTCGCCAAATCTTCTGACACTGCCAGAATTTCGTCGGAGGTGAAATTTGATCACAACAGCCATTAATCGGCTGTCGGTGAACATGTCAAACCAGCGATCAAAGACTACAGATTTTAGCCTAGGATTATAGGAATATATTCAAAATTTGTCTCAGACGAGCAAATCGTGGCCAAAATCGCAGTGTGAGCCGGGCTTAAGATGATCTTAAGAAGTACTAAATCATTTTTAGTGTATTAAGTACAAAATTAGTGCGCGAAAATAAAGCACTTTAAGTACATTATGGAAGTGCACTTGATTTTCACCTGGGTGTGTCAAATAATGTTATAGTGTAATTTATGCATGTTGATATAGCTAAAAATGTTACTTGCTTGAGGTGTTAAATCCCAAGAATCTTTTACTCTACGCTGTTTTCAGTTGATGAATCCAATAAATCGCTAGAAATTTAGTGCTTGTTGTCTTTTAATAAGAAATAGTCTGGTCAATTATATATAAAAAGACAAAAATGAAATACTATTTCAGCAGTCTTCTATAATCTCATCCACTTTGACATAACTTACAGCACCAAATAAACATGAATGATATCAAAATGCATGTTGAAAGATGCAGTACAACTTATTAAAATGAATCATGCCTGATGCATAACCCAAGTAATCAATATTGGATCAAAATCTGAATCAAATCACAATCACAGAAATATTGTGAGATTATTTCTTAAAAACTAATGTTTTATTATTTTTTTAACAGTAGTAGTAGATTAGGTACATTCTACTAAACAGAGATATATTTCTGGCGCAATGTCGTCAAGTTTAACTGAACTTTTATTTTGACGGGTTGCCGTGGATACCTTTAACGGGTTGCCGTGGATACCTTTAACGGGTTGCCGTGGATACCTTTAACGGGTTGCCGTGGATACCTTTTACGGGTTGCCGTGGATACCTTTAACGGGTTGCCGTGGATACCTTTAACTAACGCTGGTTGTGGCTAGAAGAGCTGCAGCCGGAAACTAACAATAAGTTTTACTCAAATGAAACGGTCAAATGCTCATGAAGTGACTCTCAGAGCAGTTCTGGAGATGTCGTTCATGTATTCATGTCCTCATTTAGTGAGACGCAGACGCTAATATCACCGCGAGCGTCACGCGCGCTTCAGTACATGTTCAGACACGTGCAGGATTCATATTTAAAATTGTCACCGTCCCGTATACGGGACGCCTAAGTTTACTTCACTATATTACACTTAAATCCTAATGTAATCATGACAAACTATATATCATTGGAAAGGTTTAAGTCTCCTAAATAGATATATTACCATTTTGTGTTGTTACAAATTATGTAGGAACAGTAATAGATTCATTTATGACAAGAGTGCACCGAGAGTCTATGATAAATCTACATCATCACAGGAGTCTGAGCTTAGGCACAAAAAGTCTTTATATCCTTGCCTTTATCAATCATCATAAGTTATATACCATTTGAAAGCTTAAAATCTCAAAATTCATCCTGCGAAAACCATTTTGAAATCAAACATTGCGTTACCATAGAAACGGTACTTCGAAATGTTTTAGGCTCCTCCCCCTTAGCGGCGGTGTCATATTACAAAATATATTACGGTCGTTTAGAATCAAAACTTTTAAAATCTTGACGAAACACATATCGTTGGAAAGGACTGAGTCTCAAGATTCCATATTTGGTGGTTATTTTGTTATAGATGTAATATTGAGAGAGAAATTGATAGATTTGTGACAGAAATGCATAAAAAAATAATTCAATGGCGTTTCAATGGCACCCGGTGGCTGTTTGTGGTATAACGCCGAAACAAAATCACATATGAACCTCAATTTTTTTTATATCAACTTCAAATTTGGAACACAACTTATGTAGACATATGGCTTTCATTTTATAGCAATTTTGGATTTTTATCTATTTTTTTAAATATTTATTTTATATAAAATACAATAAAAATAGTATAATACATTTTCTTTACAGTAAATTTAAACTTCTATAACTTTAATACTTTAATTTTATTAAATGATTTCACTTCTGTAATAATCTGCTAATTGTCTTCTTTAAAAAGAGACCAACCTTAGGTCTGTATTCAAAAGCGTTCATGAATTATAATAATTTAAGTTTGGATACTGCACTTTCTCGTGAATTTTCAAAAATGGGGGGGGGGCAGTTAAGGGGTTAAAAGTCTTTTTGTAGCTTAATATTTACAGATTCTAGTCCATGTCGCGATTTGTTTTAATTTAATGACATACTTTTGATTAATTCATCCAAACTTTGACAAATTCCGTGACTTTCTGCGTTAAACGGTAAAGTCCGTTATGACTGATTCAGCGATTCCTCCGCGTTTACTGTGTCGCGGTAATCATAGGGTCCTAAGGACTCGACAAAAAACACAACAAAGCCTGACTTCAAAACCGAGGTACATACTGAACTATAATTTTTGTGCACCATCACACCCCATAATAAATCACACATACAGTACTAATTTATAATGTAGTACGTAGCTTCAAATACATAAAACGTTACTGCTACTTACTAGGTTTCAGCCATGCTCGCTCCTCGAGAGGTAGATGGGCACAAACACTGCTGTGATGATGATGCACATGATTTGTTATTGACCTCCACTTTGAGGTGATTCACGACACTTTCTCCAGGAAAGAACTTCTCCACAAGCTTTTTCTTTCCCAAGAGCATTTATTTTCTTGGCGAGACCTTGGACAATTAACACAGAGAACATGTCAAATTATTTAAGAGCAAGTAATTCAACTCTCCCCTTCATGCAACATTTAAAGGCATGGGCGGCGCTAGGGAGGGGCTAGCAGGTGCTCCAGCACCCCCAAGAAAAACTAAAGCACCCCCATAAAAAATGAAATAAAATAAAAACATTTGACTCATTAAACACATGCATAAATACTGCAATGCAATACAACGTGATTTGCAGTCGCACGTAATGTCAGCATTTTATTTTAGAAATGGATCGGTTCCTTGTGTCAAGTACTATTGGCCTACCCCGACTAAAGATTTTTCTAGTCAACTATTCGCACGTTTATATTAAATTGACAGTATAATAACTATTTAGGTTATTATTTATGCCTATTATTTAGGCGTATTATTCCGCGCTCAAACGCACGCATAACGCTTGCCGCAAAGCACCGGCTAAAGTAATGATTATGAATGCATCGGGGAAAAATACATTTTAATTATTTATTAATAAACTAGTGCTTTCTCAGACTCGCCATCACAGTTGATGTGTCTTTAATAGAGAAATGCACCTATAATGGACTACATAATCAGAGAAGATTTTTCTTTTTTATTATTATAATTGGTTTTCAAGCTTTCTGCAGATTTATTTCTTATGTCATCATAATGTCTTACATTGATGTCGCCTTACATCATAATGTTATATCTATATCAGGGGAAGGCAATGCCAATTAACCACCTTATTTATGTAACAATAGGTGTTAATATTGCATACTGTGTATTGCATCTTGATCCACTCAGAATTACTGCAAGGGAAACTCAGCCCTAATTATCAATTACTAATTCACGTTGAAAAGTAGAAACCTTTTGATAAATGCCAAGCAGTGTTGCCAACTTAGCAGATTTGTTGCTAAATTTAGCAACTTTTCAGACTACCGAAGCAACTTTTTCTTCCAAAAGCACCTCGCAACATGTTTATTCAACTTTTGATAAGTGACTCAAACAATAAAAAGGCATGCATTTTCCATCTAAACTACACAAGAGGAAATTAAACACACATCACATGAATTAAGTTAGCTGCTATTTGCAATTGTTAAATTTAATCATCATAATAATAACTGAATCATTGTTCATTGATACACCGTGTTAGTAGCTAGTACCTGCGATTGGTGATCGGTGTGCACTGTAAAAAAATACCTAGAAAAGGTATTACATAGTAATTTTCCAGTATTATCCGTTGTAACCCGAAAACACAAAATACAATGCGTAACTTAAAATGCAGGTAAAAAAATTCCTTCATATTAACATAGTATATTGTACCCTATTTTTACAGATTATTCTAGGAGTGTAGCACACTAACTAACTACTAATACACTGCTTAAAACCATAACTGTTCAGTATGTGTAGTTTTACTAGTTTACTAGCTACTAAAAATATAAAACTTAAATTTTAATCGTTCAAATGTGTACATTTATTAATAAATCATTGAATTACTGAACAAATAAATTGTTATATTTTAATATTATATTAGCATTTATATTATTTTGTGAACAAATCTAAATCAACATATATAAATAATTTTTTTGACAGATTTGATGTCGTGACAATTTTGCATGGTGTTTACGTAATGACGTTATCGCGTCATGTCGCAACTTCGAGCACCAAATCGACCTTCGTTTAGCAGCTTTCCCTGAAGATTAGTTGGCAACACTGCCAGTGTTGCCAGGTTGGGCGGGTTGCCGCCCAATTGGGCTTCTTTTGATTGGTTTGGACTGGAGAATATCTCATTGGGCGGGTAGACAAAATTTGGGCTGCTTTTAAAAAATTAAAAGCCACCAATCAGCTGCGTTTTTCTTCACATTTATCTTTAGTCATGTTATTTTAATATGTTCGAGCTCAAAGTATCACAGTAAAATAATGTGTAGTGCAGTCATCAACTCATTTTTCCTTATTGGTTCAGTTTAACCGAGACCTGTCAGTGAATTTACCATCTTTTATGAGATGTGATGACTCGTGAGTGATGGGGTGTTGGCACTATAAAGGGCAAGATTTAAATGTGCAGCTATATATTCATTCATTCATGCCATAAGTGTCGAAATAATGTCAGGTCTTCGGATTCTAAGAAGTTGATGTTGAAGAAGTATCATTAAAGCTTGATCATGCTCCGCTCGAGGGACGATCAACATCAATAGTGTGTCTTCCATCTCTGTCATGACACACTGGATCCTCTTTTAGGTTACCATAGGTCTCATGGCTCTTCTCAGTCCCAGACGTTCAGTTTTGGCAGACAGCTAGTTCTTTAACAGCGATTCCAAATGATCTCATTAATGATGTCTCTCTAGGCTTTGAAGATTATTTAATGCTTTTTCTTGCCTTGATATCATTGTACAGCCTTGTCTCAGATCTGTTTGGATTTTATCTTGGGATGCGCCCAGACACGAGTCTATTTATTCTGAAATCCTGTAATTAGGAAGGTAATCATGAGCGAAGACTTGGTTACTTGAGAGCTCATTTTAGGTGTATCAAACCAACGCTAATACTTTTTATGGTTCTAGCATTGAAGAGCCATACTTTAAAACTTCTCTAAAGTACATTGTTTTTCTTTTTCTGAAGTCCACCTTTTTTTGTCAAAAAGTTTGTTTTACATTAACATTTTTCCATCATTTCTCATACCTTTTTATTTTAATAGGCTTTTTTTTTTGTTACTGTGCCTTTAAGATTATGGAAATTACTTATGTTGTGATTGGTTGTTTTTTCCATAATATGGTCCATTGAAACAGATGAATGTTAATTATTTAAACAGTTTTTCTTCCATTTCTCAACACGAAATCTTGTGTTTTACAGGTGGAAAAGTTGATGCAGACTTACTTTAGACTGAAGGCTGTTATGTGTTTATGGCACCCGACGATGTGTCGTCATTTCCGCCATTTTCCATCCGTGGCCTTTTGATCGACGCCAAGATCTTCAGGTTTTACCTGGACCGCTGAAGTACACGTAGACAACTATGTAGCCCATATCAAAAATACACAATACAATATAACTTCTTTGCCTTTACTCCGTCGTGTCGGCTTTGTAGTAGAGAACGCCGCTTGCGCGCGAGCGCTGGTCACAGTTTTGGCGGGACACTGGATTCCAACATCTCGCGTGAGAGGCTATAAGACGAATGAAACCGACATTTAACACTCATCTAAAAACGATTTATTCTAGTTAGCAAGTGAATTCGTTTTACTCAGACGCCCTATTCGACGAGAAGCCTGGAGATCTCCAAATGGGGGCGGGAACTCCAAAACGGGGTGGGAGCTCCAAAATAGGGCGTGGCTTCCTCCCATTGACAGACAGGCACATGACTCACATGTGCAATTTTTTCTCCCAATCAACTTCAGCGCAAACTCCGCCCCACAGCTGATTCTAACGATTTTATTGGTTGTGTCATCACAGTATTTTGTGTAATATAATTTAATTTCCTTCACTATGCTACAAAAAATGCTTACCCCTAAACCTACTCCACGCCTGACCCTAACCTTAACCAGTGAAATTAGCTGCACGGCGGGATTGGCGCTGAAAAGAAAGTTGCAGTTCAGGAGAAGTAATTAATAAGATTATGCGATATGAGATCGCCGAGCCGTCCGTCCGGTAACTCCCCAACCGGACCTCACCGGACAATGGCACCTTTTTAGTTACACCCAGTGTCACTACCCTGCGAATTTCAAGCCCCGGGACGCCTCCGTTGCTTAAAACAAAGCCATAGAGTAAAATCTTTCCCCTGCGCTGCACTGGGAGCTCGTTTATATCATGAAGCAGAGGTTCAAACTCCGGTCCGAACACCACTGACCACGAGCTTTGGGCTCTGCTCTCACCGAGAATATTGATTTATATAGCATATTTTATTTTAGATAAACTAGAAACATTGTTTAATTTATAAAGTGTTATTTTGAAATGTGAGTCAATAACAATTGGCTGAAGCCAGAGCCAATGGTGAAAGTCTTTGCGCGAAGAGACCCCGCCCCATTTTGGAGGTTCTGCCCACTTTTGGAGTTCACGCCCCATTTTGGAGGTTCTGCCCACTTTTGGAGTTCACGCCCCATTTTGGAGGTTCTGCCCACTTTTGGAGTTCACGCCCCATTTTGGAGGTTCTGCCCACTTTTGGAGTTCACGCCCCATTTTGGCGGTTCTGCCCACTTTTGGAGTTCACGCCCCATTTTGGAGGTTCTGCCCACTTTTGGAGTTCACGCCCCATTTTGGCGGTTCTGCCCACTTTTGGAGTTCACGCCCCATTTTGGAGGTTCTGCCCACTTTGGAGTTCACGCCCCATTTTGGAGGTTCTGCCCACTTTTGGAGTTCACGCCCCATTTTGGAGGTTCTGCCCACTTTTGGAGTTCACGCCCCATTT
>CM041802.1:2056377-2081377 GCA_023376895.1 Aspiorhynchus laticeps | reverse complement strand
TCCATCAGCTGGAAAAGTGATGCCACTGATATCGTTACTCTGTGTTATTGCTTGCCGGTGAACTCTGAAGTGTCTTATTTCATAAGTAAACCTGTAAATCTGTGTTATTTGTCCCGCAGCTGTGAGTCACAGGGAGAGTCTCACCATACCTGTGTTTCTCGTTTAATATTTAGTTTGAGTTGTAAATGCGTCTGATGCTGGCAAACACATTTTTCATGTGAACACTGCTGCGTGGGGGGAAGGTGTGTTTGTGTTGGTGACTCTGTGTGTGTGTGTGTCAGGTGACGTATCAGCTGAAGATCCCCTGCACGGCGCTGTGTACGGTGCTGATGCTCAGCCGCTCTCTGAGCCGTCTGCAGTGGTTCTCAGTCTTCATGCTGTGTGGAGGAGTCACGCTGGTGCAGTGGACGCCGCCGCAGGCCACCAAAGTCCAGGTACAAGATGAGTCCATTCACTGCCTGCTTCAAACCAGAACCGTCTAGATACGAGCCTCAGAGCATCACACACCACCAGTTTCTGAAAGAAGTCTCTTCTGCTCTTCCTGTAGCTCAAATGGTAGAGCATGGCGCTAGCAACGCCAAGATCATGGGTTCGATTCCCAGGGAAAGCAAGAGCTGATAAAATGTAAAACTGTAACTTGAATGCAATGTAAGTCGCTTTGGATAAAAGCGTCTGCTAAATGCATAAATGTAAATGTAAATGCTCACCAAGCCTGCATTTATTTGATCAAAAATACAGTGCAAATTTTGAAATATTATTACAGTTTAAAACAGCTGTTTTCTATGTGAATATCTGTTAAACTGTAATTTATTTCTGTGATCAAAGCTGCATTTATTTGATCAAAAATACAGTAAAAACAGTGAAAAATTATTCGTTTAAAATAGCTGTTCTCTATGAATATCTGTTCAACTGTAATTTATTTCTGTGATCAAAACTGCATTTATTTGATCAAAAATACAGTAAAAATTGTGAAATATTATTACAGTTTAAAACAGCTGTTTTCTATGTGAATATCTGTTAAACTGTAATTTATTTCTGTGATCAAAGCTGCATTTATTTGATCAAAAATACAGTAAAAATTTGAAATATTATTACAGTTTAAAACAGCTGTTTTCTATGTGAATATCTGTTAAACTGTAATTTATTTCTGTGATCAAAGCTGCATTTATTTGATCAAAAATACAGTAAAAATTTTGAAATATTATTACAGTTTAAAACAGCTGTTTTCTGTGTGAATATCTGTTAAACTGTAATTTATTTCTGTGATCAAAGCTGCATTTATTTGATCAAAAATACAGTAAAAATTTTGAAATATTATTACAGTTTAAAACAGCTGTTTTCTATGTGAATATCTGTTAAACTGTAATTTATTTCTGTGATCAAAGCTGCATTTATTTGATCAAAAATACAGTAAAAATTTTGAAATATTATTACAGTTTAAAACAGCTGTTTTCTGATGTGAATATCTGTTAAACTGTAATTTATTTCTGTGATCAAAACTGCATTTATTTGATCAAAAATACAGTAAAAATTTTGAAATATTATTACAGTTTAAAACAGCTGTTTTCTTGTGAATATCTGTTAAACTGTAATTCATTTCTGTGATCAAAACTGCATTTATTTGATCAAAAATACAGTAAAAATTTTGAAATATTATTACAGTTTAAAACAGCTGTTTTCTGTGTGAATATCTGTTAAACTGTAATTTATTTCTGTGATCAAAGCTGCATTTATTTGATCAAAAATACAGTAAAAACTTTGAAATATTATTACGTTTAAAATAGCTGTTTCTGTATGAATATCTGTTCAACTGTAATTTATTTCTGTGATCAAAACTGCATTTATTTGATCAAAAATACAGTAAAAATTTTGAAATATTATTACAGTTTAAAACAGCTGTTTTCTTGTGAATATCTGTTAAACTGTAATTTATTTCTGTGATCAAAACTGCATTTATTTGATCAAAAATACAGTAAAAATTTTAAATATTATTACAGTTTAAAACAGCTGTTTTCTATGTGAATATCTGTTAAACTGTAATTTATTTCTGTGATCAAAACTGAATTTATTTGATCAAAAATACAGTAAAAATTCAGTGAAAAATTATTAAGTTTAAAACAGCTGTTTTCTATGTGAATATCTGTTAAACTGTAATTTATTTCTGTGATGCGCAGCTGTATTTTCAGCATCATTACTGCAGTCTTCAGTGTCACATGATGTGTCAGTGTCATATTATAATATGCAGATTTGCTCAAGAAACATTTCTGATTATTATCAATGTTGAAAAACTTGTGCTGCTGATATTTTTGTGCATGCATGTTAATTTTCAGGATTCACAGATGAATAGAAAGTTCAAAAGAACAGCATTCATTTGAAATAGAAATCTTATGTTAACGTTATAAATGTCTTTACTGTCACTTTTGATCAATTTAATGCATCCTTACTGAATAAAAGCATTGATTTCTACTAAAACACACACATGCACACATACCCCAAACATTTGAACTGTACTGCATCACAGTTTCCATAAAAATATTGTGCAGCACGACTGTTTTCAACATTGATAATAATCAGAAATGGTTCTTTGAGCAGCAGATCAGTATATTAGAATCAGAGCTACTTTCAAAAAGTAATTAATTACAGTTACTAATTACTTCATCAATATTGTATTTAAATTACTTTAATAATTACTCTGTCTGAAAAGTAACTTAATTACTCAATGAGTAACTTAATTATTCAAATCGCTAATCTTAAAATCCCTATAAACCTTAATAGAAATTAAACTCTTTCTTTACAATTTGAGTCAAGCATAGAATAGTTTAGTCTTTTAGCTTTAAA
Source organism: Aspiorhynchus laticeps (assembly GCA_023376895.1). Lineage (NCBI taxonomy): Eukaryota > Metazoa > Chordata > Actinopteri > Cypriniformes > Cyprinidae > Aspiorhynchus > Aspiorhynchus laticeps. The sequence goes on along the minus strand of CM041802.1, from coordinate 2,078,539 downwards.
ACAACTGTAATACTTCAACTTTTTTATAAAAAATGTAACCTTCTTTGGTTAACAAATAGAAATACTCTGCAAAATATCTGAATAGCAAAAAAGCTTAAGTTAAACAATACATTTCAGTTTGGCAAGATGTTCAGGAAAAGCCTGACTAGGTAAGATCCAGACAGGTTTATGTAGAAATAACACTTAACTAATGTAGGTAAGAATAAATGAGAGGAACGATCTCCTCCACTGAATAAAGCGCTGTTCTTATGAGGTTAATTCCTCATAGTAGGTCTATATTTCAGAAATGATGAAAATTAGATTAATCTTGATATTTATATATATTTATTTGTATCTATGTGAGGGCGCTTGCGCGCAGGTGACTGCATATAATGAGCTCAGATACGGGAAAGACTGTACCTCAGTTTCATACGGATTACATAATCAGATAACATTCATTTTCGATTTGAATTCGTTCGTTTAAAAGTAGACACGTCAAGCGTTTTAGATTCTATTGATTTGAGTCTGATATGTATCTGAGTATCTAAGGTTTCTCTGTGAATCAGGAAGATCTGAAAGTGAAGAGCCGGCGCGCGGAGGGTTAAAGACGGTAAATTTAGATTTCAAATTCAATATTGATTTTAGAACTGTTGAAATTATTTACTGTATGTAATGCAAGTACTTTATAAGTAACTGTAATTAAATTAACTAAAAATTAACAGTAATCCCTTACTTTACTTTTTCAGTGGATAAGTAATTTAATTTAACACTGATTATTATGATTTTTTTTTTTTTTTTTCTGGGGATTATTATGATTTCTGAAGATCATGTGACACTGAAGACTGGAGTAATGATGCTGAAAATACAGATTTGATCACAGAAATAAATTACAGTTTAACAGATATTCACATAGAAAACAGCTGTTTTGGAGTATAATGACATTTCACAGTTTTTACTGTATTTTTGATCAAATAAATGCAGACTTGGAGAGCAGAAGAGAAGCTCTTGATTTGTCTGAACTGTTGAGCGGCTGTGGTTTTCTCTGTGGCTGTGCTTCAGGTGGAGCAGAACCCGTTCCTGGGCTTCATGGCGATCGCGGTGGCGGTGCTCTGCTCCGGGTTTGCAGGTACGTTGTGTTCAGTCGTGTTTATGATCAGGGTTTCTGGCATTAGTGACGCTCTGTTTGGGATCAGGTGTGTACTTCGAGAAGGTCCTGAAGAGTTCGGACACGTCTCTGTGGGTTCGAAACATCCAGATGTACCTGTCGGGAATCGTGGTGACCCTCATAGGGGTCTTCATGACGGATGGGGCCCAGGTCCTGGAGAAGGGCTTCTTCTATGGATACACGTCGTGGGTCTGCTTAGTCATCTGTGAGTAGCTCCTGCGTGACCTTTACTCCTGCTCCCTGAAGTGGTGTGTGTTTGGAGGATACGGCTCACTGAGCAGGAATGTCCTGTGTATTTAAACAGGCCGGCGCGCTTCACGCCCGTCTTTGTGAGCGCAGAGCTCCTGAATGCTGCTGGAGCGGTTTGACTGGTTTCTCTCTCTGCTCTCCTCCTGCAGTTCTGGCCAGCGTGGGAGGACTGTACACGTCTGTGGTGGTCAAATACACCGATAACATCATGAAGGGCTTCTCCGCGGCCGCTGCCATCGTCCTGTCCACCGTGGCGTCCGTCGTTCTCTTCGGCCTGCAGATCAGTGAGTGCATCGCTCAGTCACGTGGTCTTCTGATCAGCTGGTGTATATACAGTCGAGGTCAAAAGTTTACATCCCCCTTTCAGAATCTACAAAATGTTAATTATTTAACCAAAATAAGAGGGATTATACAAAATGCATGTTATTTAGTACTGACCTGAATAAGATATTTCACATAAAATATGTATACATACGTGACACTGGACCACAAAACCAGTCACAAGGGTCAGTTTTTCGAAAGCTGAATAAATAATCTTTCCATTGATGTATGGTTTGTTATGATCGGACAATATTTGTAAATCTGGAATCTGAGGGAGCAAAAAAATCTAAATATTGAGAAAATCATCTTTAAAGTTGTTCAAATGAAGTTCTTAGCAATGCATATTACTAATCAAAATATTTTACGGTAGGAAATTTACTAAATATCTTCATGGAACATGATCTTTACTTAATGTTCTAAAATTCTTGGCATAAAAGAATGCTATTTTGACCCATACAATGGCTATTGATACAATTATACCTGTGCTACTTATGACTGCTTTTGTGCTCCAGTCACATGTAGTCCACAAGAGAAAATAATAGTTGAATTTATAAAAATGACATGTTCAAAAGTTTACACCCCCTTGATTCTTAACACTGTGTTATCTGAATGATCCACAGCTGTGTTTGTTAGTTTAGTGATAGTTGTTCATGAGTCCCTTGTTTGTTCTGAACAGTTAAACTGCTGCTGTTCTTCAGAAAAACCCTTCAGCTCCGACAAATTCTTTGTTTTTTTTGGCATTTTTGTGTATTTGAACCCTTTCCAACAATGACTGTGTGATTTTGAGATGCATCTTTTCACACTGAGAACAACCGAAGCACTCATACGCAACTATTACAGAAGATTCAAACACTCACTGATGCTCCAGAAGGAGAAGCCATGCATTACGAGCCGGGGCGTGAAAACTTTTGAACAGAGTGGAGATGTGTACATGTTTCTTGTTTTGCCTAAATATCATATTTTTTCATTTAGTACTGCCCTTCAGAGGCTACAAAAGATACATGTTTTCCAGAAGACAAAATAAGTTACATTTACCCTGATCTTCAAATTCAAAAGTTTTCACGCCCCCTGGCTCTTAATGAATGTTTTTTCTTCTGGAGCATCAGTGAGTGTTTGAATCTTCTGTAATAGCTGCGTATGAGTCCTTCAGTTGTTCTCAGTGTGAAAAGATGCATCTCAAAATCATACAGTCATTGTTGGAAAGGGTTCAAATACACAAAAATGCAAAGAATTTGTGGAATCTGAAGGATTTTTCTGAAGAACAGCAGCAGTTTAACTGTTCAGGACAAACAAGGGACTCATGAACAACTATCACTAAACAATCAAACACAGCTGTGGATCATTCAGATAACAACACTGTGTTAAGAGTCAAGGGTGTGTAAACTTTTGAACATGTCATTTTTATAAATTCAACTATTTTCTCTTGTGGACTGTATGTAAACATCTTATATGTGAAATATCTTATTCAGGTCAGTACTAAATAACATGCAATTTTGTATGATCCCTCTTATTTTTGGTCAAATAATTAACATTTTGCAGATTCTGAAAGGGGGATGTGAACTTTTGACCTCGACTGTAGCATACAGTAACTTTTACTCATCCATCAGTGTGTTCCTGCAGTAATACTGGTGCTGCAGGTGGTGAGAAACCACAAAAAGACACCAAACACACCAAAACAAAGAACAAATGATGTGGATCTGATGTAGATCTCAACATGGCTAAATGAGTCGTCTGTTAGCATCACAATCACAACCTCAAAACCATCGGTTTGCATCAGCTTCTGCTGTAATTGGTTCATTAACACGACTCACAGCCTTAATCAACTTTAATTACACTGACAGCATCAGATGAAAAGATTCTGTAGCTGATCCATGAGCAGGAAATATGAAATATTCAGACAGCTGATGCACATCATATCCTTTATGAGTTAACATTACAAAAGGTCCCATTAGTTAACATTAGTTAGTGCATTAACTAACAATGGGCAATATTTATACAGTATGTATTCATCTCTGTTAACAATGGTTAATGAAAATGCATCAGTGCTTGTAAGCTGAAGTTCTTTTAAGGTATAAACATAACTAATATATATCATCATACTTCCCCAGCTGATTAAACACAGTGTACTGAGATCATTGTGTTGTTACAAGTTTATTGAAACGTAATGTTTACTTATGTAAATGAGGTATTATCTAAATAGCATGCACTAATTTGCATACATTTCCAGCATATAATCTGAAGATCGGATAAAGACAGAATCAAAATTCTTGTTTTTGTTGTCATATTAGTGTTAAAGGTTTTTCCAGAGGGGATTTTGGATCTTTTTGTCACTTCATAATCCAGAAAATCCTGTCAACAGACAGAAAACAACCCATTTTCACCATGTTTTTAGGAATAAAATGCTGTATAATCAGAGTGAGTGATATATGACCTTCAGAATAAAGTGTGGAGTGTGTAAAAGTGCTGCTGAAGTGGAGAAAAACTGAAATCTACAGACGCAAATAAGTGTAATAAACACTAGCATTCATCTATTTTGAATGTCGTCTTTTACGAGTCTGAAAGAGTCATGTTATGGAGCAAAACAGACCAAAATCTCAGAATAGACCAATGCATGAAAAAAACACTTTATTTGAAGGTGTCCTTGTTAGTGTGATCATACATTGAAGTACTGAGTAATATTAACCACATGTACTTATTACATGCTTGAGGCTATGACTTGGCTTTGGGTTACTTGCATGTAATTATGCATTGTTTGTTGTTGCTATTATAATAGTAAGTACTGTACAAGGACACCTTAAAATAACGTTTTTGCCTGTAGTGCCTTAATACAGCTTTTGAGCGTAATCTTGAGATCGAATGCTTCGTCAGTGTTTGGTATCGAGCTGCAAAACGGTTATGGAGCGAATTTTGTGCCAATGTTCATCAAACAAATCCAGTGTTTTGCAAATAAACGCAATCTGCTTTGCAAAGAAAAACTCGACTTTCACACAAACACAAAGTGATTTGCAAATACAAAACTGTATTTGAGAGAAAACGCAGAGGTATGGACAAAAATATGTATTGTGTTACAACTGTGAGACTCATTTGCCTTTTTATGAGGAAGCTTGGCTTGATTTTCTCACGCGTGTGCAATTGAGCTGTCGGTAAGCCCCGCCTCTATCGGTAAGCCCCGCCTCTATCGGTAAGCCCCGCCTCTATCGGTAAGCCTCGCCTCTATCGGTAAGCCCCGCCTCTATCGGTAAGCCTCGCCTCTATCGGTAAGCCCCGCCTCTATCGGTAAACCGGCCCCCCCTTAGTTACTGTTGCTCCCTCGGACAAACAAACAGAGTTGCTCACTGTCTCAATGACCGCTGCAGTGGAAACCTTGTCCCACCATGTTTTTGCACAATTTTGGACACAGAAGGCCACCAAATGGGAATTAAATATTCCATGGAGGGATTTATTAAATATTTAAAAATAAATACGGCGGGTAACTCGAAGCGAGGGTTCACAGATCACAATGCAAGCGGGAGAAGTCGCATATTACGATCGCGGATGACAACATGTTCATGTATCGCAGGGTACGATTACATTAATGTACATTTAACCAGTTTAATATGAAGAGACGGTGAACCTTCGTTTATGTGAAGAATGAAGCGAGAACAGTCCGCTATTTAGGTTTGTACGTTAGCATGGACTCTAACTTTAACGTTAGCTAGTTTTATCCAGAGATACCTCGCTGAAGCACAAGATAACATTAACGTGCTCGAGCAGATGAAGATTGTATCTTAATGAGTGTATGACGAGCAGAAAATGAACGTTTTTGTCTTCATTTGTATTGGGGTTGAATACTTAGGGACATTTTGCTCTGTTTTGTTTGGGTTTAGGAAATGTAATAAAATAAATTATACCACCCGTCCTCTCAAGCCCCGTTCACACTACAAGCGACACGATCCCATTCATTTCAATGGAGAGCTGGCGATTTCCGGCGATCACGAGCGATAGCGACCGTTGGCGACCGGATGGGGCGTGTCTAGCGACGCGACAAAGTTCAGAATCCTTCAACTTTATGCAAATGAAGAGCGACTTTCGGGAGCGACAGCCAATAGGAAAGAAGACGGTTGAGCTCACGTGATCGTTCTCCTCTCAGCAGTAGATAAACATACTCAATGGGAAAAATATACGCTCTGTTTCTCATTCATTTTGTTTGTATGTACGGACTTAATTCATATTTATATTATATTTCGTATTTTGCCTCCAAAATGTTTGTATGTAGCGGCAAGAAACATACTTTGCCGTCAAGGCAACCAGTAGTGAGAACGCCTGCTAGTGTGAATGCAGCTTCAGGATACCTGGAATCAGTGATACAAGTGTTTTTCCATGTTTGAAGCATAAACCCCATAAAACCGATGCGAGCTTCGGATCTTCCAGTGTTTCTCTATGGAGCTGAAACCTAAAGATGTCCGAGTTCTGCTCCCCATGCAACTGATACTCCACTGCCATTGGCTAGTCTGCGTTCGAGGGGAGGGGCTTACCGATAGCTCAATTGAGCAAATTTCTTTTCCAAAAGCAGCAGATGGCGCTGTCAGTCAATTTACGCTATTCTCCCGAGACACTGGATTTGTTTGAATATTGGCACAAAATTGGCTCCATAAGCAGTGTGTCGTGTCGTGCTCACCTCACACACTCTTTGCTCTCCGCAGCGGCGTCGTTCCTCGGCGGAGCCCTGCTGGTGTGTGTGTCCATCTACCTGTACGGCCTGCCCAAACAAGACACCAGCAGAGTACAGAAGCCCAGCACAGACAGAGAGGACACACAGAAGCTCATCTCAGTCTGATGGACACACACACATCTGCTCTGCTGGACCGGAGGAGGAGCGCGCTCTGACCGCTCTGTGATGGACTGGAGCTTTGGGTTTATGTTGATTTATTTCTCTCTGTATGTATAATTTCTACGTCTTGATGCACCGCTGCAAGTAATGAACACTGATGCTGAATGTACATGTGCTCTTCAGACAGGTCTTTTGTTTAGATGCCAATCTTATTTGTTCAAGTGTTCTTAAATATTGGCGTAAGATGAACGTAAGGATCCTTATGGGTTTGGATAGCCGTAAATGACAGAGCAAATGTTGAGTTCTGTGTTTAGGGAAGGCCTCGTCATCCAGGACGGTCTCTGAATGTTGGTTCTGATGTGTTCACCGCGGGTCGAACCACAGACGTGATTAAACACGAGGACAGACTACAGTGGGTCTGTTTACATGCATCAATCAGATGTAAAAACACATTAGTTTACAGGCGCTTTACAAAGCTTTATATTAGGGATGCACGATATTGGATTTTGCCGATATCTAATATACCGATATTTTTCAACTAATTTTTGCCGATACCGATATATTCCCTTTTGTTTGGAAACAACACCAAGTCTCTCCTGTGCAGAAATTATAAGCAACATATTTTTAATTTTGGTTAGTTTTTATTCTTATAAGAATTAAAGAAATAATAAGGTTTTTTAACAGTACATTGAAGCTTTGAAAACAACTATAAATAAACTATATATCAATCGCTGCATTTTTCCCCAGAAAGATGCTGTTAACCCTAACATTTTATTATAAGATTTAACATTTATAGACGTTCTAAAACAAGAGTTTTGAACATTTTTTAGAGCTCATGATTTGTTTAAAAAATAATACATATTACACATTAATGAATAAATCAGTGTATATAAAATTATTTAATTTACAAGTGTCATGTTTGTGCTTTTATTCATGTAAGCTATAGCTTCTGAGCATTAAATCAAAACATACTCATTATTTTATGACATCAATTACTGCTTTATTTAATCAGAAACACAGTCTAAATGTTATTTGTGTAGCTATTTTACTTTTAATGTAATTAGAAGTAGGCCAACAGCGCCCCCTACTGATGTGATCTAATCACTAGCACACCCTGAGCACATGTGAGTTAATGTATTCCTCTTATCGGTGAGACATATCGGCATCATTTCTCATATCAGGCCGATGCCGATATTTACATTTAAAGCCATTATCGGCCGATTCCGATATCTGTCCGATAATATCATGCATCCCTACTTTATATGATGTGTTTAGAAATGGAGAACGATGTCACTGGAGCTGCTGCCCTATTATAAAAATGTTGAACACTTAAGAAAATATGTAGAAAATATTCATGATTTATTTTGTCCACCGGTGTTGGGGGTAATGCATTACAAGTAACACGAGTTATGTAATCAGATTACTTTTTTCAAGTAATTAGTAAAGTAATGCACTACTTTTAAATTTACAACAAAATCTGTTTCTTTTTCAAATAAGTATGTTATTGTTTTTTCCATTTATTCACCGACTCCTCTCCTGTGTTGAGAGAAATCAGGAGTAAATGCAGAGGCTTTTCCTTCAGTCCGAGGATCAGTCCTTTCACTTTTGATGTGAAAGAGCCTTTACAGATGCCAAAAATATAACTTTTGGATTTTTTTTATAAAATCAAAAAACATAAGCCCAGCCCAGGTGACAAAAACTAACACAAAAGTAACATAACACATTACGTTCCATAAAAAGTAACTAATGCAATATACACTACTTTTTAAAGTTACTCTCCCAACACTGTTTCCATTGATCAGTTCATAACATGTGCATAAACACATGCATCACAGCCCTGCAGTTATGTCGTAATCCAGTATAATGTTGGATTCAGTGGTTTATGATGAATTGATTTATATGAAGGCCCTCTCGTCTGAATGATCCATCTATTAATGGATGACGGGGCAGCATGCAAACGTAGCTACTGTCTGGGTTTTTATTTTGGAAGTGAAGGTCCAAGCCATCCAGCGCTGATATTGAAGCCTTCTCTATCTGACACAGGCCAGAATAACATCTAGGCATCTTGTTCTCAGTGGCTTGTATAGCGTAAAACGAACACGCACAAACAAAGACTTTTATTTAAGAGATTAACAAACAGAAATTCACATTTTCTCCACCGGCGTGATGCCCAGAATCCTCATGCCGTTGGCCAGAACCGAGCGGACGGCGCTGAACAGACACAGTCGGGCCTGAGGAGACAAAGACACCATCAAGCCTGACTTCATCACAAGCGCAGCACTTCAGAGTAATAACACAGCACATAATGAGTGCATGTAATCTGAAACCAACTCTAGTGGTGTGTTTACCTGAGCCACGGCCGCTGGGCTTCCCTTCACGGGCAGATCTCGATGAGCCGAGGCCACCAGGTGACTGAGAACACAAACATCTATGTTAATCCACACACATATGAAAACACATCTCTGTGTTTTGGCCTTTCACCACAGTATTTAACCATTTGAAGAAGCTTTCACAAGGGGATAAAAGAGAAAGTGCTGCAGGCGGGTTATCTGAAAACCATCCATCATGTTTGGTCATGTGACACATACTGTACTAATAGATATGTTTATTCCAGTGCCTGTTGTGTACTGTTCAGCAAATGATTGTGTATTAAACCCTATGACCAGAAGGATCATGTCAAAAGGCATAACTAAAGTGGGAAACTGAATTTTTTTCAGGCTTGAGGGGTGTGTGAATGGGAAAATCTGTCAGATGCAGTAAATGCAGCATCTGTATTAATGACACATTTATTACAATGAATGATTTTTTTGGTTTACAATAAAACTATTTCAACAAACGACCCAATGTGCATCATCTGTTCATCACTTTGTAGATGCAGAATTAAAAAAGACATTGGCATTTTACTGCAGTGGATGTGGTAACAGACTTCCCAAGCAGAGCTGTCCTCAGCTGAAACGGGACTGTGTGTGTGATGTGTGTGTGTGTGTGTGTGTGTGTGTGTGTGTGTGATGAGAGACGTGTCTGTACCTGAGGGTCATGAGGAAGTTGACCAGGTGTCGGGGCTGCAGCTCATTCGCTGACTGAAGCAGAACTTCATCATATCTGCAAACCATCAGCAGATGAGTCAAAACAAAGCCTACATTTACTACTACTATATCTCGCAACTCTGGCTTTATATCTCGCAACTCTGGCTTTACATCTCGCAACTACTCTGGCTTTATATCTCGCAACTCTGGCTTTATATCTCGCAACTCTGGCTTTATATCTCGCAACTCTGGCTTTATAACTCGCAACTCTGGCTTTATATCTCGCAACTCTGGCTTTACATCTCGCAACTCTGGCTTTATATCTCGCAACTCTGACTTTACATCTCGCAACTGGCTTTACATCTCGCAACTCTTGCTTTACATCTCGCAACTCTGGCTTTATATCTCGCAACTCTGGCTTTATATCTCGCAACTCTGGCTTTATATCTCGCAACTCTGGCTTTATAACTCGCAACTCTGGCTTTATATCTCGCAACTCTGGCTTTACATCTCGCAACTCTGGCTTTATATCTCGCAACTCTGACTTTACATCTCGCAACTGACTTTACATCTCGCAACTCTTGCTTTACATCTCGCAACTCTTGCTTTACATCTCGCAACTCTGGCTTTACATCTCGCAACTCTGGCTTTACATCTCGCAACTCTGGCTTTATATCTCGCAACTCTGACTTTACATCTCGCAACTGGCTTTACATCTCGCAACTCTGGCTTTACATCTCGCAACTCTTGCTTTACATCTCGCAACTCTGGCTTTACATCTCGCAACTCTGGCTTTACATCTCGCAACTCTTGCTTTACATCTCGCAACTCTGGCTTTACATCTCGCAACTCTTGCTTTACATCTCGCAACTCTGGCTTTACATCTCGCAACTCTGGCTTTACATCTCGCAACTCTGGCTTTACATCTCGCAACTCTGGCTTTACATCTCGCAACTCTGGCTTTACATCTCGCAACTCTGGCTTTACATCTCGCTACTCTGGCTTTACATCTCGCTACTCTGGCTTTACATCTCGCTACTCTGGCTTTACATCTCGCAACTCTGGCTTTACATCTCGCAACTCTGGCTTTACATCTCGCAACTCTGGCTTTACATCTCGCAACTCTGGCTTTATATCTCGCAACTCTGGCTTTACATCTCGCAACTCTGGCTTTATATCTCGCAACTCTGACTTTACATCTCGCAACTGACTTTACATCTCGCAACTCTTGCTTTACATCTCGCAACTCTTGCTTTACATCTCGCAACTCTGGCTTTATATCTCGCAACTCTGACTTTACATCTCGCAACTGGCTTTACATCTCGCAACTCTGGCTTTACATCTCGCAACTCTTGCTTTACATCTCGCAACTCTGGCTTTACATCTCGCAACTCTGGCTTTACATCTCGCAACTCTTGCTTTACATCTCGCAACTCTGGCTTTACATCTCGCAACTCTTGCTTTACATCTCGCAACTCTGGCTTTACATCTCGCAACTCTGGCTTTACATCTCGCAACTCTGGCTTTACATCTCGCAACTCTGGCTTTACATCTCGCAACTCTGGCTTTACATCTCGCAACTCTGGCTTTACATCTCGCTACTCTGGCTTTACATCTCGCAACTCTTGCTTTACATCTCGCAACTCTGTAAATACATATTTTTTAAAAATGTTCAGATATATTTTATTTTATTTTGGTTAAATGTTAAGGTAAATTGTTTGTTGACCTGATTATTTCTTCATAGTTGTATCAATACTGCATAATGGTTATCATAGATTTAAACATAATTATTAGTCATATAAAAACAACATGGGTCAGTCTCTCGGTCGTCCACTCCTAACAGCTCTGCTCTGGGATAAGAGATGAATAATTAACCATGGGCTGCTGAATTACAGATAAATAACACAGAAACTGAGATAGTAAAGAGGAGCACTTCCACCACTTATACCAGCATTATCACCATTCAAAACATTCATCAGGTTTCAGTCCTTAGAACATCTCGTTTCTTGTGCATCTCATCACAAGCCTCCGTTGCTCGTTCCAAAACATTATATATGCCGTTATCAGAGAGAGAGGTGTGTGTGTTTGAAAAAGTAGTTTTCATTTTTAGCCATATTTGTTTGCTTTCTCTTAGGGCTGGGCGATAATTCGATATCGATAATTATCACGATATAATTTTCCTCGATAAAACGATATGAAGAGTTCGATAAATGTTCGATATAATGTTTATGCGCCAAAAGCGGAAAGAAACCGCGCGACTCATTTGAATCGCACCACACGGAGCGTTTATCTGCTCGGATCAAAGTCAAACTGCCGCGCAGCGCGAGCTTCACGAGAACAGATGTGTTTACTCGGTCACGCGAGCATTAAACAGCGCTGTGAGATCCAGTGTGAAACACTTGAATTCATGATTTAAACTAGTTTAGAGTCGAACAGGAGAAACACTGTGTAACGAGACAGTCAGAAGGCTTTTCAATCTACACATCGCCATCATTTACCATGGATTTACTGTAGTAACACTCACTGCACCATGGTATTGTGGCTGAAATGTGGGATATTCACACTGAATTTTATTACAGGAGTAATGGTATATAATTATAGTATGCATTTGTGATTAAGCTATAGCATGTGTGCATTTATACTGAATGTTTTTAGACTGTTTTTCATGCAAATAGGCTCCTAAAAACCATATAGTTATATATTGACCATGGTATTGAGGTGCTATATGTGTGGTTTTAACTGTGTTTATCATGATTTAAATGTATGCTACTATGGGAGACCAATGCTTAATTAAAAAAAAAAAACACTTGGTCAGAATAAATTTAATCATAAAACTGAGGTTGCTATAATTTTTACAGATGTTACTGATTTTGATAATGAACACAAATGTACCTCTGCATCCTACTCAAGCTACTATCAAATGTGCATTTCTAAGAGACAAAAAAGTGATTATTATTAATATTATCAGGCAACCCAAACCTGTTTCTTGATTTAAAACAATATCACTCATTAGAACATGCAGAAACTAAGAAATTAATTTTTCTAGTTAAATATTTATTTTGTTAAGGACAATTAATGGTCTGGTTTCTACAACTTTAACTTTGGAGAAAAATTCTGGCTTTAAACTTGAAAGAAATAAAGATTTGACATTTATCGTGATAATTATCGATATCGACTGATATGAAAAAAATTATCGTGATAATTTTTTTGCCCATATCGCCCAGCCCTAGTTCTCGTTGTCTGTGTGGGTTTTGCTTGTTTTGCTGTTATCAGCTGTAAGGAAGTAATGAAATGATGTGGAACAGTACTGCGGTCGATAGACATGCCAGCGCTGATGGACGAGTTGTAAAGGTTTTACTGTCTTCAGAGAATCACTGAGATCCAGCTCTGCTGTGTGAGTGACGCATGATGAAGGTGAAGCTCACCTGAGCAGGTGCTGGAGAACCGAGACGCTTCTGCTGTCCACCAGAGGAGAGACGTCACAGCAGGAGTGTGTCTCACTCGCATGCCTTCTCAGCAAACTGTGAACACAAACATGAACATCAGCACTCACGAGCAGATCTTCCACAGCGGTCTGGACTCTCATTCTGACGGCACCCATTCACTGCACAGGGTCTAATGCTGAGACAGTGATGCAGTGACACATTTCTACAAATCTGATGAAGAGACAAACTCATCCTAATCTTGGATGGCCTGAGGGAAAATTTGTAGCATATTTTTATTTTTGCATGAACTATTTCTTTAAGTGAGACAATATGGAGTGATATGATACAGATGAAACAAAGATGCAGTTATGAGACAGATATTGTTCAATGAGAATCACAGAGAGGCGGATTAAACATGTGTTTGAACATCATACAGCGAGCCGGCAGTTTAACACTGTTCATGTGTGTGTGTGTGTGTGTGTGTGTGTGTGTGTGTGTGTGTGTGCACTCACCTGTGTGTGTGTGTGTGTGTGTGTGTGCACTCCTCACCTGTGTGTGTGTGTGTGCGCGCACTCCTCACCTGTGTGTGTGTGTGTGTGTGCGTGTACTCCTCACCTGTGTGTGTGTGTGTGTGTGTGCACTCCTCACCTGTGTGTGTGTGTGTGTGTGTGTGCACTCCTCACCTGTGTGTGTGTGTGTGCACTCCTCACCTGTGTGTGTGTGTACTCACCTGTGTGTGTGTGTGCGCAATCCTCACCTGTGTGTGTGTACTCCTCACCTGTGTGTGTGTGTGTGTGTGTGTGTGCACTCCTCACCTGTGTGTGTGTGTGTGTGTGTGTGCACTCCTCACCTGTGTGTGTGTGTGTGCACTCCTCACCTGTGTGTGTGTGTGTGCACTCCTCACCTGTGTGTGTGTGTGTACTCACCTGTGTGTGTGTGTGTGCGCAATCCTCACCTGTGTGTGTGTACTCCTCACCTGTGTGTGTGTGTGTGTGTGTGTGCACTCCTCACCTGTGTGTGTGTGCACTCACCTGTGTGTGTGTGTGTGTGTGTGTGTGTGTGTGCGCACTCCTCACCTGTGTGTGTGTGTACTCCTCACCTGTGTGTGTGTGTGTGTGTACTCCTCACCTGTGTGTGTGTGTGTGTGTGTGTGTGTGTGTGTGTGCACTCCTCACCTGTGTGTGTGTGTACTCACCTGTGTGTGTGTGTGTGTGTGTGTGTGTGTGTGCGCACTCCTCACCTGTGTGTGTGTGTACTCCTCACCTGTGTGTGTGTGTGTGTGTGTGTGTACTCCTCACCTGTGTGTGTGTGTGTGTGTGTGTGTGTACCTGCAGAGTCGGGCATGTGTGTACTGCAGAAACACACCCGTGTCCCCGTGAGCCTGCAGGACTTTGTCCCAATCAAACTTATAGTCAGACATCAGCGGCCCTTTGAAGTCCTGACAAACACATTTGATAAACATCAGCACGCTATAAAACACACACACAGCGACACACACTCAGTCTGAACGTCACCAATATCAATAGGAAATCAAGCATGTTTGTGTTCTCTCTGTGTGTGTGTGTGTGTGTGTGTGTGTGTGTGTACCTGTATGATTAAAGCACTGATCCCAACCCTCTCTGCGGTCTGCTCTGGATCCTCCAGCACTTTAGAAGCTACACAACATACAGACAGAGCCTCAGTCATACAAAAACTAACCACTCATGCCAGAATGAGGCTGAGTGATCACAGGTTTCCATTTGAAAGATTTCACTTGATTACATCAATTCATTTTGTACATTAAAACTTTTCTAACACAATGAGCGAGGAAGGAAATTTTACATCTTTCTCTATTCTGATCAACATAATCAATCTCTAATATGTATTTTCCTCTTTTGTAAAGTCACGGAAACAAGATATTTGCTGCAGTGTCTATTCACAACTATAAAAGTTGACCAACTATGATCAGTTATGGTTGGGGTTAGTTATGGTTAGGGATGGTCAGTTATGTTATGGATGGTTAGTTATGGTTAGGGATGGTCAGTCATGGTTAGGGATGGTCAGTCATGGTTAGGGATGGTCAGTCATGTTATGGATGGTCAGTTATGGTTATGGTCAGTTATGGTTAGGGATGGTCAGTTGTGGTTATGATCAGTTCTGGTAAAGGATCATCAGTTATGGTTAGTGATGGTCAGTTATGGTTAGGGATGATCAGTTATGTTATGGATGGTCAGTTATGGTTAGGGATGGTCAGTTATGGTTATGGTCAGTTATGGTTAGGGATGGTCAGTTGTGGTTATGATCAGTTCTGGTAAAGGATCATCAGTTATGGTTAGTGATGGTCAGTTATGGTTAGGGATGGTCAGTTATGTTATGGATGGTCAGTTATGGTTAGGGATGGTCAGTTATGGTTAGGGATGGTCAGTTATGTTATGGTCAGTTATGGTTAGGGATGGTCAGTTATGGTTAGGGATGATCAGTTCTGGTTAGGGATGGTCAGTTATGGTTATGGTCAGTTCTGGTAAGGGATCACCAGTTATGGTTAGGGATGATCAGTTATGGTTATGGTCAGTTATGGTTAAGGATGGTCAGTTATGGTTAAGGATGGTCAGTTATGGTTAGGGATGGTCAGTTATGGTTAGGGATGATCAGTTACGGTTAGGGATGGTCAGTTACGGTTAGGGATGGTCAGTTCTAGTTATGGTTAGGGATGATCAGTTATGGTTAGGGATGATCAGTTATGGTTAGGGATGGTCAGTTACGGTTAGGGATGGTCAGTTCTGGTTATGGTCAGTTATGTTAGGGATGGTCAGTTATGTTAAGGATGGTCAGTTATAGTTAGGGATGATCAGTTCTGGTTAAGAGATGGTCAGTTCTGGTTAGGGATGATCAGTTATGGTTAGGGATGATCAGTTATGGTTAGGGATGACAAGCTATGGTTATGGTCAGTTATGTTAGGGATGGTCAGTTATGTTAAGGATGGCCAGTTATGGTTAGGGACGATCAGTTATGGTTAGAGATGATCAGTTCTGGTTAGGGATGGTCAGTTATGGTTAGGGATGATCAGTTCTGGTCAGTGATGGGAATAACGGCGTTATTTACATTTACATTTTACATTTATGCATTTAGCAGACGCTTTTATCCAAAGCGACTTACATTGCATTCAAGTTACAGTTTTACATTTGATCAGCTCTTGCTTTCCCTGGTAATCAAACCCATGATCTTGGCGTTGCTAGCGCCATGCTCTACCATTTGAGCTACAGGAAAGTTATAAATAAACGGCGTTACTAACGGCGTTATTGTTTTCAGTAACGAGTAATCAAACTAATTACTGTTTCCCCCGTTACAACGCCATTACCGTTACTGACAATAAAATGCGGCGTTACTATAATTTATTATAATATTATTCGAATTCTATTTTTCAGTTCATCTGAATGGATGCGCAGTGTAGCTGTATTTGACGTACCGTAAACTCTAGTGTGAAGCGCACGTCTCGCCCTAGCTTTGTCGCTCTCTCTCTCTCTCTCACACACACACACACACACAGATACAGAGCGAGAGAGTCTTTCATAACATGCAGAATTGATGCGCTACATGTAAACGATATTCTTTGTTGTGTTTTCGTGTCAAAATAACGGAGTTCCTTTGGAATTCTTCAGCTTTTAAGAACTGCCGGGTTCTCTGTTAGTGGGCGGAGCTAATGCACAAATGACAATCTCATTGGCCGGCGCTCACCTATTATCATCCCTGTTTTGATTTCAGCGAATCAATTCGAGCGAACGCAGACAACCTGATTAATATTCATGAACCCAGCAGCTCATTAATCCTTAGTGCGTTTTATATTGTTATTAGTGGTATAATTCGTAGTAGTTTTGTTATCAATTTTTCCCCCCTTTTTTTATAGAAACACAATATGACAAACAATATCTTAAGCACCAGTCCTAAGTTCAGTCAACATGACAAATATGAATTCATACTTGGTTATTCTAATTACTAAAGTTCTACCATCATATAATGCTAAATTATCATAATATCCTATTTTAATGCTTGACTGACTGATGCTAAGTGTCAGTAGATAGTGTTGATTAATGTACAATGTTTTATAATAATAATTTATTCTATTTAGTGTCCATTTCATTCATTTAACATTTAATATTGGGACATCCAAGTTATTTGGCATTTGAACATTTAAAAAAAAAAAAAAAGTAACGCAATAGTTACTTTCCCTGGTAATTAGTTACTTTTATAATGATGTAACTCAGTTACTAACTCAATTACTATTTGTGAGAAGTAACTAGTAACTATAACCAATTACTTTTTTAAAGTAACGTGCCCAACACTGGTTCTGGTTATGGTCAGTTATGTTAGGGATGGTTAGGGATGGTCAGTTATGGTTAGGGATGATCAGTTCTGGTTATGGTCAGTTATGTTAAGGATGGTCAATTATGGTTAGTGATGGTCAGTTATGGTTAGGGATGGTCAGTTATGGTTAGGGATGATCAGTTATGGTTATGGTCAGTTATGTTAAGGATGGTCAGTTATGGTTACTGATGGTCAGTTATGGTTAGGGATGGTCAGTTATGGTTAGGGATGATCAGTTATGGTTATGGTCAGTTATGTTAGGGATGGTCAGTTATGGTTAGTGATGGTCAGTTATGGTTAGGGTAATCAGTAAGTGTTTTCTCTCACTGCTGGACTGCCTCATGTTGTTGAGCATCCTGCTGCGCGCCTCCTCCAGCACGTCCTCCAGGAACACCACCTCCCCGCGGCGCGTGCTCATGCCCTGCACCAGCCCGAACGCCACATGAACACACCTGACACACACACACACTTATGCTGTAATTGTTAAATGGATTTCAGTGAAGTGAAATAGAAGAGAATGTATTGAAGGACCTGAACATGTGTTTCACTAGCAGCCTGTGTGTGTGTAAACCATACATCTGTGTTGTGCTTTACTTTCTCAGGTTTGCTTTATCATTTATAATAATTTTCATGTTATATTGGTAATTGTTTTCCTTGCTTTTGCAGTGCTTGCTATTGTTGTTTGTGGGGTTTCATGGAACATGCGTCTTCACAGATATGAGGGAATGTCTCAATTTCATAGCTTTATGGGATGTTGATGTGAATCAGTTTGGTATAACACCATTTGTTGGATTTGTGCCAGTCAGACTAAGTCTGAGCATCAAAACATACACAACTAAGATTAATCAATAAATTCTGCTCAGTTTTTATAATCATCACCTCTCAGGCTGACAGAAGACTTTTGATTAATACAGTTTTGTGAACTGGCTTGGATACGGATGAAACGGACTCTTCTGACGGCATCTGGTAAAGACACTGCGATATTTATTTTAATGCAATATTTCTGGTGTTGTGATTTGATCTAACATTATCAATAACGACCTCTTATGTATTGGCCTAACACAGATCAATGAAATCAGTGCACATTAGTAGAGGAGTTACAAATAGAAAAACCAATGGTTCGATCTAGGGATGCATGATATTGGATTTTTGCCGATATCTAATATGCCGATATTTTTTAAACTAATTTTGCCGATACCGATATATTTCCTTTTGTTTGGAAACGACACCAAGTCTCTCCTGTGCAGAAATTATAAGCAAAATATTTTTAATTTTGGTTAGTTTTTATTCTTATTTATAAGAATTAAAGAAAAAATAATGAAGGTTTTTTAACAGTACATTGAAGCTTTGAAAATAACTATAAATAAACTATATATCAATCACTGCATTTTTCCCCCAGAAAGATGCTGTTAACCCTAACATTTTATTATAAGATTTAACATTTATAGATGGTCTAAAACAAAAGAGTTATACAAATTCTGAAAATCTTTTAACCCCTTAACTGTCACCGTCCCGTATACGGGACGCCTAAGTTTACTTCACTATATTACGCTTAAATCCTAATGTAATCATGACAAACTATATATCATTGGAAAGGTCTAAGTCTCCTAAATAGATATATTACCATTTTCTGTTGTTACAAATTATGTAGGAACAGTAATAGATTAATTTATGACACGAGTGCACCAAGCGTCTATGATAAATCAACATCATAACAGGAGTTCTGACCTTTGTCACAAAAAGTCTTTATATCCTTGCCTTTTTCCCCATCACATGTTTTAGCAATCATCATAAATTATATACCATTTGAAAGCTTAAAATCTCAAAATTCATCCTGTGAAAACCATTTTGGACATTGCGTTACCATAGAAATGGTACTTCAAAATGTTTTAGCAGGCTCCTCCCCCTTAGCGGCAGTGTCATATTACAAAATGTATTACGGACTTTTAGAATCAAAACTTTTTATAATCTTGATGAAATACATATCGTTGGAAAGGTCTGAGTCTCAAGATTCCATATTTGGTGGTTATTTTGTTATAGATGTAATATTGAGAGAGAAATTGATAGATTTGTGACAGAATTGCATAAAAAAATAATTCAATGGAGTTTCAATGGCACCCGGTGGCTGTTTTTGGTATAACGCCTAAACAAAATTGCGTATGAACCTCAATTTTTTTATATCAACTTCAAATTTGGAACACAACTTATGAAGACATATGGCTTTCATTTTATAGCAATTTGGGATTTTTAACTATTTTTAAAAATATTTATTTTATATAAAATAAAATAAAAATAGTATAATACATTTTCTTTACAGTAAATTTAAACTTCTATAACTTTTTAATACTTTAATTTTATTAAATTATTTCACTTCTGTAATAATCTGCTAATTGTCTTCTTTAAAAAGAGACCAACCTTAGGTCTGTATTCAAAAGCGTTCATGAATTATAATAATTTAAGTTTGGATACTGCACTTTCTCGTGAATTTTCAAAAATGGGGGGGTGGCAGTTAAGGGGTTAAAGCTCATGATTTGTTTAAAAAATAAAACACATTACACTTTAATGAATAAATTAGTATATATAAAATTATTTACTTTACAAGCGTCATGTTTGTGATTTTTTTTCATGTAAGCTATAGCTTCTGACCATTAAATCAAAACATACTCATTATTTTATGACACCAATTACTGCTTTATTTAATCAGAAACACAGTCTAAATGTTATTTGTGTAGCTATTTTACTTTTAATTTAATTAGAAGTAGGCCAACAGCGCCCCCTACAGATTAAACTCCTCACTGACCCGGAGGAGCTATTACTGTTTAATCTATCACTCACTATCACTCTATCACTCACTCACTCTATTTAATCTATCACTCTATCACTCACTCACTACATTCTGTAGTGCTTTCACAGATTAAATACAGAGATCCATAACACTCAATCTAATCATCATTCAGACTAAACTGTGCTTCAAGAATGAGTCACACACTGCTGATATAATCACACCCTGAGCACATGTGAGTTAATGTATTCCTCTTATCGGCAAGACATATCGGCATAATTTCTCATATCAGCCCGATACCGATATTTACATTTAAAGCCATTATCGGCCGATTCCGATATCAGTCCGATAATATCGTGCATCCCTCGTTCGATCACAGATGCAGGCACTGGGCTTTACTAGGTTTTAAGGCAATATGAAACTGCATTTTAATCAAGAGGAACAATGTCAGTTTCAAGCATGAAAACACTAGTAAAGTAGTATCTAAGATCAGGCTATAACCAGCATTCAACAGAATATATGACAAAATCATATTTTCACTCCAGAGGAACAGTACCACCACCATCTCATAAAATGATCTGGAATTCAGAAACACTATTTCATTTCTCCATGATTTCTACAGACTGTTGTGACACTCCTGTGTTTCATGTTCTTAAAATACAAGGCAAAGATCCTGCAAAGATATCTAATGCACATAATACTGCAAGATGTTTGGTTAGTAGGTGTGTCGATGAGAGAATTACTACTTTTATGGTCATTACGTTCAAGGTATATATTGAAAAGGTGCGTCTCTGTCCTGAAGGATAATGTACACACTGTGTATTTGATCAGCAGTACTCACATTTTTGGCAGAAACTCTACGTCATCTTTGCCATGATACACTTTGTTTTAAAGCATTAAAGGGATAGTTCAGCCAAAAATGAAAATTCTGTCATCATCTACTCATCCTCAAGTAGATCCAAACCTATATGAATGTTTGTTCTGCTGAACACAAAGGAAGATATTTTGAAGAAAGTTTGTAATCAGGCTGTTTTGCGGCACCATTGACTTCAATAGTAGGGAAAAAAATACTATGGAAGTCAATGGTGCCCCAGAACGGCTCGGTTTCCCTCATTCTTCAGAATATCTTCCTTTGTGTTCAGCAGAACAAACACATTCATACAGGTTTGGATCTACTTGAGGGAGAGTAAATGATGACAGGATTATAATTTTTGGGTGAACTGTACCTTTAAGGCACAAACCTAGGGCTCTATGAAATCTGTTTTATTTTCTTCTAAATTCCGTTTTTTCCGTTTAAATTTTTCTGGACGCCTTTTTAATGGTCAAATTATATTTAATTAATCAAAAAGCATGTCTAATTAATTAAAATCATGAAACATTCAACTTAACATTAATTTATTAAAAGTGTAACAATAATGACATGTTTAGGGTCATATTTTTTCTCTCCTTATGTTTTATTGTTACCAAATTCTGTGTTTTAGCACATCTAATTATTTGAATGCATACAAACTATTTTTATTTATTCTTACAGTAGCTTATGATTTTTTTTTTTTTCTCAGAAATTCTGTGTTGTGTATTTAAATTTTACTGGTTATCAGATAAAGGCATAAAACATTTATTTAATTTATCTTTTAATTAATGAAAATTAAACATTAAATTTTTTGGCAAATAAAGGGGATTTACTATTAAAATTAAAACATGGAAGAAATATTTTGTGATTATTTCTTAAAAAATAAAAGTGTTATTATTTTTCAACAGTAGTAGTAGTATTACATGCATTCTACTAAATAATAGTAATATAGTCTATTTCAGGCACAATGACTTTAATAAGTTAAACCGGACTTTTATTTTGACGGGTTGCCGAGTAAAGTTCTGTGTGTATATGATATGACTAGTTTTACTCAAATGAAATGGTAAAATGCTCGTGACAAACCCCATCGCATTAGATGTCTGAATAAATATCATCTGATTAACCTAGCAAGAAAAGCACTATATTTCACACATCAAACATCTGTATAGATCAGTGTTTTGATTATGCAGACGTGGTGGCAAAAAGACCTACTT
>CM041802.1:2031377-2051377 GCA_023376895.1 Aspiorhynchus laticeps | reverse complement strand
ATGCATTGTTTATTTTTATCTGTGCTTGAGTCCAGTGAAAGGCAAGCTTGTGAATCCTCTCATTATAACTAAACTTAATGATATCGTGATGAACCAAGACAAGAGACAGATTTTAGTGATAATAAAGGCAGTGCTCTGTGTGTGCTTTCTAACCTATATAGCCTAGAATTTGTATAGAAATGTTATTCTTCGGTCACATACACGCTGCAAAGTTTTGGGAATGACATCTGCATATTTATGTGGATTCACACTCGAAAGAGCAATGGACGGGACAAAAATATACGTGAAAAAGCTGTGTCATATTTATGCGATCGCATGGAGTTTTATGTGGCAGTAGGCTATGTTTCAAAGTCAGGATATTAGTTAATATCCTCCGTGAAACTCTCTATACAGTTACTGTAAACATGCACAGGGGCTTCATACAATCTTTATAGCATCTGTTGATTTCATGTATTTGGTTTTATTAAGTGCAAATCTTCAGAAGCTCTGATAAGTAATAAACAACATGATATGTGACCGGCTAATGTTAAAGGGATAGTTCACTTTGAAATTAAAATGTGGTATCTATCAGCTTACCCCAAGGGCATCCAAGATGTAGGTGTCTTTTTTTCTTCAGTAGATCCAATTTTGATTTTTTTAGGTCAAACCGTTCTAGTCTGTCAGTCATATAATGGCAGGTATAGGTCACTGTCTCTATAAGAGGGAAAAAGAATGCACAGAGAAATCCAAATTAAACAATTCCCCATCGTAACTACACATTGATGGCCTAAGACACAAATCGAGCGGTTTGTGTGAGAAAACGAACAGTATTTATATCGTTTTTTACCTCTTGTACACAACCATGTCCAAGTGATCTGAGTGCGCACACACATCCGGTGTGTGACGTGTGTGTGCGCGCGCTCTGGCTCACGCTGCATTCACACGGGGCGTCAACGCTTGACGGAGGGCGTGTCTGAAGCGTGGTGCTGACGCGCCGTCATAGTTACAACAACCAATCACATACTTCTCTGGTGTTGCATGAACGGGATTGGGTATTTGCATGAGGCGATCTGATTGGCTGACGCCTCCGTTAGCGCTTGAAAAGTTGCGTCAGCACCACGCTTCAGACACGCCCTCCGTCAAGCGTTGATGCCGACGAGCCAGAGCGCGCGCACACACACGTCACACACCGGATGTGTGCACACACACACACACGTCACACACCGGATGTGCGTGTGCACTCAGATCACTTGGACATGGTTGTGTACAAGAGGTAAAAAACGATATAAATACTGTTGGTTTTCTCACACAAACCGCTCGTTTCGTGTCTTAGGCCATCAATGTGTAGTTACGATGGGGAATTGTTTAATTTGGATTTCTCTGTGCATGTTCTTTTTCCCTCTTATAGAGACAGTGACCTATACCTGCCATTATATGACTGACAGACTAGAACGGTTTGACCTAAAAACATCAAAATTGGATCTACTGAAGAAAAAAAGACACCTACATCTTGGATGCCCTTGGGGTAAGCTGATAGATACCACATTTTAATTTCAAAGTGAACTATCCCTTTACCTATCTTTTAATAAAAACATAAAATATTATTTACCCCGTTTGTATCTGCGAGGCGTCCTTTACACATTTTCCCTGTGTCAGCTAACTGACGGATGTCTGACTAAATTCTTGAAAATGTATTTTACCCCCCCCACCCCCAAACATATGATTCAACTATCAGTCGACTATCGGCAAGATTCAACAATTCTGATTCAGAATAGACTAGACTGCAGTGCTGTGGATTATTGTGATGTTTTTATCAGCTCTCATTCTGACGGCACCCATTCACTACAGAGCATCCATTGCTGAGACAGTAGCTGCGTTTCATCCACCTATGTTTATGAGCATTTTAGAATATCACATAAAAAAAAACGCTGGATGGAAACAGCTAGATGTGCATAAAAACTAAAAATGTGTATGTGCACATTTGAGTAGGATAAACTTTATATCAGATAAGAAAACTATGACGGAAACACATTAAAGAATAAATTCCTCTATGCACATCAAAAAAGTCATGTGACTTTGTGCTATGAGACGGGATAACTTGACTAACCAGCGGACCGAGCTCGTTCACAGCATCTGAAATATTGTTATGTAATGCCTGAGCAAATCTGTCATCAAAGTATTTCTGTATAATTGTCTTAAACACGAACAACAGCATCCGCCTCCGAAAGCATTAACAGCATTTATTGTGTCTCGTCTGCTCGCTGAGGCACAAGTCATCTATCATATATGAAGATTATTATATTCAGTGGCTGTATTCTTAGTGATATTTAGTGCCACAGTTTACCAGGACGTGATGATTTTGTTCTCTTTGGTGATTTATTCGCATATGTTTTATGCAATATTCCAGTTTTGCTCATAAGTTAGATTCGAATCTTTGGATGGAAACATAGCTAGTGATGCATTTCTACAAATCTGATGAAGAAACACACTCAGCTATATCTGGGATGAACCGAGGGTGAGCAGATTTACAGCAGATTATCATTTGTGTGTGAATCATTGGTGTCGTACTCGGTGGTCTTTAAGAGTCCTCTGGTCATCAGCTCGTCCAGCACACTCTGGGTTTGACTGTGATGAGACGCCTCTCCAGAGTAATGGTCAAAGTGAACTCCTAAACGCTGAGAGAGCACAAACACTGGCGTCAACAACAACAAATGATAGATATTTGTTCTGTAAACTGTATACGCACAACCGGCGCAACGTCACACAATGTCTCTGAACAGATTCACGCCCACTTTTAGGAGAAAACAAACCACATACAGTATGGGATCGATGTAGTGGACTAACCTTACAACATGCCAACGAGTTGTTGTGTGGTTGGGTGCACCAATAATGTTTGTAAAAACCCAAATTTGAATCCTTTGCCATGTAAAACGAAATATTACTGTTATGGAAATATCATGAATTACGGATGATGCTATCACTCAGTACTCTAAATATATACACATTTAAAGATGTTTACTTTCAAATACGAGGTAAAACCATTCACTGGCTTGAACAACTGGCCCCTGGTGACTCGATGAGTTATAGTAAATGTCCGGGTAAGACACCTCTGGCCACTAGATGGGGTTGTTACACCAAATTGACGCTATGAAGGGACATGTTTTTAAATTGACCAAATTAAGTTTGTGCATGTGTCTTTCACGCTCTGTGGCAGGCAGGGTGGACATATAATTACTTGACATGTTTAATCTTAGAGATTTCTTAAGTTATTCACGCCTGCCGGCTGTGTACGGACGTTGCTTTGTGCCGCTATTTTGTATTGAAGTCTATGGGAAGTCTAGTTTATTTTCCCCTAAAAAGGGCCGGTGACGAAATTGACAGTTAAGTTCCCGGATGTGCCGGTAGTACGTATTGTAATTAGGGGTGTGAACCTACACTGGTCTCACGGTTCGGTTACGATTATGTCATCGATTCGGTTCAATTCGATATCACGATGCATTGCATCCTCAATTTTCCTTCACATGCATACAATTTTGTCAATAAATACAAGCAGTCGGATATATGAACTGAACCTTTAATTTTACCTGCTCAAAGAAAACGTGCTTCTTGAATGCATCAAACAAAACTCAACTCAAGGAGCATTTAGAACAAAAACTAAACACGTGGCACTGACAGGGTTAACAGCTCAGGGTGAGAACAGCTGACGTGGTTTCTCAAGTTAGTGGTATGACCCCCTGTATATTTTATTTGTGCGTGACATGATTCACACACAGCGTGTGTCTTCTCCAGGTCGTGTTTAGCAGGTTGTTCATAAAAGCCGATATGTGCCCAGATGTCGCTTTTGAAGTAGTTGGAGCATTTTTAATTACGTGCACTCGCGTCTCGCCACCCTCCGCCACTGTATGTGACAAATGATGTCAGAAAAGCATCAGTATGTTATAATCGGTTATGGTCTATTAATCTGAATCGTCCTCGTCTGCATCGCGATGCATCGTATACACGATTAATTTCGACACCCCTACTTGTAATTGCATTCAGTTTCTCAGAATACAAGACTTCATATCTTCATTTTGCATCTCAACTAAATGTGGAAAACGACAAAAATACTGAGGAGGATATTCATTTTTATCATGCATGCAACACTTACTGCCGTAAGACTTTCTGCACATTTAAAGGCATTAATTTGAGAAAAGGTGATTTTTTTTAAGACCCTGTGTGTTTATATACTGCGGTCATAACAGGCTTTTATGGCAGAGTTTAAACATAATTATATGAATTCACATTAGCAATGCTTTTGGGTCAAAACGACTCAAAATGATGGAGCGGGTCATGTCTTTTTCTATTCATTATTGTGAGTTACGCTCACATTCAGAGCCTCTGTACATGCGGCTTCATGAAACCTGCCTTGCTGTTTGAGTTTTAATATTATACATGAAAATACACTGATTTTAAGAGTTTGTTGTTCATTTTAACCTTTAATATTATAGTATCGCATGACTTGACGGGGTTCCCTGTGCAGTTTACAGCATTGTTTGAGAGAGATTTAAGACAAATTGACATGCACCTGAAAAATGTTCAATACGAATCAATATCAAATATCCACTCAAATGCTCATTAGATTATCAAACTTGCTGAAGTCACAGTCAGAGACAATAAGTCTCTGTCCCTGAACAGAAATGTGCATAAAATTGGCATACTTTAATGCATACGCAAAGGCTAGAGTTTTGCATTAGTTAAAATGCACATTAAACTGATTTTCGTGTTTTTGCATAAAGATAAACTTGACAACACAGCACTTGCCGTTCCTCAAACGCAGCTCTAGTTTTAAACGCATGCACTCTCAGATATGAACACATAAATCCCTAACGAACGAGAACTGATGTTACCTGATAGATGCGTTTATATTCGTCCACCGTGATCTGTCGAAACTGCCTCCAGAGCTCCAGAGCCTGATCCTCGCGCCGCTCCAGACGTCTGAAGAACTCTGCTCCGGCCGAACGCACGCTCTCATCGAGCTCGGCCTCGCGGTTCACCTGAACATACACCTGCAGAACAACCAAACACACACACAGTGCTGACAACTTACCCATGTTGTGCGAAATTTAGCAACTTTTCAGACTACTCTAGCAACCTTTTCTTCCAAAAGCACCAAATTTAGCAATTTTTAATTTTTTTTAGCAACTTTTAGCAACTTTTCAGACTACTCTAGCAACCTTTTCTTCCAAAAGCACCAAATTTAGCAATTTTTATTTTTTTTAGCAACTTTTAGCAACTTTTCAGACTACTCTAGCAACCTTTTCTTCCAAAAGCACCAAATTTAGCAATTTTTTATTTTTTTTTTAGCAACTTTTAGCAACTTTTCAGACTACTCTAGCAACCTTTTCTTCCAAAAGCACCAAATTTAGCAATTTTTAATTTTTTTTAGCAACTTTTCAGACTACTCTAGCAACCTTTTCTTCCAAAAGCACCAAATTTAGCAATTTTTTTTTTTTAGCAACTTTTAGCAACCTTTTCTTCCAAAAGCACCAAATTTAGCAATTTTTAATTTTTTTTAGCAACTTTTCAGACTACTCTAGCAACCTTTTCTTCCAAAAGCACCAAATTTAGCAATTTTTTTATTTTTTTTAGCAACTTTTAAGACTACTCTAGCAACTTTTCTTCCAAAAGCACCAAATTTAGCAATTTTTTTATTTTTTTTAGCAACTTTTAGCAACTTTTCAGACTACTCTAGCAACCTTTTCTTCCAAAAGCACCAAATTTAGCAATTTTAAAAAATTATTTGGCAACTTTTAGCAACTTTTCAGACACTTACAATGCTTCCAAAACAAATTAGCACATTTTTCATCCAAATTACACTTTAAATACATGCTAGCAACTTTATCTTCCAAAATGACCTTAGCATTTGTTTAGCACACTAGGGGGGGAATTCTTCAGACACTTCACATACCGATTCCAAAACCAATTCTAGCATCTACATTTTTTCCAATATTAGCAACTTCTTCTGCTGTACAAATTTCATCTTGTACAAATTTACATTCTTAACAATATATTGGCAACTTTTTGCATACTTTTGTTTAAATAGGGGTCGTGAATATTAGGTTTCACATTTTCAGTTCAATTACGATTATCATTATGCAACTCAATATCACTATGCAGTCACATTCTGAGTTTTCAATATTACTGCACAACGTGTCTACATTTCATGTAAATTTAATATCTTTACAACTTTATCTTTGATAGCAAAATTTAGCTTTATTTTTTTATTATATAAGCAGGTCTGAACTTTTTGAAATCAATTACTAATTTAAATATAAGTGTTCTTTAAGTATCTGAAAGTTTCCAGACTATAGTTATGTTTTTTTGGCATTATTGCTGTTTGATTATTATTACTGATGAGATCAGACACTGGCAGCTTTAACAGACTGTCATGTTTTTCTCAGATGCTTTTGATTCTCTGCTCTGAAGAGCATGAACTGACTGTGTGCATACTCAATTTCATATAAAAGCATAATTGTGAAAATGCAAGTGCATTTAACCACAGCCGCAATCGAGCTTCATGACAAACAAACACAAAGCGCAGCTGAAAGTCTGTCAGTGCATGAGTTTCATGCATCTAATAGTACTGCGTTACGAACGGTATAAATGAAAGCATATCTAAAGTAGAAGCACACACTGTCTAGCAATGTGCACGTGTCTCACAGCGCAAATTCTGTATCATAATTGTTCATTTATGATACACTTTGTTAGTAGCTTGTACCTGCGATTGTTGATCAGTTAGTGTGCTGTAAGAAAAATGGAAAAGATACTAGTACTAGATACTAGTTTCCAGGACATTATACATTAATCATTATAACCCTGTAACACGAAAACACTCATTTAAAATGCAGGTAAAAAAAAAATATAGAAAATTATTTCATATTAACACTATAGATCATGCCCTATTTTTACAGACCTATTCTTCGAGTGTAGCACACTAACTACTAATACACTGCTTAAAGCATAATTGTGGAGAATGTGTAAGGTTAGTATTACTAGTTTACTAGATATTATTTTTTTTTTAAATTGTAATCATTCAAAAATTTTCAATAATTCAATGTATATAAAAATACAATTAATATTGTATATTATGCATATTATTTTACAAACAAATCTAAATGAACAGTTCTTTGCTGAGATTTGATGTCGTGATTGCACAATGACATCAAGCAACAAATCGACCTTCCTTTAGCAGCTTTCTCTGAAGATTAGTTGGAAACACTGCACACACAGACGGACCTGAAACAGATGCTCGAGCGGCTGAGTCCTCAGCTTCTCCTGAGAGCCGAAGCGTTCGAAGCCTGCGCCCAGCAGACCTGCAAACACCAGCCACCTCCATCAAACACCGACTCAAACCACTGATACAGGAGAGACACACGTCTTAATCTGAAAACCACCTCCACCAACGCTCTCCATTGACTTTGTATTGCGGGAAGCTGCCTCCTTGTCATTTCTGACTTATAACAAAAAACAGAACAATGTCTAAAAGCTGCTGTGTGATGAGGTGTACGGCCTATTATAGTCCGTCAACCCAAAAAACGAGCATTTAAGGACACATAAGCAGAGCACAACATGTAAAAGTCCCACAATACAAAGTCAATGGAGAGCGTTGGGTTGTTTTCATCCCCAGTGTCGCGTGGCCTACATGAGCTCTGTCTCTATATGTGACCCTGGAGCACCAAACCAGTCTATGCATCATCTGAAAGCTGAATACATAATCTTTCCATTGATGTATGGTTTGTTATGATCGGACAATATTTGTAAATCTGGAATCTGAGGGTGCAAAAAAATCAAAATATTGAGAAAATCACCTTTAAAGTTGTTCAAATGAAGTCTTAGCAATGCATATTACTAATCAAAAATGAAGTTTTGATATATTTACGATAGGAAATTTACTAAATATCTTCATGGAACATGATCTTAATATCCTAATGATTTTTGGCATTAAATAAAAATGTATAATTTTGACCCATACAATGTATTGTTGGCTATTGCTACAAATATACCTGTGTTACTTATGATTGTGCTGCAGGGACACGTATTAACTTCTCTAGGTTAATAATGGTAACGGGTAACTTACCAAACTGCATTCCCCAGTCACCTAAATAATTGACTCGAATGACCTCTTTCCCCAACGCCTGCTTTAGGTTAGCAATGAAGTTTCCTACAAAAGAAACCGAGCTGAGAACATGTGTTTTGTGGACTACTGTTTTATTAAAATCATCTGTTCAATGCAAACACAGAATATCCTTACAACAGTCCTCCCTCTGCTGGTGACAGAGGGAACTAGTTTACCAGAGTAAAGAGCTTACCGATTATAGTGGAGCGCAGGTGTCCGGCGTGAAATTTCTTAGCGATGTTTGGAGAACTAAAGAGACACACAGAGCCACAGGTTTCATCAAAACACGCTGTAAGCTAGCGGGTGCACTATATATATACACACGCCGAAACAAGGCTTTCCTTCACCGCAAGACTGTTATAGGACTCTATGATGACCGTGATGCAGAAAACACAGACAGAATCCAGTCATAAAAACTGAATTTATAGTTTAATGTCACGGAGTTTGTCAAAGTTTGGATGCATTAATCAAAAGCAGGTCTTAAATCAAATGGTGATCTGGACTAGTATCTGATGTAAATCTGAATCCTGCATGTGTCTCTGTGTGAATGGAGCAGGGTTTTGTTTACTACATACACAGAGCGCGTGATTTCAGCGTCTGACGTCTCAATGAAGACATAAATACATCAACAATATCTCCAAAACTGATCAAAACCAGCATTTTACCATTTCATTTGAGTAAAACTAGTCATATCATATACACACAGAACTTTACTCGGCAACCCGTCAAAATAAAAGTCCTGTTTAACTTATTAAAGAAATAGCTATATTACTATTATTTAGTAGAATGTATGTAATACTACTACTGTTGAAAAATAATAACACTTTATTTTTTTAAGAAATAATCACTAAATATTTTAAATTTTAATAGTAAATCCCCTTTATTTGCCAAAAATTTTAATGTTTAATTTTCATTAATTAAAATATAAATTAAATCAATGTTTTATGGCTTCATCTGATAATCAGTCAAATTTAAATACACAACACAGTATTTCTGAGGGGGGGGGGGCATTTCATAAAGCTACTGTAAGAATAAATAATAATTGTTTGTATGCATTCAAATAATCAGACGTGCTAAAACACAGAATTTGTTAATAAAACATAAGGAGAGAAAAAAAAACTTTTCATACGGCCCTAAACATGTCATTTTTGTCATTAATGTTAAATTGTATAAGTTTCATGATTTTAATTCATTAGACATGCTTTTTGATTAATACAATTTAATATGACCATTAAAAAGGAGTCCAGAAAAAATAAAACGGAAAAAAACTGAATTTAGAAAAAAATTAAACGGATTTCATAGGGCCCTATATTATTAACACCTAGTTTGCACTAAGCACTAATTATTTTTTTTACCCCCAAAAATGCTGTAAATATTAATGTACTAAGACGGAGCTATTCAAACACATTTAGCATCTTCTTGTAGCCATAGACTGTCTAATTTAACAAAACTAGTTATTCTCTGTAGTGTTTGAGAGAGCTCTTTTGACTTGGCTATACGTAAGTTTCCAGAGACTTATTTTTGTTTTAACAATTTTTTTTACCCTACCTTGCAAATAAGTGTATTAAAAACAGCAGTGCTGAATAATAATGGCATAGCTGTATTACAAAAAACTCTTATACTCCAAAATATCTCATTATATACTGACAACATCACTTTTAATATGCCACTAAACTGTTATAGATGCTATTTTAAACATTCTTGATCTTCAGAAAAGCTTATTTGTAATGTATTACAGTCTCTATGTATGTACCGATATTGATATTGAATGTCTTAGTACATTAAAAAGGTCATCGGATGCACATTTTCCACAAGTTGATATGATTCTTTAGGGTCTTAATGAAAAGTCTATAATATACTTTGGTTAAAATTTCTCAATGGTAGTGTAAAACAACACCCTTTTACCCTGTCAAAATCAGCTCTGTTTTCAGCAAGCCGTTTCGGTGCATGTTCCTTTAAATGCTAATGAGCTCTGCTGACCCCGCCCCTCTCTTCCGTGAGCCATTCTCATGGGACGGTAAACTTTAGTGGCATTTAGCTGCAGAACTTGCTAACTAGCACGTTATTAGGAAAAGTGATTTACAAATATTCATAAAAACCCTTATACTCACTTCTTCTGGAGGTGAAGCTGGATCACGAATGATTCGCGCGAACATAGACACATTTAGGCAGATCGGAGGATGCATTCCCTTCAGAAACAAATGTAATCCACTGTGTCTTCAGCAGCTCAGATGTCGGGAGTAAATGACGACTGCTATGTTCATTATTACATCCAACAACTAAACACCTCAATCTCTTAGCAGCCATTCTTCTCTACTCGTATTGAAACAATGGAGGACTAATGACAGCTCACTCAGGGCGGGGCTAAGGTTAAACGCTACTGTCAATCAACAATCGTGGGCGGGGCCTGTCTGTGTGACATCATGCCGAATCTGCTGATGTAATTACAACCACTAAGTGATAGAGAAAGGGCGGGGGGGGGGCGCTGAGCTCTCGTGCCTCCGTTGGCAAAAAAAAAAAATAGCCAATCAGCATCGAGCGTTCACTTTCAGCGCTGAGGAGTGTTGAGAAAAGAAACCTCGCAGGGGAGGCTAGCCTCCTTCAGGTATATCAACCAATCATTATAGAGACGTAAATTACGTGATATTAGTTGAACGTCTCCCGCTGATAATGTACGAAGTAAGTGACTTATGACGAGTAGCGATATTCAATATTTGATCGCCAACAGCTGTCATTCACACAGTGTATATACAAATTAAAAATAAAGGGAGAGCACTGAATATAGGCTACAGCAGTCGGCTTAATTAAATGACACTACAGGCAGCTCTCTTTTAACACACTTTTAAGAAGGGATGGATTGCTTCAAGTGATAGGCCAGGTAAGTGAAATTATATTATCTTGCTGTATGAGACCTTTTCTGACTAAAAGCAACCAAAAAGCCATTTTAAAATGGTTAAGCAAATACGTTAATAATATTAATCGGCAAGGATCCCCTGACCAATCAGTGTGCCTCCTCTATTTTAAAACCCACGAGCCGCCACTGGCAGAAAGGATCACAAGTGCCCAAAACTTGCAGTTTTTTTCTTTTGAGAGGTGATCTAAATATAGCTGGCTTAAACCGATGGAGAGCGGACAGGCCTGTGCTGCAGCGGAGTGGATGTTTGTCGCTCCAGGTCTCTATGAATGAACCCACCTAAACTCCACCAGCGTCCGTCCTCCCTTCAGATGACACAGAAGCTCACTCTTCACGCCGAACCCGTCCGGCTCGGAGCGCAGCTGCTCGAGGAGTTTCTGAAGAAGACACAAGAGTGTCAGAGACATCCAGACACACTTTAACCTGTTAACTGTCACGGTCCACCGGTGGGCCCACTTGCCATTACATGTTTTAAACAGTAATATCTTAGTCTGAACCTAAAGCAATCTTGACAAACTAGATCTCGTTTGAAAGCTTAAAGACTCTAGTCTTCATATGCGGTGACTGATTTTTGAAATATTTTACAGAGCAACTGTAATTTATTAATTTGTAAGAAGAGTACTCATCAGAGTCAGAGAGCGAGTTCTGACCTTTACTTTGAAATAGTGATAAATATATAAAATCATGAAAAATCTCCATTCATGTTCATGTCAAGTGTTCAAAAGATAATATTCATTCTATTTTTTGAGAAAAAAAGGTCTAAAAGTGTTTCGAATATAAAGAAAAAACAATAGGTTCTCAATTTTTGATGTAACGTGAACTATAACGTACGTCCAGGGTTCTCGTAGCATGACTTTTATGTGTTTTTTGAGGTTGAATTGAAATGAAATACTGCCATATTACCCTTAATACTTCTGAATGTGATGTCTACTTCATAAATATTGAGAAAAGTATGGAA
Organism: Aspiorhynchus laticeps; assembly: GCA_023376895.1. Classification (NCBI taxonomy): domain Eukaryota; kingdom Metazoa; phylum Chordata; class Actinopteri; order Cypriniformes; family Cyprinidae; genus Aspiorhynchus; species Aspiorhynchus laticeps. Next base: position 2,039,371 of record CM041802.1, on the reverse strand, counting down.
AAACATGTTTCAGATCACTCAAACCATATATGGAAATAGAGCCGCCCTTATATGGTCACTGATGGGGTTTGATGGTCATCTAGTGGAGAAGCTCTTATATGGTCACTAATGGGGTTTGATGGTCATCTAGTTGAGAAGCTCTTATATGGTCACTAATGGGGTTTGATGGTCATCTAGTGGAGACGCTCTTATATGGTCACTAATGGGGTTTGATGGTCATCTAGTGGAGAAGCTCTTATATGGTCACTAATGGGGTTTGATGGTCATCTAGTTGAGAAGCTCTTATATGGTCACTAATGGGGTTTGATGGTCATCTAGTTGAGAAGCTCTTATATGGTCACTAATGGGGTTTGATGGTCATCTAGTTGAGAAGCTCTTATATGGTCACTAATGGGGTTTGATGGTCATCTAGTTGAGAAGCTCTTATATGGTCACTAATGGGGTTTGATGGTCATCTAGTGGAGAAGCTCTTATATGGTCACTAATGGGGTTTGATGGTCATCTAGTTGAGAAGCTCTTATATGGTCACTAATGGGGTTTGATGGTCATCTAGTGGAGAAGCTCTTATATGGTCACTAATGGGGTTTGATGGTCATCTAGTGGAGAAGCTCTTATATGGTCACTAATGGGGTTTGATGGTCATCTAGTGGAGAAGCTCTTATATGGTCACTAATGGGGTTTGATGGTCATCTAGTTGAGAAGCTCTTATATGGTCACTAATGGGGTTTGATGGTCATCTAGTTGAGAAGCTCTTATATGGTCACTAATGGGGTTTGATGGTCATCTAGTGGAGAAGCTCTTATATGGTCACTAATGGGGTTTGATGGTCATCTAGTGGAGAAGCTCTTATATGGTCACTAATGGGGTTTGATGGTCATCTAGTTGAGAAGCTCTTATATGGTCACTAATGGGGTTTGATGGTCATCTAGTTGAGAAGCTCTTATATGGTCACTAATGGGGTTTGATGGTCATCTAGTTGAGAAGCTCTTATATGGTCACTAATGGGGTTTGATGGTCATCTAGTTGAGAAGCTCTTATATGGTCACTAATGGGGTTTGATGGTCATCTAGTTGAGAAGCTCTTATATGGTCACTAATGGGGTTTGATGGTCATCTAGTGGAGAAGCTCTTATATGGTCACTAATGGGGTTTGATGGTCATCTAGTTGAGAAGCTCTTATATGGTCACTAATGGGGTTTGATGGTCATCTAGTTGAGAAGCTCTTATATGGTCACTAATGGGGTTTGATGGTCATCTAGTGGAGAAGCTCTTATATGGTCACTAATGGGGTTTGATGGTCATCTAGTTGAGAAGCTCTTATATGGTCACTAATGGGGTTTGATGGTCATCTACTTGAGAAGCTCTTATATGGTCACTAATGGGGTTTGATGGTCATCTAGTGGAGAAGCTCTTATATGGTCACTAATGGGGTTTGATGGTCATCTAGTGGAGAAGCTCTTATATGGTCACTAATGGGGTTTGATGGTCATCTAGTGGAGAAGCTCTTATATGGTCACTAATGGGGTTTGATGGTCATCTAGTGGAGAAGCTCTTATATGGTCACTAATGGGGTTTGATGGTCATCTAGTTGAGAAGCTCTTATATGGTCACTAATGGGGTTTGATGGTCATCTAGTGGAGAAGCTCTTATATGGTCACTAATGGGGTTTGATGGTCATCTACTTGAGAAGCTCTTATATGGTCACTAATGGGGTTTGATGGTCATCTAGTGGAGAAGCTCTTATATGGTCACTAATGGGGTTTGATGGTCATCTAGTTGAGAAGCTCTTATATGGTCACTAAAACATGTTTCGTAAAATATATATTTTATATAAAATATAAATATTTACATTTTTACATTTTATATTTTCATAAACTTAAACTTCCATAACTTTTTTGTTATATAATTTATATTACTTTTTTAACCTCTACATTAATCTGCCAAGTGTCTTCTTTAAAAAGAGACCAACCTTAAGTCTCTGCTCCAAAGCATTCAAAATGTCTAACAATTTAAGTTGGAAATGTCATTTTCAGGCCTATACTCAAAAAGTGCAACCGACAGTTAACAGGTTAATTACAAAACAATCAATGAAATGGAAGTAGCAACAGATTATTTCTCCAGTATTGTGAGCAGTGTTGGGGGTAACACATTAAAAGTAATGCCCGTTACGTAATCAGATTACTTTTTTTAAGTAACTAGTAAAAGTAATGCATTACTTTTAATTTAGAAGGAAATATTGTAGTTACTTTTTCAAATAAGTAACAGTTACTTCGTCTCCATGTATTGAGTGACAGCTCTGGTGTTGCCATGGTGATGTATTGAGTGACAGCTCTGGTGTTGCCATGGTAATGTATTGAGTGACAGCTCTGGTGTTGCCATGGTGATGTATTGAGTGGCAGCTCTGGTGTTGCCATGGTGATGTATTGAGTGACAGCTCTGGTGTTGCCATGGTGATGTATTGAGTGACAGCTCTGGTGTTGCATGGTGATGTATTGAGTGACAGCTCTGGTGTTGCATGGTGATGTATTGAGTGACAGCTCTGGTGTTGCCATGGTGATGTATTGAGTGACAGCTCTGGTGTTGCCATGGTGATGTATTGAGTGACAGCTCTGGTGTTGCCATGGTGATGTATTGAGTGACAGCTCTGGTGTTGCATGGTGATGTATTGAGTGACAGCTCTGGTGTTGCATGGTGATGTATTGAGTGACAGCTCTGGTGTTGCATGGTGATGTATTGAGTGACAGCTCTGGTGTTGCCATGGTGATGTATTGAGTGACAGCTCTGGTGTTGCATGGTGATGTATTGAGTGACAGCTCTGGTGTTGCCATGGTGATGTATTGAGTGACAGCTCTGGTGTTGCATGGTGATGTATTGAGTGACAGCTCTGGTGTTGCATGGTGATGTATTGAGTGACAGCTCTGGTGTTGCATGGTGATGTATTGAGTGACAGCTCTGGTGTTGCATGGTGATGTATTGAGTGACAGCTCTGGTGTTGCCATGGTGATGTATTGAGTGACAGCTCTGGTGTTGCATGGTGATGTATTGAGTGACAGCTCTGGTGTTGCCATGGTGATGTATTGAGTGACAGCTCTGGTGTTGCCATGGTGATGTATTGAGTGACAGCTCTGGTGTTGCCATGGTGATGTATTGAGTGACAGCTCTGGTGTTGCCATGGTGATGTATTGAGTGACAGCTCTGGTGTTGCATGGTGATGTATTGAGTGACAGCTCTGGTGTTGCCATGGTGATGTATTGAGTGACAGCTCTGGTGTTGCCATGGTGATGTATTGAGTGACAGCTCTGGTGTTGCCATGGTGATGTATTGAGTGACAGCTCTGGTGTTGCCATGGTGATGTATTGAGTGACAGCTCTGGTGTTGCCATGGTGATGTATTGAGTGACAGCTCTGGTGTTGTCATGGTGATGTATTGAGTGACAGCTCTGGTGTTGTCATGGTGATGTACTGAGTGACAGCTCTGGTGTTGCCATGGTGATGTATTGAGTGACAGCTCTGGTGTTGCCATGGTGATGTATTGAGTGACAGCTCTGGTGTTGCATGGTGATGTATTGAGTGACAGCTCTGGTGTTGCCATGGTGATGTATTGAGTGACAGCTCTGGTGTTGTCATGGTGATGTATTGAGTGACAGCTCTGGTGTTGTCATGGTGATGTACTGAGTGACAGCTCTGGTGTTGCCATGGTGACAGAAATCAGAGCGTTGTGTGTGAACATGATCTTACTGTAGTTCTAGACTAAATATCAACATGTATTTACTCATCTCACCTGCACAAAAACACATTCAGTGTTCCTCAAAATGAATAGAAAAAGTTACATGCAAACTCAGAATATTATACAACCTGCAATAACTAAATATGTTAAATAAGATATCATTTATGCATTTAATGCCATTTTATCAACCAATGTCCTTGCTACTGACCTTCGATGATCCAATTTATCCATACTAATAAGCAAAAATGACACATTTGTTTGATTTTAGTTATTGCTGAATAGTGCTGAACTGTGTCATATTCTTCATGTGATTAGTTTGAGCGGCGTCCTCTACTGTACAGACGTGAATATACATTTCCTTCAGTCTGAGGCCTATTCATTTCACTTTTGGTGTAAAAGTGCTTTTACATTTGTAAAAGGACTTTTTATATTAAAAAACGAACAAGCAAGCCCTGCCCAGATTTAAAAAGTAACTCAAAAATTAACATAACACATTACTGTCCACAAAAATTAACTAAGTAATGTAATTAGTTACTTTTTCAGGGAGTAACACAATATTGTAATACATTACTTTTAAAAGTAGCTTCCCCAACTGATTGTGGCATGTATGTGAGAGTAATAAATGCAGGGTGGGTCTTGGTGCTGAGCATCAGTTGTTGATTGGATGTTTAGATGTGGGCGTGGCTCTCAATCATGTATGCAGATGAGCATGAGCTTGCAGGGGCGGGGTTACAGCAGACAAAATGATTGGACAAGTCTTGTATACGTCACCAGAGAGAAGACTGACAATAGGCCTCATCTATCAATCTAACTTAGAAACGAGCGCAGATCCGTGCGCACAAACCAACTTATGACAGGGTTCGCGTGTGATTCATGAAACATTCGTATGCTGCCGATATATTTGGTTGACTGCGTTTTAGTTTGACGATGAATGGCTGAAATGTCAAGCAGCGCTAGAACTAATGATGTTTGTGTGCGTGAGGCGCCAGCACGATCAGATGGGTTTATTCAAATAAAGATATAAAGAAAAGAAATAAAATACATTAAAGGGGTCATCGGATGCCCATTTTCCACAAGTTGATATGATTCAATAGTGTCTTAATGAAAAGTCTATAACATACTTTGGTTAAAATTTTCAATGGTAGTGTAAAAAACACCTTTTTACCCAGTCAAAATCAGCTCTGTTTTCAGCAAGCCGTTTTTTAGGCCATGTTGCTTTAAATGCTAATGAGCTCTGCTGACTCCGCCCCTCTCTTCCGTGACAAGCAGACTGTAAACTCCAGCCTGGCTAACTAGCACATTATTAGGAAAGGCAATTTGCAAAGATTCATAAAAAACCTTATACTCACTTCTTCTGTAGATAAAGCTGGATCACGAATGATTCGCGTGAACATAGATGCGTTTAGGCAGATCGGGATCGGCGCATTCACTTCAAAGCGAAAGTAACATTAATCCTCTGCGTCTTCAGCAGCTCAGATGTCGGGAATAAATGTCGACTGCTTTATTCATTATTACATCCAACAACAAAACACCTCAATCGCTTAATCTGAGACATCTGGATTCCCCTGCACCGGAGGCGGAGCTCTCAGCTCATTCAGGGGGCGGGGCTAAGGTAAGACGGCTTGTCAATCAACTATAGTGGGAGGGGCCTGTACAGAACTACGTCATTCTGACAGGAATCTCAGAACAGCCTGATTTGAGAGAGAGGACTTTAAAAAAAATCACTGTGTGGATTTTATATCTTGGATCATTATAGGATGGATGTGTTCACACACATTTATGATAAAAGTGAATTTTGCATCCGATGACCCCTTTAAGAGAGTGTCACAAAAACAAGCGTAGCCTATAGGCTACTTGTCGCAGTTTTTTTTCTCCTTTTGTTAAGAGAAATATATTTCGTGTAGTCTCATATATTTTAGACTTAATTTCTGTTTTTCTCCGTTCACAGAAGCGCTGCAGATGCGTGATGCGACGATGTGTGAATCCTCACGGTCTGTTGTTTACGCTGCGCATATAAATAAAGCCCTGAACAAAAATTACATTCTAATCTTACTGGTTAAAGATCGACTAATGAGCTGCGGTTGTCAGTCAGGAAAATAATCTAAATAAACAAAATGCTGTTATTATACAATTGAGCTATCAGTAAGCCCCTCCCCTTGAACGTAGACTAGCCAATGGCAGAACTCGGACATCTTTAGGTTTCAGCTCCATAGAGAAACACTGGAAGATCCGAAGCTCGCATCGGTTTTATGGGGTTTATGCTTCAAAAATGTAAAAACGATGTGCGTGTGGTACTTGTAACACTGATTCCAGGTATCCTGAGAGGATGGGTGATATAATTTATTTTATTACATTTACTAAACCCAAACAAAACAGAGCAAAATGTCCCTAAGTATTCAACCCCAATACAAACGAAGACAAAAACGTTCATTTTCTGCTCGTCATACACTCATTAAGATACAATCTTCATCTGCTCGAGCACGTTAATGTTATCTTGTGCTTCAGCGAGGTATCTCTGGATAAAACTAGCTAACGTACAAACCTAAATAACGTCTCGCGTCTTGTACAGTGTAGGTCAAAAACACATAAACGAAGGTCAAGTGTCTCTTCATATTAAACTGGTTAAATGTACATTAATGTAATCGTACCCTGTGATACATGAACATGTTGTCATCCGCGATCGTAATATGAGACTTCTCCCGCTTGCATTGTGATCTATAAACCCTCGCTTCCAGTTACCCGCCGTATTTATTTTTAAATATATTATAAATCCCTCCATGGAATATTTAATTCCCATTTGGTGGCCTTCTGTGTCCAAAATAGTGCAAAAGCATGGTGGGACAAGGTTTCCACACTGACCGCTCTCACTGTAAGAGTATGAGCAACTCTGTTTGTTTGTCCGAGGAAGCAACAGTAACTAAGGGGGCCGGGGCTTACCGATAGGGGCGAGGCTTACCGATGGGGGGCGGGGCTTACCGATAGGTCAATTCTCACCAGATTTATATGCTGCGCACAAGTTCAGGTAACTCAAAAACCTGCGTACACAAGCCGAGACCAGACGCCAGATTTGATCGTAGCCACCGATCACGTGCATAGTTTTGCATAGAAACTTACTTACTGCAAAAGTAATGCATTACAATATTGCTTTAGTCCATAAAAAGTAACTTGTGTTAATTAGTTGCGTTACTTTTTGTCACCTGGGCTTGCCTTGCTTATTTGTGTTTTAATAACAAAAAAAAACAAGTTATATTTTTATATCCTCAGACTGAAGGAAGTTGTACGGATTCTTAATGCATTTATATTTCATCTTTCTTCATCAAACAAACAGACTAATGAATAGCTCGACACAACATGCTTCTGTAACTCATTCCCAATCTCTCTCAACACAGCAGCAGCAGAGTCCTCGGTGAATAAATGGGAAAACAGAGTAACTTGTGTTACTTATTTTAAAAAGAAACTCGTTGTAAAATTAAAAGTAATGCATTACTTTACTAGTTACTTCAAAAAAAGTAATCCGATTACATCATTCGTGTTACTTGTAATGTGTTACTCCCAACACTGGTCAAAACATTTTTAAAAATGAAACATATGCATGGACGAATCATTCACAATGAGATCAATAACATACATTTAGACAATAAAATTTTAATTAAAGGCAATATACACTATATTGCCAAAAGTATTGGTACCCCCTTCTAATGAACAGGTTTGACTACTTTAGTAATTTCTATGAGTACAAATCTTAATGTTAAAGCATATAATGATATTCTAGGAAATTGTGTGCTTCTAATATTATAGCAACAGTTTGGACTCTTTTCTATTCTAACATGACAATGTCTCTGTGTATAAGACAAGGTTCAAAAAGAAAATGATTGATTGAGTCAGTGTGGAAGAACTTGACTGGTCTGCATAAAACCAAGTCCTAATCCCAGTTTAACACCTCTGGTGTGACTGTAAATGCAGACCTTGAGACAAAAACTCATCACCAAACACCAATGACTTGTACATATGGGTTCAGTCATTTTAGACACTTACAAAACTGTTGCAACAGAGATGAAATACAATTTTTAAATACATTAACTATATTTTCATCGTTGTTGCCAAAGATTTGGAAGTGCATTTTTCTGTTCTAAAGAAGGGGTGCCAAAACTTTTGGCAATATAGTGTATATGTAGCACTGGCTTCATTCAAGCAGTCAAACCACAACAGCCCAGGGAGAAGTCATTATGCATGTGAACGATGATTCAGTGTCTGTTCACCTGTGCCAGG
>CM041802.1:2008877-2023877 GCA_023376895.1 Aspiorhynchus laticeps | reverse complement strand
AAACTGTTGCAACAGAGATGAAATGCAATTTTTAAATACATGAATTATGTTCCCATCGTTGTTGCCACAGATTTGGAAGTGCATTTTTCTGTTCTAAAGAAGGGGGTGCCAATACTTTTGTCTATATAGTGTATGTACAAGTCATTGGTGTTTGGTGATGAGTTTTTGGCTCAAGGTCTGCATTTACAGTCACACCAGAGGTGTTAAACTGGGATTAGGACTTGGTTTTATGCAGACCAGTCAAGTTCTTCCACAACCTGTTCATTAGAAGGGGGCGACCCAATACTTTTGTCTATATAGTGTATGTGTTAGACAGGCAAACACAACAAACACAAGATCCTCTGAGAGTTTGGATGGAAGGATTTAATAAGACTCTGTATAACCCCCAAATTAACAGCAATACACAGGTGAACAGAGTCTGGGCCTTTGTTGGAGGCAATGTGGAACCTCAATGGCTAACAATTCACATTTTCTGGGCATGTTCAAAAATACAACATTACTGGCACGAAGTGGCAGCTGAAATTGGAAAAATATTAGGGGAGGAGTTGGATTTTTCATTCATTACACTGTACCTAAAATACCTAAAACAGTTCTAGACAGTGATAAATAATTATTAAAAACACTTTTAGCAAGCAGTCGGAAAGCCATAACTCATAAATGGTTTCTGGTTGACCCTCCCAACAAGAGACCAGTGGTTGAATTGTAAATGAAATATACTTTATGGAGAGACTTACATTTATGGTTAGACTTAACTTGGAAAAATGTATTAAGTATTGCTATAAATGGATTGTTTACACACCACTGAGGATAAGTGTAATACTGTACTCCAAAGAATGTATGGAAATTGCAGCGACACCCGTGAGAGGTATATATTTGTATAATTTTAATTATTGATAATCTTGTTGTGAGAATATTTTGTGAGCGATTCAGAGTAAGACTGTCTGATCTCATCGTGTCATCTCTGTTAAGATTAATTGCTATTCTTTTCCCTTGTTACACTAAAAATTCAGATTGTAGAATTATAGAATTTCATTATATAAAAATTGTATATGAAATTATAATTTGATGAGGACAGCACTGCTTCATTAACAGCATTTTTACATTAATATCTACAATTCTTCTGTCATAATGATTAGTAAAGTCTAAATGTGGCATTTTATGTTAAAATAGCATTAAAAATAATTAGTTTTTGGCTTCACAAGGCGTTAGCTGATGGACTAGAGGCGTGTGGATTACTGTGATGTTTTTATCAATTTTAATATTTGGGTGAACGGTCATATTCAGTTCTAAATTGTAACCTATATTTTAAACCACTAAAGTTTGACAAAAATCAAGTAATTTGCATTGCTGGATATTTCGGTTGTTTGTTGAACATTTTGTCTCTGTGTGTTTTAATTATATTTATGAAATATTTAATGTACATTTTACATTTTAGTAGTATTATATTACCATCTTAGAGATAAAACATACTTTGTATATTAATTATAAAAGTATTAGTATCAATATACTAAAGATTGATTGGTTCCTGTGTGGACTGAGACACTATTACAACTAAAGGCTGGTTTGAGTCCACTTTGAAGTCCAGGTAAAGTCAAAGTGAAGACTTCTTGCTGTTCATTTGGACACTAAAAAGGGTTGGAGCTCTTACTACTGAAGTCTCCAAGTGCACCAGATTAATGCATTTAACTTTAAACATGTCATTTTCTCCCAGAAGTGCATGACCCCAGACTCCAATATACAGGGTCCAGCAGACACGGTCTAACAAAATCCTGCGGAAAACACTGGATTTAATCGCCAGCAATAGTTCATTCTACATTAACCAGTAAAGACAGAATGAAAAATCCTCTGCAACTGTTCTACATTGCACCAGACCCAATGAAACCCAACGAGACCCAAAGAATCCCAACAAGACCCAAAGAATCCCAATGAGACCCAATGAATCCCAATGAGACCCAATGAATCCCAATGAGACCCAATGAATCCCAATGAGACCTAATGAATCCCAATGAGACCCAAAGAATCCCAATGAGACCCAAAGAATCCCAATGAATCCCAATGAGACCCAATGAATCCCAATGAGACCCAAAGAATCCCAATGAATCCCAATGAGACCCAAAGAATCCCAATGAGACCCAATGAATCCCAATGAGACCCAATGAATCCCAATGAGACCCAATGAGACCCAATGAATCCCAATGAGACCCAACGAATCCCAATGAGACCCAACGAATCCCAAAGAGACCCAACGAATCCCAATGAATCCCAATGAGACCCAATGAATCCCAATGAATCCCAATGAGACCCAAAGAATCCCAATGAGACCCAATGAGACCCAATGAATCCCAATGAGACCCAATGAATCCCAATGAGACCCAACGAATCCCAATGAGACCCAACGAGACCCAATGAATCCCAACGAGACCCAATGAATCCCAAAGAGACCCAATGAATCCCAAAGAGACCCAATGAATCCCAAAGAGACCCAATGAGACCCAATGAATCCCAATGAGACCCAATGAATCCCAAAGAGACCCAATGAATCCCAAAGAGACCCAATGAATCCCAAAGAGACCCAATGAATCCCAATGAAACTCAATGAGACCCAATGAATCCCAATGAAACCCAATGAAACGTCCAAGAGCCTGTCGAGAGCAAGCAGTGCTCAAGTGTGCAACTTCTGTTCATCGATTCAGCTTCACTTGATGTTTTGTTGGTTTAGGCACCGACTGGTTAACCCAGGCTCAATCCTGCTCAGGAAACCCACATCATCTGATCTAAAGTGCACTTAACAGTTAAAGAGAGAACGAACACCAGTTATGTAAACATTTTATTTGTATACTTTCCCAACATAAGTCATTTAAACTACAGGAGCAGTAAAACCATAATGCAGAGGAAAGGGGCAAAAAAAATAAAAATAAATACAAAGCATGAAAACAGCATTTGTATTTGATTTGTACATGAAAACTCTAGATGAAAGCCAGGATGTATTTACACAACGCTATGAACAGCAGTCTCCTCACACTTTATCATGGCAATCAACGTCATTTGCAGCGAATAAAAGGCATTTTACAAAATCAAACAAGGATGAAATGACAGGTGGCTGTATAAAAGGCATGGTCAAAGCCTAATAAATACCCAGGGTTCAGTAAGAGACACAAGAGCCAGTGATTGAGTAATAGTTGCAGGAAGCACTGAGCCGTGGTTACGCACTGACAGAAGCCTGACACACTCTCTGTGTCCAGCGGGGAAAGATGTGATTGGCACTGCTGGAGACCCAGAGTATCAGGAGCTCATCACACAGGCAGAGATCCACCGCAGGACAGCGCTCAGGACACATCTGCAGAACAGCAGCAGTCATGAGACACACACAGCCAGCACAACCACGCCAATCTTTAGCCAAATAACACAATCAATTGTACTAACATTTCTGGCAACCAGCGGCGAGCGAGAGGTGCGCAGCACATATGTGGGGACTAGGGGTGTGCGATATTGACAAAAAATTATATCTCGATATTTTCTGGGATTTTTTCGATAACGATAATCAGACGATATTTTGAATGTGTTATTGAGTGTGTTATTGTGCTGATATCTGTCTACCGTGGACAGCTGCAGTTTTTGATATTCTTCATATTCTGTGTGGTCAGTTCACATCAGTGATAGAAATTGCAATGTAAGAATTTTACTCAAAATATATAAAAAATAAAAATTAAATTTAATAATTTCATATTTTTAAAAAAAAATATTTTGAGTCAAATTCTTACATTCAATCAATCAATTAGAATAATAAGATATTTAGGCTGTTACCAAACAAATTAAACCAGTATCAACAAAATTAATCTTTGCAGAAGCTGCATCTGAATGGTATTTATTTGTATTTACACACAGTTTAATGCAGCTCAGAGAGACACGGAGTGCTTTAACCTGCAGTTATTTTAAACATAAAACACTGAATACTGATATCTGAAATTATTTAAAAAAATGAAAAGAAACTTTGAATGTGAGATTAAAACCTCCAGCAGGTGGCAGCAAGTCACTGTTAATAAGTGAGTCATTGTGACTGAACTGAATCATTTAAACGATTGATTCATTCAGGAACGAATCATTTAAATGCTTGATTCATTCAGGAACGAATCATTTAAACGGTTGATTCATTCAGCAACGAATCATTTAAACGGTTGATTCATTCAGGAACGAATCATTTAAACGGTTGATTCATTCAGCAACGAATCATTTAAACGGTTGATTCATTCAGGAACGAATCATTTAAACGGTTGATTCATTCAGGAACGAATCATTTAAACGGTTGATTCATTCAGCAACGAATCATTTAAACGGTTGATTCATTCAGGAACGAATCATTTAAACGGTTGATTCATTCAGGAACGAATCATTTAAACGGTTGATTCATTCAGGAACGAATCATTTAAACGATTGATTCATTCAGGAACGAATCACTGTCATGTTGCTCAGAGACACTAAACAGTGCTGTGGCTGTTTGGAATTATTTTTTGTCGGCGAAATGGAGCAAAAACAGGCAATATGGTGTCTAAAATGTAAGTCTCTTAATATTAACTTATTGTTTATTGAACTGTTGTATAAAATCAATATCACATTTGTAATCATGCTTATTTTTGAAGAAAAAACAGCACTCTTCGTGTGATTTTAACTATATGAAATGATATATATATACACATTTTCTGCCCCATATCTTTAATTTTGTGATCATTCTTAATGCATTTTAATAGACTTTAATATACAGTGAAAGAACACACTTTAAATGCGCACTAGTCTAGACTTCATCACGTAATGTAAGCGTGCACTACATAGGTGTTTTGTTTGGTTTTTGCAAAATACTCGATAATGTCAAATTGCACATCGTTAAAACAACAATTAAGATATTATCGCATATGATATATATCGCACACCTCTAGATGCACCCCAATTATTCGGACGGAAATAGCAAAAAAAAAAAATAATTGCTCTTTGTGTTTGGCCAAATAAGCCAACTATTTTTATTTTTTATGAATTTTTACAAGGTGATGCGTGCGACAAACGTCTTCCCAAATTCGTAATGAGAATCATCTATAAATCTGCTGTTGTCCACAAAAAGAAGTGCAATTTTACTGTTGCTCTTTAAAATAAAATAATGCAATAATATTAATAATTCCAACAACTCTAATACATTTATTATAACACAGTGCTCAAATTGGAATCTGCGTTATTTTCTGTTTTAAAAGGATTCTCTTCTGCTCAGCAAGGCTGCATTTATTTGTAATGTATGCATAATATATTGTGAAATATTATTATAATTTTTAAGAACTGTTTTGTATGTGATTGTCTGTTAAAATGTAATTGATTGCTGTGATCAAAGCTGAATTTTCAGCATCGTTATTCGTCTTTTTTTGTTTTTAGCCAAATCACAAACCTGATTCAAGAAGGGTGTTTTTCAAAAATTGCCTTTTTATTAATTTTTATATTTAATAAACTTATTAATTTTAAGTTAAATTATGCTATGTTGGTATAATGTCTGCTAGAATGTTAAAAAAAATATTAAGTGTTAAGTAAAGATATTTAAATAGTTGTTTTCTAACCGATCTTTGAAAAGCAAGACAAGATAATAAAAAGCCTAATATGGCTATTTAATTTATGCAATGGTGAAAAACATAAGACGAGTGCATACGTACAGCTGGCCGGCTGCTCCCCGAACCGCCTCATCAACTGGTCATGGGTGAACTTCACGAAAGCATCGTATTGTTCTGCAAAGGCAAGCAGTAAAGGACTCGGTCAAACACAGAAAGCCTCCACAGGACAGCAGATGTTGTGTTTGGGGACAGATACCTGCGAGTTTGGTGGTCAGGATCTCGTCGTACTCCTCACGCACCTTCTCCTCGCGCTCCTTCAGCAGACGCTCACAGATCATGCCCACCTGCTTCAGCGTGAACAGCGGCTGCTCGCGTCTGGAGGGGGACGCCGAGCCAGAGGACGCACCTGGAACACATCAAGAGCACCAGTGAACCAGCCTGACAGCGTCTCATTACACACAGATCTCCCGGTGAAGCAGAATCAAAGAGCTTGAGTGACAGCAGATCTGACCAATCAGGAGAGTGGATTCACTTCGGTGGACTTAAACTTGAAAAATGGTGAGTATTGACCGTGTTCTGATGTTCATTCATGTTTATTTTGTGCTTTAAAGGGGTCATATGACGATGCTAAAAATAACATTATGTTGTGTATTTGGTGTAATGCAGTGTTGATGCAGTTTAAGGTTAAAAAAACATTTTCCACATACTGTACATTATTGTTGCTCCTCTATGCCCCGCCTTTCTGAAACACGTTAATTTTTTATATTTTTTTTTGCTTAATCTGTTAATTGAACTTATAATAATAAAAGGATAAAGATACAGGAGAATAGAAACAACCATTTTATATGGTAAATAAAAATAAAAATAAATTAAAAATAAAAAACCTCAACACAAAATTAGTGTATATCCCTTATGTACAGAATAAACTTTTCGGAGTAAAAAAATAAAAAAAAAGTTGATTTTTACAAAACTCATCGTTCTGAAAAGTGTGCTCTGATTGGCCAGCTATCCAGTGCGTTGTGATTGGCCGAATACCTCAAGCGTGTGACGGAAATGTTACGCCCCTTACCATATTTGGAAACACAGCGTCTCCACGACAACAACACTACAGTGAGAATAAAGGTTACGCCTTCTTTCTCTGTGTAAACATTTGGGCGGAGTTATGCAAATCTTCCCACACAGTGACGTAGACATGTGGGGCGTGTTTGAATGAGGCTTTTAGGAGGCGTGGCCGAGTCTTAACATTAGGGCTGCAACAAACGATTAATTTGTTAATCGATTAATCTAACGATTATTAGAACGATTAATCGACTAATCATCGATTATTTCACTGGTTAATCAGTAGACTTTGATTATTCAGTTTTTGCAATTAGTTAGAATATTAAGTTATACATATTCTAACATAAATAAAGGTCACTTCAGCTTTAGAAAAGCATATTATGTAATTACAATTATTACACAATTAATTGGTAACACTTTACATTAAGGTTCATTAGTTAACATGACTGCACTGTATTTTATGTATAATCATCTTCTATTCGTAACGGTTTTAAATTCATTTTAAATAATTTTTTATATAATTTCCTTGTATTTATTGTGACTTTTTTTTTAATTCCTTGTTTTTATTGTTGTGATTATTATTTTTAATGTCTATTTCACTTCCTTTTATGTAAAGCACTTTTGTGTTTTTGAATTTTTTTTGTGTATGAAATGTGCTATATAAATAAACTTGCCTTGCCTAACATGAATTAATAATGAACTATACTTCTATAGCATTTGTTAATCTTAATGTTAATTTCAGCATTTACTAATGCATTATTAAAATCACAAGTTGTTGTTTTTTACATTGATAAATGCATTGTGAACTAACATGAACAACTGTATTTTTATTAACCGACATTAACAAAGATTAATACTTAAATGTAATAAATGTATTGTTCATTCATGTTAATTAATACATTAACTAATGTTAACAAATGATACCTTATTGTAATGTTACCAATTCATTATAAAAATAGATGGCACACAAAATGAGATGACAGACAGAGACTCTCTCACTATTTAATTAGCTTCATGAAGTAGTAACTGAATGACACATCATTCTGCCTAACATCTCCTTTTGTAAGTCATATAGATAAGAAACAAAATAAAGGTAAGTGATAAGATGCTTTGGATAAACTATTTTATTCACAACATAATGTCTTAAAATACCTTATAGGGTTATGATAACCAAAACAGCCCTGAGCTAGATCAAGCTTTGATCTCTGCAAACCAAACTGTCACTTTAATGAAATTATTATTTTTCCCACTAATAAAAATATTTGATCATTAGCTAGCTCACACTGGAGAGCTGCTTTATAACAGAAAATCAAGTTGTAATTCTAACTGAAAGCGACACTGACTTTCATGTTTTTCATGTTTAATACCGTAAAGCTGCTTCAATTAAGGCTATCTATTGCATAACGTACTATATAAATAAACATGTGACCGAACTTTACTGGAGTAATGTTACGTTACTGAACTGCAGAGCTCATCCAAACATCCACATCGTTGTAATCAGATGCATTTTTAACTGTTGCTTTCACACTGCTGTCAGTTTTTGTTGTTTATTTCGTTACTGAGAGGAAAGCGCGCAATATACGTATATTTACATATTAATCCAAACGCCGCTCAAGTTGTGTGCGTGTGTTCTTCTCTTGATCTGCATCCAGGAGGGCTGAACTAGAGTCTTGCGCTATAGCGCCACACTGGTCAAACCGCTGTATTGCAGGCTCTTACATTAGGTCATATGAGATCAAACGACTACTCGACAACAAAAATATTTGTCGACAATTTTTTATTGTCGACGTTGTCGATAATGTCGACTAATCGTTGCAGCCCTACTTAACATTGATAAAGAATATCTCTTTGGGTTTGAGACTTTAGTCTTTGTAACTTCAGGGATCTTATCTATGCACAAACACCTTAGACAAAGGAAAACTTGAAAATCGCATCATGTGACCCCTTTAAGTAAATATGAAAATATGATCGGTTCACGTGCCGCTTGAACTGAGGCAATACAGCGATCTGTCATGACACATAAAAGGTAGGATATTTATTGATTGAATTCTTGTCTATCGGTATGTTGTCAGTTTCCTCTTTGCTTCATTATTGAATCTTTTGTACATTTTAAAGCTAAATTCATCTGGTGCACTTTGAGAGCTCAATATTAAGAGCTCTAACTAATGTTTAGTGTGCAAACTGAACAAAGAATTGACTGAATAGTACCTTAACTTTAACCTTTTCAACCCTCTTTTTAGTTGTGATAGTCTCTTTAGTCTTTTAGGAAGCCAAACCATTAGACTGTAATAATAATAATTTTATATCATTGTTTTATTACTATTCCTATGACAGTAATAGCCATATACTATTGCAACAAATGAAAATTAATATTTCATAGGTATATTATTTTTGCTTTACACTACAGCAGGGAAATGATGATACTTATCCTGATTTCTACACTTGCATGAGACCCTTGAGCTTTTATTTTGATACCTTCAGTGAAAACAGGTTTACAGATGAGTCATTACAAATTTAGTGAAATGCTGTAATTGTCTGATTGTTAGAAATTATGCAAGTGTGTTAAAAGCATACTGGTGGCCAATGCGTTCCCAGACGTGCACTAAACTCACAGCACATGACGTGCTTTCAGAGAGCAGCATTTAATACAGAGCCGTAGTTCTCTGACAAGCTACGCAATATCGATTCATCTGTGATTATGAATGCAATATTGCGTAGCTTGCCAGTGATCTACGGCTCTGTGTATTAAATGCTGCTCTATCTGAAAGCACGTGAAGGAGATTTACTACTAATCACAGAACCGGCTTTACTGACGAGATCGTCGCATGTGATTTATCATGCAGCCCTAAGCACATGCAATAAGAGAGTGTGAATGGAGCCGTTCTGAGGCACGGAAAGCACCAGATCATGAGCTGATCGTGTCAAAGTGTGCGCTTTGCTTTGAAACAGACTTGATAAAAGGAGTAAGCCGTATTTTGCTTTCGGTTTCAGTTTATTTGACAGATACTTTGCCAAAGCAGTGGAGCAAAACACACCGTTAAGGACTTTTATGTTATAATGAGAAGTTTAAACTTGTGGTGTCTGTCGCAGGTTTTACCCGGAGCTATATTTAAGGTTTTTGTTAATATGACAGTTTACTTAACAACAAAAAAACAACAATTTTAGAGCGCTCGCGCTATAATCCTTTGATTAGACTGACCGGACAGCTGATTTGGTGGTTGCCAAGCAACATAAAGAACCCACAGCGCACTGTTCTTTTTTAATAGTCAATAAAAAAGGCAGTGCGGGGCACCTCGTGTGTTCAGAACTAAAAAACGCATTCGGTGTGATCGGGGCCTTTGTGTTGTGATGCTGTACCTGGCTGTGAGGCTGTGCTGATGGAGGCGTGCAGGGTTTGTACTGATGGAGGAGTGAAGGGTTTGTACTGATGGAGGAGTGAAGGGTTTGTACTGATGGAGGAGTGCAGGGTTAGTGTTGTGATGCTGTACCTGGCAGTGATGCTGATGGAGGAGTGCAGGGTTTGTGCTGATGGAGGAGTGCAGGGTTTGTACTGATGGAGGAGTGAAGGGTTTGTACTGATGGAGGAGTGAAGGGTTTGTACTGATGGAGGAGTGCAGGGTTAGTGTTGTGATGCTGTACCTGGCAGTGATGCTGATGGAGGAGTGAAGGGTTTGTACTGATGGAGGAGTGCAGGGTTAGTGTTGTGATGCTGTACCTGGCAGTGATGCTGATGGAGGAGTGAAGGGTTTGTACTGATGGAGGAGTGCAGGGTTAGTGTTGTGATGCTGTACCTGGCAGTGATGCTGATGGAGGAGTGAAGGGTTTGTACTGATGGAGGAGTGAAGGGTTTGTACTGATGGAGGAGTGCAGGGTTAGTGTTGTGATGCTGTACCTGGCAGTGATGCAGATGGAGGAGTGAAGGGTTTGTGCTGATGGAGGAGTGAAGGGTTTGTACTGATGGAGGAGTGAAGGGTTTGTACTGATGGAGGAGTGAAGGGTTTGTACTGATGGAGGAGTGAAGGGTTTGTACTGATGGAGGAGTGAAGGGTTTGAACTGATGGAGGAGTGAAGGGTTTGTACTGATGGAGGAGTGAAGGGTTTGTACTGATGGAGGAGTGCAGGGTTAGTGTTGTGATGCTGTACCTGGCTGTGAGGCTGTGCTGCTGATGGAGGAGTGAAGGGTTTGAACTGATGGAGGAGTGAAGGGTTTGTACTGATGGAGGAGTGAAGGGTTTGAACTGATGGAGGAGTGAAGGGTTTGAACTGATGGAGGAGTGAAGGGTTTGTACTGATGGAGGAGTGAAGGGTTTGTACTGATGGAGGAGTGCAGGGTTAGTGTTGTGATGCTGTACCTGGCAGTGATGCAGATGGAGGAGTGAAGGGTTTGTGCTGATGGAGGAGTGAAGGGTTTGTGCTGATGGAGGAGTGAAGGGTTTGTACTGATGGAGGAGTGAAGGGTTTGTACTGATGGAGGAGTGAAGGGTTTGTACTGATGGAGGAGTGAAGGGTTTGTGCTGATGGAGGAGTGAAGGGTTTGTGCTGATGGAGGAGTGAAGGGTTTGTACTGATGGAGGAGTGAAGGGTTTGAACTGATGGAGGAGTGAAGGGTTTGAACTGATGGAGGAGTGAAGGGTTTGTACTGATGGAGGAGTGAAGGGTTTGTACTGATGGAGGAGTGAAGGGTTTGTACTGATGGAGGAGTGCAGGGTTTGTACTGATGGAGGAGTGAAGGGTTTGAACTGATGGAGGAGTGCAGGGTTTGTACTGATGGAGGAGTGAAGGGTTTGAACTGATGGAGGAGTGAAGGGTTTGAACTGATGGAGGAGTGAAGGGTTTGTACTGATGGAGGAGTGAAGGGTTTGAACTGATGGAGGAGTGCAGGGTTTGTACTGATGGAGGAGTGAAGGGTTTGTACTGATGGAGGAGTGAAGGGTTTGTACTGATGGAGGAGTGAAGGGTTTGTACTGATGGAGGAGTGCAGGGTTAGTGTTGTGATGCTCTACCTGGCTGTGCTGCTGATGGAGGAGTGAAGGGTTTGTACTGATGGAGGAGTGAAGGGTTTGTGCTGATGGAGGAGTGCAGGGTTTGTGTTGTGATGCTGTACCTGGCAGTGATGCTGATGGAGGAGTGAAGGGTTTGTACTGATGGAGGAGTGCAGGGTTAGTGTTGTGATGCTGTACCTGGCAGTGATGCTGATGGAGGAGTGAAGGGTTTGTGCTGATGGAGGAGTGAAGGGTTTGTACTGATGGAGGAGTGCAGGGTTAGTGTTGTGATGCTGTACCTGGCTGTGAGGCTGTGCTGCTGATGGAGGAGTGAAGGGTTTGTACTGATGGAGGAGTGAAGGGTTTGTACTGATGGAGGAGTGAAGGGTTTGTACTGATGGAGGAGTGAAGGGTTTGTACTGATGGAGGAGTGCAGGGTTTGTGTTGTGATGCTGTACCTGGCAGTGATGCTGATGGAGGAGTGAAGGGTTTGTACTGATGGAGGAGTGCAGGGTTAGTGTTGTGATGCTCTACCTGGCTGTGCTGCTGATGGAGGAGTGAAGGGTTTGTACTGATGGAGGAGTGCAGGGTTAGTGTTGTGATGCTGTACCTGGCTGTGAGGCTGTGCTGCTGATGGAGGAGTGAAGGGTTTGTACTGATGGAGGAGTGAAGGGTTTGTACTGATGGAGGAGTGAAGGGTTTGTACTGATGGAGGAGTGAAGGGTTTGTACTGATGGAGGAGTGCAGGGTTTGTGCTGATGGAGGAGTGCAGGGTTTGTGCTGATGGAGGAGTGAAGGGTTTGTGCTGATGGAGGAGTGCAGGGTTAGTGTTGTGATGCTGTACCTGGCAGTGATGCTGATGGAGGAGTGAAGGGTTTGTGCTGATGGAGGAGTGAAGGGTTTGTGCTGATGGAGGAGTGCAGGGTTAGTGTTGTGATGCTGTACCTGGCTGTGAGGCTGTGCTGCTGATGGAGGAGTGAAGGGTTTGTACTGATGGAGGAGTGAAGGGTTTGTACTGATGGAGGAGTGAAGGGTTTGTACTGATGGAGGAGTGAAGGGTTTGTACTGATGGAGGAGTGAAGGGTTTGTACTGATGGAGGAGTGCAGGGTTTGTGTTGTGATGCTGTACCTGGCAGTGATGCTGATGGAGGAGTGAAGGGTTTGTACTGATGGAGGAGTGCAGGGTTAGTGTTGTGATGCTCTACCTGGCTGTGCTGCTGATGGAGGAGTGAAGGGTTTGTACTGATGGAGGAGTGCAGGGTTAGTGTTGTGATGCTGTACCTGGCTGTGAGGCTGTGCTGCTGATGGAGGAGTGCAGGGTTTGTGTTGTGATGCTGTACCTGGCAGTGATGCTGATGGAGGAGTGAAGGGTTTGTGCTGATGGAGGAGTGAAGGGTTTGTACTGATGGAGGAGTGAAGGGTTAGTGTTGTGATGCTGTACCTGGCAGTGCTGCTGATGGAGGAGTGAAGGGTTTGTACTGATGGAGGAGTGCAGGGTTAGTGTTGTGATGCTGTACCTGGCAGTGATGCTGATGGAGGAGTGAAGGGTTTGTGCTGATGGAGGAGTGCAGGGTTAGTGTTGTGATGCTGTACCTGGCTGTGCTGCTGATGGAGGAGTGAAGGGTTTGTGCTGATGGAGGAGTGAAGGGTTTGTACTGATGGAGGAGTGCAGGGTTAGTGTTGTGATGCTGTACCTGGCTGTGAGGCTGTGCTGCTGATGGAGGAGTGAAGGGTTTGTACTGATGGAGGAGTGCAGGGTTAGTGTTGTGATGCTGTACCTGGCAGTGATGCTGATGGAGGAGTGAAGGGTTTGTGCTGATGGAGGAGTGAAGGGTTTGTACTGATGGAGGAGTGCAGGGTTAGTGTTGTGATGCTGTACCTGGCTGTGAGGCTGTGCTGCTGATGGAGGAGTGAAGGGTTTGTACTGATGGAGGAGTGAAGGGTTTGTACTGATGGAGGAGTGAAGGGTTTGTACTGATGGAGGAGTGAAGGGTTTGTGCTGATGGAGGAGTGCAGGGTTAGTGTTGTGATGCTGTACCTGGCAGTGATGCTGATGGAGGAGTGAAGGGTTTGTGCTGATGGAGGAGTGAAGGGTTTGTACTGATGGAGGAGTGCAGGGTTAGTGTTGTGATGCTGTACCTGGCTGTGATGCTGATGGAGGAGTGAAGGGTTTGTGCTGATGGAGGAGTGAAGGGTTTGTACTGATGGAGGAGTGCAGGGTTAGTGTTGTGATGCTGTACCTGGCTGTGAGGCTGTGCTGCTGATGGAGGAGTGAAGGGTTTGTACTGATGGAGGAGTGTGGAGGAGTGCAGGGTTAGTGTTGTGATGCTGTACCTGGCAGTGCTGCTGTGCTGCTGATGGAGGACGGTGGCTGTGAGTCGAGGGGGCAGCAGGAGTCTGTCTGCTGGAAGCTACTCTCCAGATGTCTCCTCTTCTGCATGCGCTTGTACTCCTGCTTGATGTTGCTCAGGATTTGCTCTGGAAGACAGAAGTAAAACATTAGTAACAAACCTTCTACAGTGACTCAGAGCACAAGTACTGCTGGGATATTCTCAAACTGTTTATACCAGTTTGTCCAAAAGTAACACGATTGTTTCCAAATCGCCTGACACGACTGACAGTGACAGTAATTAATCAGAATAAATCCAGTCTTATTTCAGATTCTGAAAGTAACATTTAATAAACTTTGCAATCCAACACAAACAGTTCTTTAAGAAACTAGTAACTGGCTTTATCAGCTTCCACTCTTGAGTTATGCGCTCTGAACATCTCCCTTATTCAACACACCTGATTCAGATCATCAGCTCATTGGGAGAGAGCTCCATCAACTGAGCTGTGTTAGGGAGACAGAGCGAGGGTCCCCAGGATTAGGGCCCTGCTTACAGCTGGTTAGTGGAGGACCGATACTGGTTTTTTCACAGCACATTGAGTGGCCGACGGCTGATATAAGATTTATGTATTTTAATTAATTTAAGAAATCATTTTAAAATGGATTGAAAAAAAATTTACAAAGTAAACTTGTACTTTAGATAAATTATTTTTCAAAAAAAAAAAAAATTTTTTTCAAAAAAGTTTGTGTGCATTCATTGTAGGGCTGTCGCGGTGAAGGAATTTCCCTTGCGGTAATTTTGAGTGGCTCAATAGTATGCGGTATTACCGCACATATATACATATATGTGTTTGTATACATAAGCATACGATGTAACGAGGTCATATTCAGAAACCAATGGAACCGAAACCACAACTGCCACTGCACCAATATACCTAAACTCGCTGGTTCAAATTTATGCACCCTCCAGAAGCTTGCGTTCTGCAAGTGAACGACGCCTTGTGGTGCCATCCCAAAGAGGTACCAAATCACTCTCACGGACCTTTTC
>CM041802.1:1951377-2001377 GCA_023376895.1 Aspiorhynchus laticeps | reverse complement strand
AGCCGGCACTTGTAGTTTTGGCGAGACTCTTCCCCGTACGCGATTCCTGTCAAGAGCGCATAAAACAACTACAAAACCCACAACCCCCCGCGCGCAGATATCTCAAATGAAGTCGCTCATTGGTTGATTTGGATTGTTTGTGGATTTGAAAAAAGCCTGAATATATCTCCTCCCATAAACTCAGTAGCCCCTCACTGCAGAACAAAGATCCAGGGGTGGGGTTGGATCCACATCCAGGGGGTGGAGATTGGTAGGTTTAGGGGTGGAGATGGGTAGGTTTAGGGGTGGAGACGGGTAGGTTTAGGGATCAGGGGGTGGAGATGGGTAGGTTTAGGGATCAGGGGGTGGAGATGGGTAGGTTTAGGGATCAGGGGTGGAGATGGGTAGGTTTAGGGGTGGGGATGGGTGGGTTTAGGGATCAGGGGTGGAGATGGGTAGGTTTAGGGATAGGGGGTGGAGATGGGTAGGTTTAGGGGTGGGGATGGGTGGGTTTAGGGATCAGGGGGTGGAGATGGGTAGGTTTAGGGATCAGGGGGTGGAGATGGGTAGGTTTAGGGTGGGGGTGGGTGGGTTTAGGGATCAGGGGGTGGAGACGGGTAGGTTTAGGGGTGGGGATGGGTGGGTTTAGGGATCAGGGGGTGGAGACGGGTAGGTTTAGGGGTGGAGATGGGTAGGTTTAGGGGTGGGGATGGGTGGGTTTAGGTGTGGAGATGGGTAGGTTTAGGGGTGGGGATGGGTGGGTTTAGGGATCAGGGGGTGGAGACGGGTAGGTTTAGGGGTGGGGATGGGTAGGTTTAGGGGTGGGGATGGGTGGGTTTAGGGATCAGGGGGTGGAGACGGGTAGGTTTAGGGGTGGGGATGGGTAGGTTTAGGGGTGGGGATGGGTGGGTTTAGGGATCAGGGGGTGGAGACGGGTAGGTTTAGGGGTGGAGATTGGTAGGTTTAGGGGTGGGGATGGGTGGGTTTAGGGGTGTAGATGGGTGGGTTTAGGGGTGGGGATGGGTGGGTTTAGGGGTGTGATGGGTGGGTTTAGGGGTGGGGATGGGTGGGTTTAGGGGTGGGGATGGGTGGGTTTAGGGGTGGAGATGGGTGGGTTTAGGGGTGGAGATGGGTGGGTTTAGGGGTGGGGATGGGTGGGTTTAGGGGTGGAGATGGGTAGGTTTAGGGGTGGGGATGGGTGGGTTTAGGGGTGGAGATGGGTGGGTTTAGGGGTGGAGATGGGTGGGTTTAGGGGTGTAGATGGGTGGGTTTAGGGGTGTAGATGGGTGGGTTTAGGGGTGGAGATGGGTGGGTTTAGGGTGGGGATGGGTGGGTTTAGGGGTGGAGATGGGTAGGTTTAGGGGTGGGGATGGGTGGGTTTAGGGGTGGGGATGGGTGGGTTTAGGGGTGGAGATGGGTGGGTTTAGGGGTGGGGATGGGTGGGTTTAGGGATCAGGGGGTGGAGACGGGTAGGTTTAGGTCTATGTAAGGTGGGAGGAGTTGGATCTAGATCCAAACACGCCCCCTGGATCTTGTGTTCTGCAGTGAGGACCATCTCCATAAACTCGGTAGAGCTCAAACATGTACATTAATACGTCAAACAACTCTAAACTTTATTGATATAAGTATGATTAGTTTTCTTTCATCACATCATCACTTACTCAGCCTCATATCGACACAAACCTGTATGCATCTCTTTCTTCTGTGGAACATATACAGATCTCACATGACTGTTTATGAATGAACTCGTGGACTGCTGGCTGTGATCTGTGATCATTGTCATGTGAAGGGTCCTGAAGCACACGCACACACATCTGCTGTAGCTCTATATCAGGTGAATACATGGACTTCTTGTGTTTATTAGCGGTGCAGGTCAGTGTGGGACTGCTCATATACAGCTCATTCAGGATGAAAAATACGCATAATGTCTGCTTCTCAGTTCATTGTTGATAATAATTAAACTGTGCATGAATGCTGACCTGTCTCTTGTTCTCAGGACCGGATGAGTCTCAGATCTTTTGCTGATGGTGTTTATTTATAAGGTGAATATGCACAAGGACTGTCCACTGAATGCCTATAAACACCATGTACACGCTCTCAACTGAAGATACCTGAGTCTCCTGCACGCTCAGAAATAAAGGTACAAAAGCTGTCATGCTTTAAAAGGTACACTTTTGTACCTATTAGGTTCAATAATGTACACTTTAAGTACTAATATGCATCTAAGCTACCAAAATGGATCCTTTAGGTACAAACATGTACTTTTTGAAAAGGTACCGCCGCATGACAGCTTTTGTACCTTTATTTCTGAGAGTGTGGTCTTCACCTTTGTTTCCTACATACATTTTGATGCATATTAATGAGACGGTTTACAAAAAAACTAAAGAAAACCTAGTGCCTTCAATCAAAGAACACATTTTTTTTTGTCTTGCATTTCCTAATGAACTCCAGAAAGTTCAATTCCTGCTTGTTTTCTGCCATTTATCCTGTGTATTTGAATGTGAGCAAAGAATTGTGTATTACTGAAGGACTCAGAGGTAGACTACACTTGATGCATCCTTCAAGATGCACAGAGAGAAGGACCGAAATGAAGGCTGTCTCTCAAGAATCCTCCTTTGATACGACCTACACACCTTCCTATAGATATCAGTAGAGGTGCAGAACTCCTGAAACCCAGAGTTAATGACCCTCAGTCCTGAAGAAACAGACCCGAGCAAGCTCTTCAGTCATAAACAATCACAAGGCGTGAGTTTGAGCAGCTCAAAATCTGTCTTTGACTACTGGAAGTTTTGTTCGATGAAAATATTTTAGTCATTTTTTGTGTTTTATCATTATGATTTAATTATGAATTATGAAAATGGTTATTATTTAATTATTAATATTATTAGTAGTAGTAGTATTGTTAGTCTTTTTAAACAATGAATGACCAATGAGTCCGTCAGTTCATGATGAAGTTCTGACAAATATGCATTATATATATATATATAGCACATTTTGTGATGCCACATTATTAATGCTATGTAACAAAATTCCTGCCATAAAAATGTGTGATTAACTTAAGTTTTTTTTTATTATTATTATTTAGTTTTTGTGTGTGTGTGTGTGTGTGTGTGTGTGTTCACTGCTCTGTGTGTGTGTGTGTGTGTGTTGTGTGTGTGTTCACTGCTGTGTGTGTGTGAGTGTGTGTGTGTTCACTGCTGTGTGTGTGTGTGTGTGTGTGTGTGTGTGTGTGTGTGTGTGTGTGTGTTGTGTGTTCACTGCTGTGTGTGTGTGAGTGTGTGTGTGTTCACTGCTGTGTGTGTGTGTGTGTGTGTGTGTTCACTGCTGTGTGTGCGTGAGTGTGTGTGTGTGTTCACTGCTGTGTGTGTGTGTGTGTGTGTGTGTTCACTGCTGTGTGTGTGTGTGTGTGTGTGTGTGTGGTGTGTGTGTGTGTGTGTTCACTGCTGTGTGTGTGTGTGTGGTGTGTGTGTTGTGTTCACTGCTGTGTGTGTGTGTGTGTGGCTGTGTGTGTGTGTGTGTGTGTGTGTGGTGGTGGCGTGCGTGGTCGTGTGTGTGTGGTGTGTGTGGTGTGTGTGCACTTGGATGGATGAAGTGCAGAGCACAAATTCCGAGTATGGGTCACCATACTTGGCTACACTTAACTTCCAAATGTATTTTAACATCGATTTTAAATGGTTCAGAATTTGGTATTTTTCATTCCATTGACTTCATTAAAGCTGCAGTCCGTAACATTTTTTGGTTAAAAATGATCCGAAATCAATATTTGAGCAAGTGCATAACCAGCCAGTGTTCAAAACTATCCCCTTACTTTAGCCTCACAACGGTTATCTTATAATAATGTTTTCTAGTTTGAGTGTTACGGGTAGGTTTTCGTCATTACGTCACGTCTGTAAACATAAAGAAGATTTCCCAGCTAGTAGACTATATCTCATGTGAGGATCAGATCCTTTATAGCCTTTTCTCACAGCAGCTGCAATAATTAAACATCATTTTGATGGTGGATTGTAATCCAGAAAGGATTGTGTTTATGAAACACATGTGAATGATATTAAATTATATTCCAGTTTTAAAAGTGCTTCTGATTACAGATAGCCTGAGATTACACAAGATTTGTGTTTTAAAGAAAACCAGATCGAAGGAAGAATAATTTGCTTTTTGGGTTAAAATAATTTCTTAATATGAAATTCTAATGGCACGACGATTAGATATTAGACTGTACAGAAATGTAAATCTACACGTTAATACACACTATACTCATAGTCACGCAGTGCTGATGTTGTTAACATTAATAATTTGAGAATAAAGTATAACAATAATTTGCACGGTTTGATGTGATATGAGCTAACCGATCGTTAGATTTAATCACCGTTGGTAGCATGATTTATGGTAATGCTTTTTCCTCAGTTGGTCAGAACAAATGTGGCAGACTTGTTACTTGTTCAGATGATAATATACGGTGAAAATTCTGATTTGGGTCATATATTCAAGACGTAGCTAGAATCTGTGATTACTAAGTGTTTGATTCACACCGGTGCGGTGACTGACAGACACACATTAGAGTAGTGCTGTCAAAAGTAGCTGATTGGTCATTGTGTTCACGCGATAGGTCTGTGATTGGCTTCATTGGTCATCGCTTCACGCTCTTCACCGAGCGCTTCTTTTATCATTGAAGCCAATCACAGATGTATCTGTTGAGCGCGTGAACACAATGACCAATCAGCGCTGTTTAAGTATCCGCTCAACAGCGCTCAAATCTTAGCGGGAAATGGACGTTTTTAAAATTTCAGTACCGAATGGTATCGAGGTCGGTACTTTTGACAACACTACATTAGAGGCTGATTTTTTCAGTAATCCCGCGGGATGGGAAACAAAATCGCTACAAATCATGTGATTGGGGCGGGGCGGGAATAGTAATGATACCCAACTTTATACACAAATATACCTTTTATATAAATAAACTATAAACTGTATATTTTAATTCTGAACTCAATTCTAGTTGCCCTGTCTCTTTGTGCTCTCCTCCTGTGGCTGGTTAAGTGAATGACGTGGTCCGTGACGGACAGATTGTGTCTGGTCTGTGTGGTAATACACTCGGGCAGGACATCCAAACGCTCACCTATCACTCATCGACCTCAAATATGCTTTTCATCTGAATGATGTATGTAGTAGCATCTTTACAAGGCCGCTCAATCTAATGTTAATCTAGAGAAATGTGCGCTATTGAAGCGTGTGGAGAGTGGAAGCTGAATAGCACGCTCACTTGCTCTTAAAATCTCCGTAATTTTTGGTCATACAGATAAAAGTAGCCTAATACATCTTTCGAATCTGTAAGGACTCTACAGGTTTATTTGTGTGCACTCAGAATAACAACGAAACGTTGTGCTTCTGTAAAGTAATTGAAGCAAAGCGGATGCGCTTTAGGTCTCTGTGAACTTGAGAAACTTCGAAGCTCCGTCTATGAAGAATATACTGTATCTATAGAGAGTGAAATGTCTACTTTCAAATGAAAAAATCTAATAGAAAGCGTGTGTGTTTAGCATGGATGATTTACATGAAATTTAATGTGTGCAATGCACACTGTGCATTGTTTAAGCTGGCTTTCAGTTCAATATAATAACAAAAAAATTGTTTAGATTCATCCGCGCTGAAGCCGTGCCAGAGTACATCCCACGTAATAAAGATAACGCCGCACCTGGCTGCAATACCAGGTTTTCAACAGAGAGGGCGACAAAGAGGCAAAACTTTAATTTTACAAAAACTTTAAAGGGGACCTAACGCACACCGTTTCACCCAATCTCATGTTAATCTTGAGTACCTATAGAGTAGTACTGCATCCTTCATATCTCCAAAAAGTCTTTAGTTTGATCATATTTATAAAAGAAAGATACAGATTTACGATTCTCTCCGGAAAAAAGCCGAGCTCCTGGAGGCGTGCCGTGTGGGCGGAGCTAAAGAGTGAAGGCGTGTCGTGGGCGGAGCTAAAGTGTGAAGGCGTGCCGTGTGGGTGGAGCTAAAGAGTGAAGGCGTGTCGTGGGCGGAGCTAAAGAGTGAAGGTGTGCCGTGTGGGCGGAGCTAAAGAGTGAAGGCGTGTCGTGGGCGGAGCTAAAGAGTGAAGGCGTGTCGTGGGCGGAGCTAAAGAGTGAAGGAGTGTCGTGGGCGGAGCTAAAGAGTGAAGGCGTGTCGTGGGCGGAGCTAAAGAGTGAAGGCATGTTGTGGGCGGAGCTAAAGAGTGAAGGCGTGTCGTGGGCGGAGCTAAAGAGTGAAGGCGTGTCGTGGGCGGAGCTAAAGAGTGAAGGCGTGTAGTGGGCGGAGCTAAAGAGTGAAGGCGTGTCGTGGGCGGAGCTAAAGAGTGAAGGTGTGTCGTGGGCGGAGCTAAAGAGTGATGAGCACTTGCTCCGATCGCCAACAAAACACAGACATTTGATGCCGTTTCACTCACCGTCTGCAGTTCTGAATCATGACCGGATCTTTTATAGCTGGGACCGCTCCATCTTTAAGTATTAAACGATGTGCAAATCCAGCGTCGAGCTGGGCCTTGTTTATAAAACGTTCGTCAACAAAACACTTGAGAAACTCCATTGCTGCACCAGAAAAACAAACTATATCCACTGTTCACGTAACGCTGGGTTGTTTTGGGAAGCTGAACAAGGTTATCTTTCCCTCACAACCAAAAACACACTTCTTTAGAGACGTTCTTCCCGAGCGAGTCCCGTGCAGCGCTGCCGATTGAAGCGTGTTGATTGGCTGCTCTCGCTCCGGTCGATGCGTGCAGGGGCGTGTTCTTCCGGGAGAAATGCCCATATAAGGAGTTCCACCCTCGTTTACGTCATCAAGAACAACGATCGAAAAAAACTCTCCGAAACTTGTACGAATCCGTGAGATTTTTGGCACAGAAATACTCTGTTATACGTCCAAATTTTTTTTGGTTAGCATGAGAATCCAACTCTTTAACAGTGTAAACAACTCTGAATGCATGAAACAGCATTGTACCTCCCCTTTAAAGACTGCAGCTTTGATATAATAATGTGCAATTGTAATAATGAAATAAACTATAACACAACTTTTACCACCACGAGTCGAGATTCAAACTCACGACTCCTGAAGAGCAACGACTCTATATGTTAACGCTCTGCCCACGAGACTATCGACGCCAGCCAGGCACTTCGTAGGTTAGACGTGTCTGAATCGCTGTCGAGGTTGTTTCAGATCAACATGTGCAAGGGACCACTAGGTGTTCATTATTAGTCAATCCTGCAAGACAGACTTTACAGGATAGATGGACTAAAACAGTGTTACGAGAGGACGTGCTGCTGGTCCTTCAAGAGCCACTCTCAACTTATCTGTCTATAAAGCCTATGAAAACTCAGTCTTCATGTATTTCACAACACTTCAGCGTGTTATTCTTATTAAATGAGGGTCATTTTTTAGGGTTTTTTACCCAAGTAAAGTCTCTGATACATTGCACTTCTGGAGACTGCAGTTCTGGAAGATGTTGGCGCTGGAGACTAAACGTTTCCTGATGGTTTACACCTAATTATTCACATTAATTCTTAATTATTTTGCTGTTATGTGTCTTTTCTTCTCCACCTGTGTTTTCTGACCCTGGTGACCCAGTAAGCATTTCACTGTCCAGTGGTCATGTCTTAACTTTGCAGTTTTGTATTGCATCAGTTTTGAATATTTCTCATGGAGATTTAATAATTAAGCAGTGAACACACACACACACACACACACACAGACACAGACACACACACACCCTCACTCACTCATCATCACTCATCACTCACACACACACACCACAACACACACATCATACTCACTCATAACATCACTCACACACTCACACACACACACACACACACACACACACACCTACCACTCACTATCACTCACTCACACACTCACCACTCTTCACACACACACAACACTCTCTTCACACAACCACCACACACACACACCCTCACTTTCACTACACTCACTCACCACACACACACACTCACTCACTACTCACTCACTCCTCACTCACTCACACACACACACACACACACACACACTCCTCTCACAACCACTCACACACACACACACACACACACACACACACAACACACCCTTTACTCATCACCACACCACTCACACACACACACACACCACACTCACACACACACACACACACACACACACACCACCACTCCTCACTCACTCACTCACCAACACACACACACACCACCTCTCTCCTCACACACACCACACACACACACACACACACACACACACCACCACTCATACTCACACACACACACACACAACACACACTCTCTCTCACACACACACACACACCAACCTCACTCACTCACACACACACACCACACCACTTCTACTCCAACACACAACACACACACACCACTCACTCATCACTCACACACACCACACACACTCACTCACTCCAACCACACTACACACTCACTACCACTCATCACTCACCACACCACACCATCAAACACCACACACACACACACACACTCACCACACACTCACTCACTCACACACACACACCACACTCACACACCCACACAACACACACACCACACACACACACAAACTCACACACACACAACCACTCACTCACACACACAACACTCAACCAACACACACCACACACACACAACACACACACACACACCTCCCACACACACACACAACAAACCCTCTCTCACTCCCACACACACACACACACACTCACACATCACACACACACCACAACACACACAACACAACACACACACACAACACACCCCACACACAAACACACACACAACACACTCAACAACTCAACACTCACCACACACACCACACTCACTCACACACACATCACTCACACACTCACCACTACACACATCACCACACAACACTCACACACTCACACACACACACTCACCACACACACACTCACACACACACACACTCAACTCACTCACCACTCATCACTCACACCACACCTTCACACACACTCACTCACTCACACACCACCACTCACCACCACACTCACCACCACACTCACTCACTCATCACACACTCACAACACACCACACACCACACACCACTCACTCACTCATCACTCACCACCACACACCACACACACACACACTCACCACTCTCTCACACACTCACACCACTACTACACACTCACTCACTCCACTCACTCACCACACACACTCACTCACCACCAACACACTCACCACTCATCACTCACTCACCACTCACCACACCACTCACTCACACCACACACTCACTCACCACACACACACACACACTCATCACTCACTCACTCACACACACACACACCACAACACACTCAACACCCACACTCACACACTCACTCACCACCACACCACACTACACACTCACTCACACACTCACACCACTACACTCACACACACACACACACCACAACCACTCACTCACTCACTCACACCAACTCCACTCCACTCACTCACTCAACACCTACACACCACACACTCAACCACATCACTCACTCACACACACACACACCACTCACACACACACACTCACCACCACACTCACTCACACACCACTCCCACTCCACCACACCACCACACACACCACACACACCTCTCTCCACTCACTCACACACTCACCACCACCACTCACACACACCACACACTACCACAACACTCACTCACACACACACTCACACACACACACCACTCCTCACACACACACACACACACACACACACTCACTCACTCACCTCACTCACACCACACACCACACACACACACATACACCACACACACACACTCACCACACACCCACCTCTCACCACACACACACACACACACACACCTCTCTCACACACACACCACACACACCACTACACACAACACACACCACACACACACCACTCACCACTCATCACATCACATCACACACACACACACACACACACCACCACTCCTCCATCACACACACACCACACACACACCCACCACACCACACACTCACTCACTCCACACACACCACACACTCACCACACCACACACACCACCACACACCACCACTCACTCACTCACACACACCACACACACACACACCCTCTCTAACACACACACACACACACACACACCACACACACCACCACACACACTCACACACACACACACCACTCACTCCAACTCCACACACACTCACACTCACTCACCACACTCACTCACCACACACACACACACACACACCACCACCACATCACTCACTCAACACTCACTCACACACCACACACACACACACTCCTCTCACCACACACACACCACACTCACACACACACTCACTCACCACACTCACTACTCACCACACACACACACCACACACCACACACTCACTCCACACACCACACACACACCACCACACACTCACTCACACTCACACAACCACCACCAACCTCAACACAACAACCAACTCACCACACACACTCACACACACACTCACACACACACCACACACAACACTCATCACACCACACACACTCACACACACACCACTCACAACACACACACACCACTCACTCCACTCCACTCCACTCACACACCACACACACACTCACTCCACACCACTCACTCACTCACTCACACACACACACACACACACACCACTCACTCACTCACACACTCACCACCACCACTCACACACACCACCTCACCACTCACACACACACCCTCACTCAACTCACTCACACCACCACACACCACACCAACCACACACTCAACACACACACTCACTCACTCACACACCACACACACACACACACACACACACACACACACACCACACTCACCACTCACTCACTACACACACACACACACACACACCACTCACTCACCACCACTCACACTCATCACTCACCACACCACACACACACTCACTCACTCACCACACACACCACCACTCACTCACTCACACACACCACTCAACACACACACCACTCACTCACTCCACACCACTCACTCACTCACTCACTACACACACACACACTCCACCCACACACTCACCACTCACCACACCACACCACACACCACCACACACACACTCACACACTCACTCACTCACTCACTCACACACACACACACCACCACACTCACCACTCACCACTCACACACCACACACTCACAACACCACACACACCACCTCACACACTCACACACCACTCACCACCACACTCACACACCACTCACTCACTCACACACACACCACACACCACTCACCACACACCACACACACACACACACACTCACTCACCACACACACACACACACACAACACACTCACTCACTTCACTCACACACACCACCACTATCACTCACAACACACACTCACTCACTATCACTCACTCACTCACTCACTCATCACTCACCACACACACACTCACTCACCACTCACTCACTCAACTCACTCCACTCACACACTCACTCACTCACTCACTCACACACACACACACTCACTCAACACACTCACTCACTCACTCACTCACCACCACCAACACACACACCACTCACACAACCACCACACACTCACTCACTACTCACACTCACCACACCACACCACCACCACACACCACCACCACTCACTCACACACTCACTCACTCACTCACTCACTCACACACACACACCACACACTCACTCACACACTCAACCACCACCACTCACTCACTCACTCACTCACACACACACACTCACACACTCACTCACTCACCACACACACCACCACACCACTCACCACTCACTCACCACCACCACACACACACACTCACACACTCACTCACACACCACTCACCACTCACTCACTCACTCACACACACACAACCACTCACTCACACACACACACACACAACCACTCACTCACTCAAACTCACTCACTCACTACAACACACCACACACACTCACTCACCACTCACCACACACACTCACTCATCACACTCACCACTCACACACTCACCACACCACTCATCACTCACTCACACACTACTCACTCACCACATCACTCACACACACACAACACTCACCACAACACACACCATCATCCACCACTCACCACAACACACACACACACACCACTCAACACACCACCACACACAAAATCATTACTCACTCAACACAAACACACTCCTAACACAACTCACTCACTCATACACATCACTCACTCATCACTATATAAAACACACTCAATTCATCATCAAATCATTACTTTCATCACAACCAACAACTCACTCAAATACTCACTCCCACAACACTCACCACTAATTCACACCTTACTCACTACTACACACTCATCACAAAAATCACACCTTCTAAAACACAAAATCATTACTCACTCACACACAACCCACACTTCACCACTCAAACCATCACTACATATCACAACACATCACTAACTCATCATTCACTCAAAACAAACACTCCTCCACATTTCACACACCCTCAAACCACAACACACTCATCCACACAAACACTAACACTCCTATCATAACACACAAAATCACATCACAAAAATCACTCACTCACATACAAACCACACCAACATCATACTCACTCACACAAACCTTCACCATACCAACACACACACCCAAAACTTATCAGCTATAAACTCATTTTTGCTAACATATCTAAAAAAAACTCCTCTAGTTTTTCACTATCACAAACTATCACAAATTATATCATCCACCAAAATTTATTTAAATACAAATTCAATAAACTCAGTCATAGTTTTATTGTTTAATTGTAAAATGTTTAAATTTTGCTCAGAAACACCTCTAATACTCAACACTGATTTATGCCAAACGTTAATATACAACAACCATTACAAAAAGAGACTTATAGCTTGCATATATTGAATTGAACCCAATTATTCCTCAAGTCACAACTTCAGAAGCGTTGGTTCACACACTCAACATATATATTAAAAACATCTCCAATTATTGTACCAACCACAACAACTCTCCAACATTTACAGGCAAACTTATTACTGATTTCACAAACATCATCATCCATATTATGTGCGAGAAACTCCAATTACAAATCCGGGATTAGTCCCCCTTCAAATTAAAGGACTTAATCTTGTTTGGCTCATTGCGTTACTGACCAAAAACCGTCCTATAAAAGAGGCTTACTTCCAGCCTTATGCAGTATTATAAACTCATAATGATTACAAACTATTAAAGTGTACATTAAAGATGTTGGTTTTGGAATTGAAATAAAATCTTCTTTGGAATAAAATTATATGGTCAGAATAAAACAGTACAATAATTCTAAACTGTAATTATCAATTTGAATTGTTATACTTGGTCACATGTTTGTCTACTATTTTGCAACCAATTTAACAATTATTATTGGATTAAGTTTGTTTAACCATTGACAATTTGATCAAGCTGTTACTTTGTAATTGGTGGACATGTTTCATAATCTAAATTAAAAAATGTTACTATTGTCATTGTATTTAGTTTCAAATAGTTTCACGGAAATTCACAAAGCCATCAATATTCAAAACACCAAGGTTTCCATTATACATCTTTTTAGCATTTGAGAAAACCAATCACCATTTATGGTTTTGGGATTTAATATGATTTAAATGGAGCCAATGCATTTTATTAACCTAAAGTTATTGTTTACTCACCAACTTTTTCAGTAAAACCAAGTAAATTCTTTTAGGGTTTTGGGGCATTGTCCAATATATTAATGATCATAATGACCATACATACAACTTTCCCAAAAGTTTCTATTAATCAAGTTGTTTGGCATATAAAGAAAACTTGGTTTTTTGGTGCAAAAATTAACATTACATTGAAGCTTAACGTTTATTTTTAATTAACATATAAAACATTCAATAATACATTAAATTGCTTGCTTTGATTTTTGTTTTGATTTAACTCCACCAATGAATCCATCACATCCGTAGCACCTTATAGTTCCTTAAAACCATTATAAACCAATTAGTTTTCAGTAAAACCATTATAAAATTCCTTTTGTAGTTGTTTTGGGCTTTTCAATAGTTTAACATCCACAATAAATCATAATACCGAGACACATTATAGTTTCCATTAAAATACATTATAAATTATGTTTTCGTAAATTTAATTTTTTGAGTGTCCTTTTCATTTTCAATATTTATCACAAATTAAAATCTACATGCCAATATTGTTAAATAAATTCCATTTTTAGTTCAATAAATTTTTTGTATGTTTGGGATCTTTTGATGCTAATTGAATCCATAAACCATAACAAAAATTTTCTAATTTTTATAAACTTTTTATATTATGTAAAATTTAAGGTTCTGAGGGTTTTGGATTAATCAGATTAACATCCCATAGAATCTGGTTTATAGCTAGCCTAAGGTTTTAATACATATACATTTGTATTTCTTTAAAGAGCTTTGGCAAATTCCTCTAGTAGTTTAACAGTTTCAATAGATTAAATCCCACCAATAGAATCCATCACATACCAGAGCATTATAGGTTTCTTAAAATACATAAAACATTGATTTTCGTAAATTTTTAAAATTCTTGAGTTTTATTGGAAATTTTTCACAATAAAAACAACCAAAATCCTCCGTCCAGTGATCGGTTAATTCCATGGATAATTGGATAAACCCTTGGTTTTTAATGGAACTTAATACTTGGTTGTGTGTGTTTTGTGGCTCCTATTCAACCAAGACCACACTACCCGGAACTTTAGTTTAGTAATCCTGTAATTTGTTTTTCATAAACCATTTAAATTGCCTTTTGTAGTTGATTTGGGATTTTCAATAGAAACATTCGCCCAAAACCACAATACATAACAGGATAGTTATAATTCACTTATAAACATGGTTTTTTGCAGAATTATGGAAACCATTCGCTAATTTCTGTGATTTTTTGAGCATTTTCCATATCGATTTAATCTCAAGTAGATCGAGTCAACATTTTAATAGCACTTAGTTTCATAAAATTATAATGTGTAATTGTTTTTCAGGTTAAAAAACCAATTTAGAAAATTTTATTGTATTTTGAGGAGATCTTTTGAAAGATTAATACAAGAACACTAAGTTAGTAACTTTTAAAACTTTCATTATAATTAAATTTTATGTTTGGTTCAATGGGGGAAACCTGGGGCCAAAAGGCCCTTTTGGTGCCCTTTTTAAAACTTGTTTAAAGGGTTTTAATAAATTAATGGGACACGGATTGGGTCAAAGGTGATTTTAAACCAAAGGAAAAACCCAAAAACCCCCCCGGAATTTGGGTTTTCCCAAAAACATTTAAATTTGGGTTTTTTGGAAACAATTTCCGGGGAGGGGTTTTGGGGATTTTCCAAATTGAAAAACCCCAAAAACACACTCGGGTTTTTATAAAGGTTCCATAAAAACATTTTTAAGGTTTTTAAGGAAAAACCATTTAAAATTTTCCCTTTTTTTTTGTGGTTTTGGGCATCTTTTCTCTAGAAATTAAACCGGGTTGAAAAAATAGTAAAATAAATTATTTTTTTTTTTATTAAAAAAAAATTTAAAATTCTTTTTAAATGTGTTTTGGGATTTTTCCAAATGATTTTTTAAATAAGAAACCAATCCAACCGGGCCGTTTAAGCCCCCTTTTAAAACCGTTTTTCCCAGAAACTTATAAACCTTTTTTTATGGGGGGGATTTTTAAAATTTAAACCCCCCAAATATAAAAGCTAATGGTTTATAATGGTATTTTAATGGAAACCATTGTAATTTCTGTGATGGTTTCTATTGTAGACTGTTCTCGTGAGTGCGGATCATAATTTCTCTAGTAACGGTGCAAACGACGTTGTTGAATAAAAATATAGATAAAATAGAATTATGAATGTGCAAATGTTTTAGGAGGTTATGTACAAAATAGAAAGAATTATGAATGTGCTATTTTACAGATGAATCGTTTTGAGAAGTTATGTACAGTCCTGAGATGTTATGTATTGTAAAAGCTGTTCAGTGATAATAAGTTTATAATTTCTCAATTGCGCGGGAAACGGCTCGCGCGCCCCGCCCCTGAAGCCCAGCCCCTGATCGGCTGCGTCAGAAACCCCGTCGCGGCAGAGCAGTTGATAGAGAGCGCCGCCGCCCGCCATTTTATATTATCGGGAATCAAGCGGAGCTCCGCCGGGGAGTCATTTACCGCCGCCTGAACACATATTCACACCGACAGACCCGAGCAGACCCGCGGAACAGCGCCAGGTAAGCGTGCCGCCGCTCCGGACCGGATTCCGTGGCGTTTCGCGCCGCGGAGGCATTTATTTGACCGGTGTTTGGAAACAATGTGCGGATCCCGCGGGGGGGAGGGGTTACCGGACACGCTAGCTACGCGAGAGCAGGCCTTCAGAACCGTTAAAGCGCAGAAAACACGTACATCTTTGTGTTTTGTTAGTAATTACAGCGTGTGGCTGCACACTAAATGAGCTGATGTGAGTGCGTTAGCAGGCTAATGCTAATGAAGAGACGCGCCCGAATCCCATTTAACACGCTAAACTGTTTTCATCGCTGATTTTCTTTCGTTTATAGCACGTTTTGCGCAATGCGTTGTCGTCTCGTAGCTTTTAGATGAGTAAATCGCTCGGTGTGTGGCTGTGGAGGGCCTGAGATGCACGCGCGTCAATACAATCTTAACGTGTGTGTGTGTGTGTGTTCACGGATTACACACACACACACACACACTGTGTAGATGCGGTTTAACATCAGTCTGCACTCTGGGACTGATTTACACGAGCATCGTATTCTGTTGTGTTATAATGAAGGGAGCGAGGAGCTGAAGCAGAGCACATGGACTGCACTTGTTTACTGTGTTTACACGCGTTGTGGATGCAGTAAACATGCTGGTTGAGTGTTTGCTAGGATGTTTTATGCTTGTGATGGGAAAGGGCACATTTGTATCATTGCATGCAGGTGAAAAAGACTGGATTATTTTTAGATTGCAATATGGAGGCACCCTATACATAAAATTGAATACCCACTTAATTTGTGTAACTGTCTACCAAAACCTGCAATAATTTGGCTCATTGCATTTGAACAGATTTCTGGAGACATGGCCACAGAACATATTAATGGGAATGGTACAGAAGAACCAATGGACACGTCTGCTGCAGTTACCCATTCTGACCACTTCAACACTTTATTAGAAGCTGGTTTACCACAAAAAGTTGCTGAAAAGCTAGATGAAATTTACCTAGCAGGTAAGCCGAAACTTGAACCCTCCAAATTGACTCATCACATTCAATGCATGTCGAACTGTACGTGTGGTATGTTTTCTTGCATAGGGAATTGGCATAGCAACTTTGTGTGGTTTCACTGCGAAATGGGTACTGCAGCGTTAATGATGCGGAGTTGGGCTGCGGAAATAAAGGCTGAATTGAGCGTGTCTGGTCCGATCCTGAGAGCAGCCTTTCTGGGGATTAAAGGGGGGCGGGCTGTCCCGGGGTACGCCGGCCAGCTGGGTATAAGCCAGGACAATAGAGGCAGCTGTCTAGAGCCGAGACAGGTGATGTCCCCAATGGCTTATCACTAACAGATGCTAATTATGAAGGGGGCGAGAGGGGCCGGGTGCTCCTGGGATAATCATTATTACTGTATGTGTTGCCTATTTGGGTGATTTTTATGGGGTTTACATAGCTGTGGGAAACCTGGACATATTTGGATTATCAGACAGCAAAATACTGTTATCCCGTAATCACAAGCGACTGGTGAAGTCACCGATGCCCTGTCCAGATGATGACAACATGAACTCTCTCTCTGAGTGACGCTGATGTACAATCCACAAGCCTGATTGGACGGGGGGTAAAAGCATCCTGCAGATCGTCACATCTCTCAGCTACGCTGAGGTTTCCCTGGTTTTCTCCCTGCAGGCCTTGTGGCGCACAGTGACCTGGATGAGAGGGCCATTGAAGCGCTGAAAGAGTTCAATGAGGAAGGTGCACTGCAAGTCCTTGTCCAGTTCAAAGAGAGCGACCTATCCCATGTGCAAGTAAGTGCTCTCGCTCTGCTGTTTGAGTCTAGTGAAACGTGGGGAGGATTTACTAACTCGCCTCGCTTGCTTTCACCCAGAACAAAAGTGCCTTTCTCTGTGGCGTGATGAAGACCTACAGGCAGAGAGAGAAACAGGGGACCAAAGTTGTAGATGCCACGAAAGGACCAGATGAAGCAAAGATCAAGGTGCGTTTGGGCTTTTTATTTAATATAAAGAGCCCTGCGATTTCCACAATGCGGAAAACGGTTATACAAACGGATTTATAGTTTAAAGCGGAACGTCATGGAATTTGTCAAAATTTGGATGAATTAATCAGAAATTAACTTTAATTTAACTTAAAGACATTGTGGCAGAAATACATTACTATTGTTCAGCAGAATGTACTTACTACTACTACTACAACTAAAA
This sequence comes from Aspiorhynchus laticeps, assembly GCA_023376895.1. Classification (NCBI taxonomy): domain Eukaryota; kingdom Metazoa; phylum Chordata; class Actinopteri; order Cypriniformes; family Cyprinidae; genus Aspiorhynchus; species Aspiorhynchus laticeps. The sequence goes on along the minus strand of CM041802.1, from coordinate 1,982,976 downwards.
TTATTAAAACATATTTAAGGAGTAATCATACATTGTTTCTTCCGTGTTTAATTTTAATAGTAATTCCCATTAATTTAACACATAAAATTTAATTTCCATTAATTAAAAGATAAATTACTGTTTTATGCCTTCATTTGATAACCAGAGAAATGTAAATACACAGTTTCTGGGAAAAAAACCTCAAGACATTTCATAAGGCTATTGTTTTTTTTTTATTTACATGTTTATTCAATATTAATAATAAACGTACAATGTGCTTTCCAAAAATGCAATTAGTTAACAGCATGTCTTGAAGATATTGTGACATGAATTTGACTTCAAATAGACTATACAAGCAACTCATAAGCAATAATTAATAAACAAATCCAAAATAAATGGAGGAAAAGAGTAATAAAAAAATCAATCAAGGCTATTGTAAGAATAAATGAAACTTGTTTTTATGCATTCAAATAATTAGATGTGCTAAAACACAGAATTTGGTAACCATAAAACATAAAAACAGCATTTCATAGGGCCCTAAACATGTAATTTTTGTTAAACTTTTAATAAGTTGATGATGAAATTGTATAAGTTTAATGATTATATTTAGACATGCTTTTTAAATATTGTAATTTAACCTAAAAAAGTCCAGAAAAATGTAAATTTGGTAAAAAAAAACTGAATTAAAACTGAATTTGAGAAAAAAATCAAACAGATTTCATAGATCCCAGTGAAACGAGCACCTGTTGCTTGATTGGTTCGGTCATGTTTTTCAGACTTTGCTGGAGAGAACAGGCTACACCCTTGATGTCACTACAGGTCAGCGCAAGTACGGCGGCCCTCCGCCAGAGTCCGTCTACACCGGTGCTCAGCCCACGGTCGGGACAGAGGTAATAATTCACATCGCTCTACATCAGCTGTCTTTAAAGGCTGTCTGAATGATGAGTTATGTACACTGATCTGGAGTAACTTTGTTACGCTGACAGTCTACCGCTAAGATCTGACTCTACAGCCTCCATTTAAGAGCATCTGGCTGCTGTAAAACCCAGCAGATGCTGCTCGGATGTTCGCAGGTACACCGAAATCTGTGGAGTTCAAACATAGCATGTTAATGTACAGTTAGTGGATGAGCAGGACCCAGACATGAAGCTAATGTTTTGGATCTGTTTTTAGTTGTTTTAATACTACAATTGATTGCTTCTGTTGTCCTCATTTGTAAGTCGTTTGGATAAAAGTCTCTGCTAAATGACTAAATAATGCCTTTTCATCATCCCACTTAATCCATTCTTGGCTGCTTAATAAATACAATTAATGAACATACTGATTTGAGTTGATGTTTTATGTGAGAAGAGAAATATTTGACTTAAATTATGCAACTATAGTTTTGTTTGTTTTCAAATGAGAAATATTGCTTTGGCAAATAGCTGAATTTGTTCAGTTAATGTTTTTTAATTTTGTTAACAATAACCCTGATCATAATTGTTATAGAGTGATTAATGAGAGAGCTGAATCACCTTCCTGTTTTCAAATCTTCAGTGGTTCTGCTTATACGTCAAATAAATTATTAAATTCATATCGTAGCCTCTGGGGTGTTTTAGTATGGCTTTGGCTCTAACCTGTCAGACTGGCTCATTGATGTCTCCGTTCTCTCCATACTGCAGATCTTTGTGGGGAAGATCCCGAGGGACTTGTTTGAAGATGAGCTCGTGCCTCTGTTTGAGAAGGCAGGGCCGGTCTGGGACCTGCGTCTGATGATGGATCCTCTGAGCGGCCTGAATAGGGGCTACGCCTTCCTCACGTTCTGCACTAAAGAGGCTGCACAGGAGGCCGTCAAGCTAGTAAGACACTCAGATCATCATACAGGTCCATTCATGAATGTGTACCTGCTGCCTCTGTCTTCAAGTATCAAACTAGATTCACAATCATATCTCAGAATCGCGCCAGAAAACCTTATTGGGGTGTTTGTGGGAAAAATGTGGTTGGGTGGTGATAGACATGGGTGTTGCTTTGCAAGCGAGGCTTTACAAATTCAACTCTTCAATCCCTGTTTTTCTCCTCTCAGTGTAACAATCATGAAATTCGCCCGGGCAAACATATTGGCGTGTGTATATCAGTGGCAAACAACAGACTCTTTGTGGGCTCCATTCCCAAGAGCAAGACAAAAGAACAGATTGTTGAAGAGTTTTCCAAAGTCACAGGTGAGCATTGCTTTGAAATGAGGATGCATTCCTCTGTGTCCTCCCAATGTGCTTTGTTCTTTAGGGTTCTTTGAAGATTTTAAGATCTACATTTAACGTTCTTTCTCTTTCTCTCAGAGGGTCTTACTGACGTCATCCTTTACCATCAGCCGGATGATAAGAAAAAGAACAGGGGCTTCTGTTTTCTGGAGTACGAGGACCACAAAGCAGCGGCACAGGCTCGACGGAGGCTCATGAGCGGGAAGGTGAAGGTCTGGGGCAATGTGGTCACCGTCGAGTGGGCCGACCCTATTGAGGATCCTGACCCGGAGGTCATGGCAAAGGTCAGAACATGATCCAGTGCTTAAACCACTAGGTGTTCTCACCTTCTCAGTTCTCTTTCCATGTTCAGATAACACTGTTCTGAGGCAGTAGGCTTTATGCTGGGAGTTTACTGTCGACTGGACGTTGTTAGAGTCCTTCTGCTATGGGTGCACTGTTGAACAAAGTCTTGGGGTTTTCAACTGACCTAAATGCCAGACCGATATAACGGCGCTTATATTTAGGCCCCAGCTTCTCTTACAACTAGGGAGCTCATGTTATCATCTCATCTGCTCCTAGGTGAAAGTGTTGTTTGTCAGGAACCTGGCAAACAGCGTCACAGAGGAAATACTTGAAAAAGCATTCGGCCAGTTTGGCAAACTGGAGCGAGTGAAGAAACTGAAAGACTACGCCTTCATTCATTTCGACGAGAGAGATGGAGCGGTCAAGGTAAGCGCTTTGGTGTCCAGGTGCACGTTTCTGGTTTTGTTGAGCAGTGGTGTGACGGTATGGATGTTTGCAGGCGCTGGCAGAAATGAACGGTAAAGATTTAGAGGGGGAGCGCATTGAGATTGTGTTCGCCAAGCCACCCGACCAGAAGCGGAAAGAGAGGAAGGCGCAGCGTCAAGCAGCGAAGACGCAAATGTGAGTTTTGTGGGTTTACAGCAGTGGTGTCTAGTCCTGCTCATGAAGGGCGGCTATCTTCAAGATGTCCGCTCTAACTCTGATGCAACACACTTATGCCTTGTCCAAATACCCACACTTGTGTTCTTGGCCACTTGAGAGCACTTGCATGTGACCGGAAGACTGTCCCAAGTCTTAAACCCGCCAAAGCGTTGTGCCCTTAACCAAACACTAAACCCCGGACCACTATTTGAGGCTTAGTGTATCCTATCATGCATCCTAAATCGTGAGACTTTTTGCTGAGATCTCGCGAAAGGTCACCGAAACCTTTCCAATGCTAGTTAAATATTAATGTAATAGTTGGATGTTACATAATTTGGTAGAAAAACAAAGTGTTGCACGTTTTATTGGTGCAAAGATTAGTGCACATTTGCAACTGCTTTTTATCATTTAATCAGAAGCACCACAAATTAAACTGTCATCTGTTATAAGGACTACTGAACAGACATTTAGAAGTTGTTTTTAAAAAGTCAAAGATAAAGCTATTGAATTTTTACAACACTGTAAGCGTGTCCCATCAGGTAATGAAAAGTTCGACACACACTTGTGGTCTTCATCCTCACTTGAACGAGGGATGCACGATATTATCGGACCAATATAGGAATCAGCCGATAATGGCTTTAAATGTAAATATCGGCATTGGCCCGATATGAAAAATTATGCCGATATGTCTTGCCGATAAGAGGAATACATTAACTCACATGTGCTCAGGGTGTGCTAGTGATTAGATCACATCAGTAGGGGGCGCTGTTGGCCTACTTCTAATTAGATTAAAAGTAAAATAGCTACACAAATAACATTTAGACTGTGTTTCTGATTAAATAAAGCAGTAATTGATGCTATAAAATAATGAGTATGTTTTGATTTAATGCTCAGAAGCTATAGCTTACATGAAAAATATCACAAACGTGATGCCTATAAAGTAAATAATTTTATATATACTGATTTATTCATTAATGTGTAATGTTTTATTTTTTAAACAAATCATGAGCTTTAAAAATTTTCAGAATTTTTACAACTCTTGCTTTAGACCGTCTACAAATGTTAAGTCTTAAAATAAAATATTAAGGTTACCACTGCATCTTTCTGGAAAAAATTGCAGCGATTGAATATAGGTTATTTATAGTTATTTTCAAATATTTAATGTACTGTCGTTATAAAAACTTCATTGTTTAATTCAAACAAGTTATTGTTAAAAACTAACTAAATTGCTTATTTCTGCACAGGAGAGACTTGGTGTTGTTTCCTAACAAAAGGAAATATATCGGCTATCGGCCAAAATGAGTGGAAAAAAATCGGCATATTGGCAAAAATCCAATATCGTGCATCCCTAACTTGAACACTTAGGCCAAATATAGGAAATGCATCATAAGTAGACAAGTGCAAAGACTGCAAGTATGGGTGTTTGGACAAGGCATCAGTGTTTTGAGTCATCCTGAACACCCTGATTAGCTCAGGCAGGTGTGTTTGGTTGGGGTTGGAGCTGGACTCTGCAACTGTGTCTCCGAGCGATCTCAGAGCGGCTTGTTCCTTGTAAACATCCATGTGCTCTTCTCTCCCAGGTATGATGATTACTACTACTATGGGCCTCCTCAAATGCCGCCTCCTGCCAGGGGCCGGGGCAGGGGTGCCAGTCGGGGTGGTTACTCCTACCCGCCAGACTATTACGGCTACGAAGATTACTACGATTATTATGGTTACGATTACCATAACTACAGGGGTGGCTACGACGACCCGTACTACGGCTACGATGACTACCAGGCGCCCGCTCGAGGCAGAGGGGGACGCGGCGGAGCTCGAGGCGGGACGTCTCCCGCGCGCGGCAGAGGGGCCAGCGCTCCACGGGGCCGGGTGAGCTTCCCACAGCGCGGCGGAGGGCCAGGGGCCAGCAGGGGCCCACGCGGAGGAGCCAGAGGCGGGGTTCTGCCGAGAGGGCGCGGGGTACGTGGTGTTCGGGGTGGACGCGGTGGAAATGTAGGAGGCAAGCGCAAAGCCGATGGCTACAACCAGCCAGATTCCAAACGGCGCCAGACCATTAATCAGAACTGGGGCTCGCAACCCATTGCACAGCAACCCTTGCAAGGTGGCGATCATTCTGGTAACTATGGTTACAAATCTGACAACCAGGAGTTTTATCAGGATTCTTTTGGGCAACAGTGGAAGTAGAGAATGTAGGGCTCTTTTGTTTTCAATAAAACCAACACAAAAAACCCCAAACAAACCTTTTTATAGAGACTTGATTGGCCCTCGAATCCATTAAAGGTTGCCTCTCTCCTCTTCCCGGCGGGTTTTCTTGTACATATTTTAAGAATCCGCTTGGACTCGATCAGTAGTCACTCCCACCTGCTTCTGCCGAACTGTTTTTGTTTTGTTTGGAAGCCGTTTCCTACTTTTAAAAATCGGGATTGAAATTTTTAAATTTGCATTTTTGTGCTCAACCTGTCTATTTGGCTATATAGTACCATGTGTGTTCATAGGAAGTTTGCTCTTCATGTCTTAAGTAGGTAACAGCAACAAAAAAGAAAAAAGACAAAAAAAAAAAGTGTCTCCTAAACTTGTATTCAACGAAGAAAAAAAAAAAAATTGATATTTGTATGTTACAAAAGATAATGCTAGTCAAATAGCTTGTCTTGTTTTTTGGGGAAAACGTTTAAAAAAAAAAGAAAAAAGGACTTTGATCCTAATTTTTGGCTTTACATTTTGGCTTGTATTCTTTGCTGTTTGTCTGCTTGAATAAACATACACGCACCAGTGTACAAAAACTCAAATTGTGTTTCAAATTCATGTTTCGGCAAATTCTCTCTTCAAATTGCCTACAAATTTATGGCTCCTTGTGGAAGAAAAAGGACTAAAGGTTTGCCTGTAGACGTGCTGCTACCTCACTCTGCATGCCTTCAAATTGATATCACCAAGTTGAAGTCCGCATCCTCTCTCCACTCAAGCTTTGTGTAAATACATACCCCATTTCACACAATCTCCTCCAACTGAGAGGCTTTTCTTTACTCCGATTCACTCCCATTGCAATTTTTTGGGAACCTTCTCTCCTGAGGTCCCCATCAATGGGGTTTTGTTAGAGAAACTCCACGAGGAACGAGGCTAAATAGCCACAGAAAGCACAATTTGACGCAAAGCGGCGTGTCCAGACGAGGCGTCTTTGCTTACACTCTTTGCACGTTTGTCCCAAATTTGAGCCACTGTTGGAAGCTACCATGCATGAGTCTTTTGCTTTCCTTCTTTCGTATCCCACCCCCTTTCAGATCACCTAATTCCTGTCGCTTAGATCCGAGCTACTGTTGTGCTCCTTACACGTGTGCATGCCAAAACGTAGGGTCTCTAGTGAATGCATTTGTCTCTTTTCTTTGACATCTTCGCGGTCGTTTATGTCCTTGTGTGATTTCTTTTTCCTTTTGTGTTGTATTCATTGTTAACGCTCCTCTAATTTGTGTTCCTTTTGTTACCTGGCTAGCAGGGAAAAGGGGTCGAGGCTGGTCCTGACATGTCCCAGTGAAGACTGACTAGCTCAGTGGGGTCACGCCAGGTGCTGCCAGCGGATGTGACGGTAAGGTCCAGCTCGGGTCCTGCCTTACGGAAGCATATCTTCTCCCCGTCTGCCTCCAAGATTGCCATCAACGCAAAGTCACGATTAGACGTGTGTGGACTCTTCTATGTGTATTGTTTTTGTATTTAATTTTTAAAGTTTATATAATGTCCCAGAACCCTTGTGTCATGAGAAAATGCCATTTACCGTTACTTCTGGAGGTCGAAGTAGCCCAAAGGAGTTTTATCCTTAACGTTACATGTATTTTGCACTTTGTAGATGTTTGAAGTGGTTTGGAGGAGCTTGATGCTGTTGTATATTTTTGTGCATTTTTAACTGCAGCTTATCATGAGGACGAACATGTTAAGCTTGTTTTTGAGTCTTGCCTTTTTTTTTCTTCCGTTATAACCTGGCGTGACTGACCAGGCATTCCAGGTAAAATGGTTCTTTTCTGAACCTTTTTGTTTTTTAGTTTTTTTTTGGAAAGGGTTGGTTAACTACCTCATCCTGGAGGCTGAAACTGCCCTATCTGTACTGTACATACGGAGACTTAATGCAAGCAGGGCTTTTTATATTCAACTTATGCACAAGGCAACATCAGAGCCAATGTACCTAGTGTATTATAGTCCTTTTGTAATAATGCTGAACAGTCAGACTGGGCATGTGACACTCATGTGATGAGTCTAAAGACGCCTTGCCTTCGTCAGTCTGAGCTGAGCGAGACGCCTGCCTCGGAGGATGTAGATACAGGTGATAAGGATGTTACTTGTTTGTAAAAGCTTGAACTTGAGGAAGAAGCTACTTTTTAGCTGTGTTTCTCAGACCCTCGCCCCAAATGACTTGTTTTTAAAGCTGTTTTTGGTTTAAGAACATGCGGTCCACATTGATGGCTGCTTGATCAATTTTGAAACCGACACCATCCCTTTTGTGAACTACGTGCCGCCTAGGCGAGCGCAGTTCACCGTCGTTTTTAAAGGTAAGTCCAGAGCCGCTGCTTCCTCGTGATCTCGACGGAGGCTGTTCTGGCTGACATGAGATCAGCTGGGATCGATCTCTGTACTTAAGCTTTGCTCCATCTCCATCCCTGGTGCTGATTGTGAATCAGACTGGACTGGTGAGAGCGGTACCCATTCGGTCTGTAATAAGAGCTGTGCTCAGGGCGGGCAAGACGTATGATGTCATTGAACTGGGCACACCGTAGCTGCCTTTTCATCACATTTGATGTGATGGATTATTAAGATATGCATCGTTTTGGGCATGTTATCGGTAACTTTAATTCTCTTATGCGCTCGAACAGGGTTTATACATTTTTAAAGGGATTCTGTTGATGTTTCGGTTTCTTTTTTTGCCTCTTTGAAAGTATTGACTGGATTTTGAATATGACTGACTCCACAATTATTTCTGTATCACCATCAGACCATTTTTTATAAAAAATGGCATTTTAAAGTACTGCTGCATAACAAGTGTTTTTGCATTCCTGCAAATAAATTTTGTAAAATGAAAAAGTGTGGCCTTTGCTTGATGCTGTTCTGTCTAAACCTCACCTTGTGAACATCTAGAGCTTGATCCGTGGCGTTGGGTAACATTTGAATATACATGACTTTAATGTTTAAATTTAAATGCATTTAAAAAGCTGCTATTTTTGATAAATTTATCACTTCGTGACCACATTTTACTTTCGCATGCTCTTATTTTTACCACCTTTGCATTGTTTTTGACCGCTATTTGTCAAGGTCTGTCATAAGAGCTGTGCATATTCAGTGGTTAATATTCACTCAAATATTGTAGAGGACACAGGCCCCTACATCACGGTTATTGTCAAATGAATATACCATTTCGCAGTGTCTAATTATTCCTATACTCTGTTAATTTAGCAGAAGAATTTACATTTATGCATTTAGCAGACGCTTTTATTCAAAGTGACTTACAGTGCATTCAAGTTACAGTTTTACATTTGATCAGCTCTTGCTTTCCCTGGGAATCGAACCCATGATCTTGGCGTTGCTAGCGCCATGCTCTACTATTTGAGCTACAGGAAAGCATTTTCCAAAAGTGCATCACACCGGATCTGTCATGAAAGCAATAATGCATGACCAGGCTGTTGTGTGAATGGAGAACAGAAAAGGAGTCAACACAGAACCTTGAGGTACGCCAGTGATTAGCTGATGTGGCTCAGACAGCCCTCCACTCCATGAGACCTGTGAAGATCTACGGTACCGTTGATGCTTAAGTCAGAGAGGGTAGACAGGAGGATCTGCTGGTTTACAGTGTGAAAGGCTATAGACAGGTCATGTAGAATGAGGACATGATTTAGTGTTTGATCTCACCAGTTGAAAAGGTTCGACTATAGACCGCAATGTTGAACTTGCTTTTAGTCATGCTCATTGGTTCATCCACATGAATGAAGTTGCACATTTTTTTTTTTTAAGTGACCCAGTTATTTAAGGTTGAGTTTCTAAAATGATGCCTTATTTTTTTGCTTTTTGTAAACTGTTTTCAAAACCAAATGTTTTCTGTTACACACACACACAGACACACACATAGAGCTCTCTTTGTGTTATGGCGACATCATGTGGTCAACATGTGAATGTGACAAGTGATTGGAAATCATTAAGGTTGAAGGTGGGACGTTTTAACCTGTAAAACCATGTAGTAGAGTCTGGCGCTAGCAACATCAAGATTATGGGTTCAATTCCCAGGGAATGCATGAACAGGGTTGGGAAGGTTATTTCACATTACAAAATACATGCTTTAAAAAGCAATTTGTAACATATTTTGCAAGATTACTTAAGTTTAGTAACTTAATCTAAATACTTCGAAGTTAATATGTTCCTCAAGTATTTCAATGTTAACCATCTCTAAATAAAAATGATATCCACCAAACAGAGGTTTGTCGGTATCTTTAGAAAACAATGCTTTCTTATTTATTTGCTAAATTCAGTACTTATTAATTACAGACACATAAAAAAGGACGTCGTCCATGCATTTTTGGTTAATCTGGTTATCAATGTTCTTTGAGAGCATCGGTCCACACTCAGGGCAGCAGAGAGAATATTGGTGCAAATCAAAAGAAGTCCATAATGCCAAATGAATAATTAAAGAAAATAAAAAGGGTGGGGATGAAGTTCTAAGTTAAAGCACAGGCTTGGTCCTGCAGTCGGTGTTACCAGGGGCCGCTTAGGGCCCCATCTGATATTGCCGAAACATATTTGCAGCGTTGAACAATTCAGCCAATCACAGACATATCTGTTAATTTCTTGAACGCAATGACCAGAAGTGTTTAGAATCCACTCACTGCTCCAAATACAGAGTTTGCTGAGTTCTGCAAGCAGGAATCCTCTCATTATAACAAAGTGTAGATACGATGTAAATAAGGGATTCATTGTGCAGTATAGAGAGCTTATTAAATTATAGTTCACTTTGAAATTAAAATGTGGTATCTATCAGCTTACCCCAAGGGCATCCAAGATGTAGGTGTCTTTTTTTCTTCAGTAGATCCAATTTTGATGTTTTTAGGTCAAACCGTTCTAGTCTGTTAGTCATATAATGGCAGGTATAGGTCACTGTCTCTATAAGAGGGAAAAAGAACATGCACAGAGAAATCCAAATTAAACAATTCCCCATCGTAACTACACATTGATGGCCTAAGACACGAAACGAGCAGTTTGTGTGAGAAAACGAACAGTATTTATATCGTTTTTTTACCTCTTGTACACAACCATGTCCAAGTGATCTGAGTGCACACACACATCCGGTGTGTGACGTGTGTGTGTGTGTGCGCTCTGGCTCGTCGGCGTCAACGCTTGACGGAGGGCGTGTCTGAAGCGTGGTGTCTTGATGCCTCGACCCGCTGATTTAAAATCTTAACAATCAAACAATTCCTAGATTTATGTTCATAATTTCACGACTCACTCATGCATGTGATGAGGTGCAGCAGGTGAGCTCGGAATACAGAAAAGCTTACATTCAGCAGATATAAATATTGCATTATATTGATTTTGTCAGGAAAAAAGATGATCTGAACACTGTTGTGTATTACTTTACTCTGCATTACATCCCTCTGATCAACATCTGCTACATTATATTACTATAATTAATCATATTTTTGGAAAATTAAACAGTTTCTTACAAACTTATGTGATTTGATAAAATACATAATGAATATAATCGTATATGTGTAACGGAGAAATTACAATTAGCTTCAAGCTGACAATTAATGATATTAATACAACACTTCTGCTTGAATGTCACTGTTAATCACTATTGAGTGTTTGTAATAACTAATAATGTGGATTTTGATCAAATGATGAGGCAGAAATATGTTATTAGTAACATTTATGTGGAAGATACACAGTTACAACTTCTGTGCGGTGTGAAGAAACAATGTAACTAGTAGTGTAACTAATTACTGTTGACAGAAAGTAATAAGTAAAGTAACAAGATTACTTTTGAAAGAAGTAACTAGTAATGAGTAATATATTACATTCTTTGAGTAACTAGCCCAACACTGGTTATCTGATTAATATCATAGGACGTGTCATAGAACGGGCTTCAGTTTATTGGCATAAAGCAGGGGTCACCAGACACGGTCCTGGAGGGCCGGTGTCCTGCAGAGTTTAGCTCCAACCCTAATCAAACACACCTGAAGCAGCTAATCAAGGTATACTTGAAACCTCCAGGCAGGTGTGTTGAGGCAAGCTGGAGCTAAACACTGCAGGACACTGGTCCTCCAGGATCAAGTTTGGTGACCCCTGGCATAAAGTCACTCTTCAGCTTCACCTCAGGCAGCTATTCCTTTTTAGATGCTTCTTTTTAAATAACATTGCTGCATCATAATCATAATCTAACGGTGTTCTAATCACATGTTCATCAACAGGTTATGTCATATTTTTATTTTAAAACATTAATTTTCATAACAGTCTTCAGATATTTTCATTATCTCCGATACGGCAATGCCCGTTGCTCTTCCTCATCCATCAGCTCTCCTCAGGCCTCCACCTCCATTGGTGCAACCACCGTGGTCTTCAGAACTAAGGGTGTAACCTGGCACATTCAACCCTCAGCTCCACCTTATCACTCTGAGCCCTTCCTCAGCTCCACCTCGTCACTCTGAGCCCTTCCTCAGCTCCACCTCGTCACTCTGAGCCCTTCCTCAGCTCCACCTTGTCACTCTGAGCCCTTACTCAGCTCCACCTTGTCACTCTTGAGCCCTTACTCAGCTCCACCTCGTCACTCTGAGCCCTTACTCAGCTCCACCTTGTCACTCTGAGCCCTTCCTCAGCTCCACCTTGTCACTCTGAGCCCTTACTCAGCTCCACCTTGTCACTCTGAGCCCTTCCTCAGCTCCACCTTGTCACTCTGAGCCCTTCCTCAGCTCCACCTTGTCACTCTGAGCCCTTCCTCAGCTCCACCTTGTCACTCTGAGCCCTTCCTCAGCTCCACCTTGTCACTCTGAGCCCTTCCTCAGCTCCACCTCGTCACTCTGAGCCCTTCCTCAGCTCCACCTTGTCACTCTGAGCCCTTCCTCAGCTCCACCTTGTCACTCTGAGCCCTTACTCAGCTCCACCTTGTCACTCTGAGCCCTTCTCAGCTCCACTTGTCACTCTGAGCCCTCTCTCAGCTCCACCTTGTCACTCTGAGCCCTTCCTCAGCTCCACCTTGTCACTCTGAGCCCTTCCTCAGCTCCACCTCGTCACTCTTGAGCCCTTACTCAGCTCCACCTTGTCACTCTGAGCCCTTCCTCAGCTCCACCTTGTCACTCTGAGCCCTTACTCAGCTCCACCTCGTCACTCTGAGCCCTTACTCAGCTCCACCTTGTCACTCTGAGCCCTTCCTCAGCTCCACCTCGTCACTCTGAGCCCTTCCTCAGCTCCACCTCGTCACTCTGAGCCCTTCCTCAGCTCCACCTCGTCACTCTGAGCCCTTACTCAGCTCCACCTTGTCACTCTGAGCCCTTCCTCAGCTCCACCTTGTCACTCTGAGCCCTTACTCAGCTCCACCTTGTCACTCTGAGCCCTTCCTCAGCTCCACCTTGTCACTCTGAGCCCTTACTCAGCTCCACCTTGTCACTCTGAGCCCTTCCTCAGCTCCACCTCGTCACTCTGAGCCCTTACTCAGCTCCACCTTGTCACTCTGAGCCCTTCCTCAGCTCCACCTCGTCACTCTGAGCCTTTCCTCAGCTCCACCTTGTCACTCTGAGCCCTTCCTCAGCTCCACCTTGTCACTCTGAGCCTTTACTCAGCTCCACCTCGTCACTCTGAGCCTTTCCTCAGCTCCACCTCGTCACTCTGAGCCTTTCCTCAGCTCCACCTCGTCACTCTGAGCCTTTCCTCAGCTCCACCTCGTCACTCTGAGCCTTTCCTCAGCTCCACCTTGTCACTCTGAGCCCTTCCTCGGCTCCACCTTATCACTCTGAGCCCTTCCTCAGCTCCACCTTGTCACTCTGAGCCCTTCCTCAGGCTCCACCTTATCACTCTGAGCCCTTCCTCAGCTCCACCTTGTCACTCTGAGCCCTTACTCAGCTCCACCTTGTCACTCTGAGCCCTTCCTCAGCTCCACCTTGTCACTCTGAGCCCTTACTCAGCTCCACCTTGTCACTCTGAGCCCTTCCTCAGCTCCACCTTGTCACTCTTGAGCCCTTCCTCAGCTCCACCTCGTCACTCTGAGCCCTTCCTCAGCTCCACCTTGTCACTCTGAGCCCTTCCTCAGCTCCACCTTATCACTCTGAGCCCTTCCTCAGCTCCACCTCGTCACTCTGAGCCCTTCCTCAGCTCCACCTTGTCACTCTGAGCCCTTCCTCAGCTCCACCTCGTCACTCTTGAGCCCTTACTCAGCTCCACCTTGTCACTCTGAGCCCTTCCTCAGCTCCACCTTGTCACTCTGAGCCCTTACTCAGCTCCACCTCGTCACTCTTGAGCCCTTACTCAGCTCCACCTTGTCACTCTGAGCCCTTCCTCAGCTCCACCTTGTCACTCTGAGCCCTTCCTCAGCTCCACCTCGTCACTCTTGAGCCCTTACTCAGCTCCACCTTGTCACTCTGAGCCCTTCCTCAGCTCCACCTTGTCACTCTTGAGCCCTTACTCAGCTCCACCTCGTCACTCTGAGCCCTTACTCAGCTCCACCTTGTCACTCTGAGCCCTTCCTCAGCTCCACCTCGTCACTCTGAGCCCTTCCTCAGCTCCACCTCGTCACTCTGAGCCCTTCCTCAGCTCCACCTCGTCACTCTTGAGCCCTTACTCAGCTCCACCTTGTCACTCTGAGCCCTTCCTCAGCTCCACCTTGTCACTCTGAGCCCTTACTCAGCTCCACCTTGTCACTCTTGAGCCCTTACTCAGCTCCACCTCGTCACTCTGAGCCCTTACTCAGCTCCACCTTGTCACTCTGAGCCCTTCCTCAGCTCCACCTTGTCACTCTGAGCCCTTACTCAGCTCCACCTTGTCACTCTTGAGCCCTTCCTCAGCTCCACCTCGTCACTCTGAGCCTTTCCTCAGCTCCACCTTGTCACTCTGAGCCCTTCCTCAGCTCCACCTTGTCACTCTGAGCCTTTCCTCAGCTCCACCTCGTCACTCTGAGCCTTTCCTCAGCTCCACCTCGTCACTCTGAGCCTTTCCTCAGCTCCACCTCGTCACTCTGAGCCTTTCCTCAGCTCCACCTTATCACTCTGAGCCCTTCCTCAGCTCCACCTTCGTCACTCTGAGCCTTTCTCGAGCTCCACCTCGTCACTCTGAGCCCTTCCTCAGCTCCACCTTATCACTCTGAGCCCTTCCTCAGCTCCACCTTATCACTCTGAGCCCTTCCTCAGCTCCACCTTATCACTCTGAGCCCCCCTTCCTCAGCTTCCACCTTGTCACTCTGAGCCCTTCCTCAGCTCCACCTCGGCTCATTGATTCCTCAGCTCCACTCACTGACTCTGCCAGGCTTCCTTGTCTCTCTAGCCCTGCCTTAATCTTAATTTGATGAGTAATAGCTGATCCCGGTCATAGCTCAAGAATGCAGCATGTTGAGTTAAAAAAGTTAGCCAAAGTACTGCAAACACAGACCAACAACACCCCTACTACTAGAGTGAGTGACTACTATCACTACTACTAGAGACGGATAAAGAGCTTGTGAATGAGATTGTGCTGTGAAGCATGTAAAACTCTAGCCTCAGTGAATTGGAGGGGAGTTAGTACTGTTCTTAGTACTTAGCAGTTTATACTGTTTTTATATCAATCTGTGTTTTAAGCTCTTAACCCTATTTATTTGCACGTTTTTGCACATCTGCTCTAAATAAACATATTTTTGGATGCCAACTTCGCTCCGGTGTTTGTGATCCTCCTTGTGACTGCTCGGGTCGTTATCACATACTCTAAATATGAACTAAAACCTCTGGTAGGTGGTGGCAAGCCACTGTCTTAATAAGTGAATCATTCAGGTATTAATTCAAACGATTGCGGATTCATTCAGAAATAATGCGACTGTCTTTGGGTCACTTTTTAGGTTACACCCCTGCTTTGTAATTGATCCTCACTTCTACACTCCTTCTTTTGACCAAACTTCCTATAGCTTTTACAAATGCCATTATAGTCTAAGTATACAATAAGTTTAAATATAGTGTTCTTTCAGAAAGTACACTGGTTAGGTGCTTGCTTCCTTCTGCAACATTTTATAATTCTACAACTTTTTTGAAACTTGTCTTTTGTCAGACCTCTGTCGTGTGTGTCTTGTGTTCCCGCCTCTTGTTTCCTTATATGGTTTGTTTCCTGTCCTCGTTTCATGTCATTATGAGTTTATTCAGTTCCAGGTGTGTGTGATTGTTAATTATCTGGTGTATTTAAGTCCTGTCTTTTGAGTTCCATTTCGTCTGGTCTACTTGTTATTCCCGGTGTTTCTATGTGTCTGTATTGCCCTGTCTTACCTTGATGTCATTATTAAAGACTCTCCCTGCTGTGTGCACCGTGACAGAAGACCAGACCAAACAGTAAGCGTCGACCCTTCACCTCGTTTTGTTTTGTTCGTTTTTTCAAGTGTGTTATTTTGTTCCCGTGTTTTGTCCCTCGCGGCAAGCGAGTCCGTGCCCGCCGTTCGCGGGAGATCACGCCGCCGTCCGTGGGGAAAGCCAACCCACCGTCGGCGGCTGCCTCTAGTTCGCGGGGAAGGCCAACCCGCCGTCCGCGGTCACTCGGCCCGCCGCCGGCTGTGGCTTCCTCCAGCCCGCCGGCCCCCACCGTTGGGTGGTCAAGCCATGGACCACCTGCCTTGGCCTCCTGAGCTCTCTGCTCCCCCTGGGCCTCCGTCTGTCTGTTCCGCTCTGGAGGCCCCGTCTTGTGTATGTCTCTGTGTCGGTCCTGAGGGGTCTCCGGAGTGCCCACCCCCGCTCCCTGGTAGTACTGTTACGGCGCGGGACGTGCCTTCCGGGAGGGGGGAGTTATGTCAGACCAATGTCGTGTGTGTCTTGTGTTCCCGCCTCTTGTTTCCTTATATGGTTTGTCAGTTATTTTTTTGTTAATGCCATTTTTGTTTCCCACAAACAATAGCCAAATATTAACTGCAACACAAAAAGAAAAATCATATTATTATACAATACATACTGTATATAAAATTTGAGGGAAGAAGATGCACATGCCTTTGGCAGATGCTTTTAACCAAAGCAACTTATAAAAGAGGAAGAAAAGCAGTTACCAACTGTAACATCTGTCTCTTGAACTGCTGCTTCCATCTCCAACCACAAGAAGGTGTATTTGCCCAAGTTCTGGCTCTTACCTTGGATGGACCCTGGATCACACAGCCTCACTGCAGAGTAGTTTGCATTTATAGCTCTACAATATAATTCCTTATTATTTAAATGGCTATATATAGATAGATAGATACAGTGTCCTCCACTAATATTGGCACCCTTGATAAATATTAGCAAAGGCGGCTGTGAAAATAAATCTGCATTGTTTATCCTTTTAATCTTTCACTCAAAAAAATCACAAAATTGTAACCCATCATTGAAGTAAAACAATTGAAAGTGGGGAGAAAATCTCATGATGAAATAAATGTTTTTCTCCAATGAATGTTGGCCACAATTATTGGCACCCCTAGAAATTCTTACAAGTAAAATATCTCTGAAGTATATTCCCATTGATATTTACATTTTTTAGCACACCAGGGTGACTAGGAGCATGAAATTGTCCAGCCATGTATTATTATAAATATGAGGAACACAAAGCCAAATTCCCTTAATCATCCATCACAAGGAGTAAAACCAAAGAATATATTTCTGATGTGCAGAACAAGATTGTTGAGCTTCACAAATTAGTGAAGTGGCTTTAAGAAAAGAGTTAAAGCATTGAAAATCCCCATTTCCACCATCAGGGTAATAATTAAGAAGTTCCAATCAACTAAAGATGTTAAAAATCTGTCTGGAAGAGGACGTGTGTCTATATCGTCCTAATGCACGCTGAGGAGGAGAGTTTGAGTGGACAAAGACTCTCCAAGGACCACAGCTGGAGAATTGCAGAGATTAGTTGAGTCTTGGGGTCAGAAACCTAAAAAATATATATATCAAACATCCCCTACATCAGCACATGTTGTTCGGGAGGGCTTCAAGAAGAATTCTCCTCGCTCATCCAAAAACAATCTCCAGCAAATTCAGTATCAGACACGACTGGAACTATAAATGGGACTGGCTTCTATGCTCAGATGAAACTGAAAAAAGAGCTTTTTGGCAGCAAACACTCAAGATGGGTTTAGTACATACAGGGATAAAAAGTACACCATGTCCACGGTTAAATATACTGCTGGATCTTTAATGTTGTGGCCTGTTTTTCTGCTGGAGGTCCTGAACATCTTGTTCAGATGCATGGCATCATGGATTCTATCAAACACCAACAGATAAAAAAATCTAAACCTGACTGCCTCTGTTAGAAATCTTATAATGGGCCGTGTTTGGATCTTCCACCAAGACAACAATCCAAAACAAACATCAAAATAAACAGAAAAATGGTTTATCAGGTGTTCTCCAAACTCTTCAGGCATTATAGGAGAAAACTCAGAGCTGTTATCTTGGGAAAAGGACGTTGCAATAATTGTGGCCAACATGAACTAGACAAAGCATTTATTTCACTATGAGATTTCCCCCCCACTTTCAATTGTTTTACTTCAATGATACGATGGAATTTTGTGAATTTTTTTGGAATGAAAGATAAAAAGGATAAACAATGCAGATTTATTTTCACAGCCACCTTTGCTCATATTTACCAAGGGTGCCAATATTAGTGGAGGGCACTGTATTTGTAATTCGTTTAAACAATCCAACAGAGGTCCTAAGAATTCTTACTTTTATGCTGCAAGGGAAAATAAAGCTGAGTATCATCCACGTAGAGATGGAAGGACACTCCATATTTCTCAAAGATATCACCCATCGGCATAAATATAGAAAATAAAACTGGGACAAGAATTGAGCCCTGTGGCACCCCACAAGCAAGTGGGCATGAGGACGAACTTTGTTGGGCAATAGAAACACTAAAACTTCTGTTTGTTAAAAAAGATTGAAACCATTTCAACACCTTACCCTGTAACCCAACACAGCTCTCCAACCTGGAAATCAAGATATTTGGTCAACCATATCAAATGCAGAGCTTAAGTCTAAAAGCACCAAAGCCACAGCATTCCCTTTATATGTTTCTAATAAAATATCATTTACGACTTTTACTATCTAAGCTGGACACTTGCTCAACCTCATTGCTGTGTATCGATTGTATGAATAGCCATCCTAGTTTTCGTGTTTCTTCTTGCGTTCCACTGCCTGTTTGTGGATTACTCTTTTGCCTCTGCCTGGGATTATATTGTTTACTGCCTGCCCTGACCACTGCCTGTTTGTGGATTACTCTTTTGCCTCTGCCTGGGATTATATTGTTTACTGCCTGCCCTGACCACTGCCTGTTTGTGGATTACTCTTTTGCCTCTGCCTTGGATTATATTGTTTGCTGCCTGCCCTGACCACTGCCTGTTTGTGGATTACTCTTTTGCCTCTGCCTGGATTATATTGTTTGCTGCCTGCCCTGACCACTGCCTGTTTGTGGATTACTCTTTTGCCTCTGCCTGGGATTATATTGTTTGCTGCCTGCCCTGACCACTGCCTGTTTGTGGATTACTCTTTTGCCTCTGCCTGGGATTATATTGTTTGCTGCCTGCCCTGACCACTGCCTGTTTGTGGATTACTCTTTTGCCTCTGCCTGGGATTATATTGTTTGCTGACAGCCCTGACCACTGCCTGTTTGTGGATTACTCTTTTGCCTCTGCCTGGGATTATATTGTTTGCTGACAGCCCTCACCTTTGCCTGTTATTGGATTATTCTTTTGTTGTTGCCTTGAATGTTATTGTTTGCTGGTGTCGACCCTGCCTGTCTGACTTCGTTTTTTAAAATAAAGCCTGCATTTGGATCCTGTCACGCCTTCAACTTACACAGATGTACCTCGAGGGGTCGAGCGTCTGTCCATATAAACGTCCCTCATCTACTTCACCAGAAACCAGGGACTTTCTTGCGGTGAGAGAAGAGTGCTACACACTGAGCCACAGTGCCAACCAGAATTTGATTATTTTTAATCTTGATTATTTATAATAATTGTATTCAGTTATTTAAATATAAAGCGCCACTCCTGGTTTGTGTGTATAAACAAGGTTGAAAATTAGCAGCTTTCTGCTTTCTCTTCACAGCAGAAGTCCCAAATATGTCTTGGGGGTCTTAAAAAGTTAAAGACTCAATCATGAGTGTAACTACCCCACTTGCACCGCTGGTAGTTAGACTACCGCTAACAATAAAGAATCAAGCAGACCACTGGTTTACTTAATGTATATATATTTATTTTTAATTAATTAAATTATAAAAAAATTTAATAGCGTTTTCTTTTTACATTTCTTACATTAATGTCACTAATAAAGCACCAATTAGTGACTACATTTACTTTCTGAAATATTATAGAAAAATAGCATTTACTTTTATTTTTTTTAATGTCTTTATACACAATATGACTAGCATTTACTTTTAAATATTTTTTTTACAAAATGTCATATTGGTGCTTTATTAGCGACTAATAGTGACTACATTTCATTTCTGAAATATTATAAAAATAGCTTTTACTTTCTGAAATGTTATACAAAAATAGCATTTTTTTTTAAAATTTCTTATATTAATGTCACTAAAAATAAACCACCTAATTCTGAAATTTAATAAAAAAAGTTTTTTTTTTTTTTTTTTTTTACATTATTGGTCACTAATAAAGCACCGATTAATGACTACATTTACTTTCTTAAATATTATACAAACATAGCATTTACTTTCTGAAATATATATAGAAATAGCTTTTTTTACATTAATATTACTATTAAAGCACTAATTAGTGACTGACTACATTTACATTCTGAAATGTTATTTAAAAAAAGTTTTTTTTTCAAATTTCTTACATTAATGTCACTAATAAGCAATTAGTGTCTACATTTACTTTCTGAAATATAGAAAAATAGATATTTTTTACATTCCTTATGTAAATAATTTGTGAAGCACTAATTATGTGACTATGTTTACATGCACTTCTGAATTTTAATATATATTTAAAAAACAGCTTTTTTTAAATATATTTCTTACATTAATGTAACTAATAAGCCAACAATTAGTGACTACATTTACTTTCTGAAATTTAATAACATGGTGGACTTTTTTTTTTTTTAATTACATTTTTTTACTTCTATGTTACTAATAAAGCACTAATTAGTGACTGACTACATTTACTTTCTGAAATATTATAAAAAAGTATTTTTTTTACATTTCTTAAATTAATAATTTGTGAAGCACTAATTATGTGACTATGTTTCCATGCACTTCTGAATGTCTAATTTTAGAATTTCTTATGATCTTTCTAATTTCTCCAGACAGCAGCGTTGTGAAGTATTGAGCAGCGTTTTCTTGTGGTTCTTTGTGTTTTGAGCGATCGATCACTGACGGAGCTGCAGGTGTTCGTGGGTTAAGAGTATGAGCATGTGAACACAAACACTGCTCTGCTGTGCATCTGAACACAGTCTTCACTTTACCTGCAGCTCCTGAGTCTCCTCGAGACGCCGCTGCTCACTCATTAAACTCCTCAGCTCTGCTCTGTCTGATGCACATCGGGATCCCTGCCTCCTTCCAGTCTAGGCTTTCATCCAGCGGTGCTCTTCCAGCTGCTGGAGCGTCAGCCGGTGAGCTGGATTACGGCTCAAGCAGTGGAAAATCAGGTCGTGGCACGCTGGGAAGAGTTCAGAGAGAGCGGTTAGTCGCCACACATCAAACATGAACAGTAGACATCATCAGAACAGCATAACGTGGAGCTGTTTGTGTGTTCACCTGTGGATAAGGTGGGATGCATCCTGAGGTAGCCGTGCTGAATGGCATCAAAGCTTTCGAAGGGCAGATATCTGTGAATGATCTCAAAGAGCAGAACAGCCAGCGCCCAGACGTCTGCTGCTGCGGCGTGGAATACGGACCGGCCGAGGACCTCAGGCGGGGTGTATGCGTCTGATCCTGTGAGACACACACAGCTTCAGTGCTTCTGTACGCTTCACCTTCAACATCACGTGATCATCAGCCAGACTCACCTTGGTATTGGCTGCTGTTAAAGCCCTCGCTGCTGATCAGACGAGCGCAGCGGAAGTGGATGAGCTTGAGCTCCAGACTGTGGAGAGTCACCAGGATGTTCCTCGAGCGGATATCACCATGATAAACTCCACGCTCGTGGCAGTGTTTGACCGCTCGAAGCACCTGAAGCATGAACAAGCGTGCTTGTGCTTCACTGACGGGGCCGGAGAACAAGATGTAATCCTCCAAGGTCCTGCAGGGTTCAAGGTACTCCATAATGAGAGTGAAGCTGCTCTCGTCCTCCAGCCACTGGTGTAGCTCCATGATGTTGGGGCACGAGGGAGCTTCTCCCAGCCGGAGCATCAGAGCCACTTCAGCAAGCACAGGTTTGGAGTGACCAGGCTGAGAAGAGACAAACACAACAACCGTTAGCTTGCTGTCTTCTGCTGTATGTCAGCTACAGGTTATAAAACACCATATTCTTCAGGTTTAGCCAACTTACAATATCAAGATAGCGGTCCGCTCTGCGCTTGGGGATACACTTCAGAGCAACCTTCACTGTGTCGCTGAATATGTGTGTTCCCTCATAGACCTTGCTGAAGCTCCCTGAAGCGATCAAATGTCCCACTTCAAACAAAGACACGACGGATCCTGAAAAACACACAGAAACAGAAGATGGACACGTTTGAGACAGAGCTGAAGAAGCATCAAATCAAGAGTCTCGAAGACTTTCTTTCGTCTCGGATGCACTGCAGATCAAGCGTCGATGAAGAGAAAATAACAGCAGAAATAACATGATGCAAAGCTACATGACTCACCTTGAAGCAGCTGGACTTCTGGATCAGGCAACACTGTGTCCGGTGCCGTTTCTGACACGATCGACACTGGGCCGGACACTGGACCAGACTCTGAACCGGACACTGGACCAGACTCTGAACCGGACATCGGACCGGACACTGAACCAGGAACTGGACCGGACTCTAAACCGGACACTGGACCGGACTCTGAACCGGACACTGAACCGGACACCGGACCGAACAGAACTGCATCGTGGGCCTGGATCTCGGAGGGACCTTCTTCTTCAGGAGACGACTGGAGGTCAGCAGAGACCTGGTCTTGCTCCGGCAGAACGAGCTGGGATGGGTCCGGATCCGGCTCTGCTTTCGGAGGCTGGACTCTGTCCGGGTCGCAGCAGGGGAAGAGCTGCTTCACAGCATCACATGCTCTCCGGAAGAAGACACGCACCGCTCTCCTCTTCATTCCTTTCTGAGCTTCTTCTAAAACCAGTGAAGAGCAAACCATTAGAAACACCTCTGACCACAGATTACATGTGAACCAGCAATTAAACATGGAAGCAGCACAACAGATGTGATTATCAAGTTATTATTCCTAGAGACGCATGAGCTAAAGTACTAATGACTCACTGTGACAGAGATTGAGAGCGGATGAATCTGGAAGAAGCGTCGGCTCTCTGATCCCGGAGGAACGTGGCTCCGGATCTTCACACACCTGACCCGGCAGACACAGCAGCTCAGGAACGGCCGTCGGACCCGGGACAGCCGTCACCTCGGGATCGTCCAGACGAGCGTCCGTCTGTGCTGTGAGACGCACCACTCGGTCCGGCCGCTTCACAGCCTCGCACAGCTTCCGGAAGAAGACACGCACCGCTTTCCCCGGCTTCCCTTCGGAAGAAAGAAGAGAAACTATTAGAAACAAACACCTCTGACTCCAGATCAACAAACTCCTGACAGTTCAACTGACTCAAGAAGAAAGTATTAGGCCCCGATCACACCGAACGTGTTTTTAGGTCTGAAAGGTCTTTAGGTGTTTATGTTTTTTATGTTGCTAGGCAACGACCAAATCAGCTGTCCTGTCTAATCAAAGGATTATAGTGCGAGCGCTCTAAAATCTTTGGTTTTTGCTGTTATGTAAACTGACATATTAACAAAAAAAATACAGCTCCGGGTAACCCGCGACATACACCAAAAGTTTCTCCTCCATCATTGCAGTCTCCGGACTTTCTAATCAACGGTAAACTTTCGTCACCACAACGGAAGGCCCGCCTCTCCATTCATTCGATTGGACGATGGACAAAAACGCGAATGACGTCGGTCGCTTTTCCGCTCAGTTGCTTTTTTTCAACTTCAGGCGCTCAGAGCCAGTGTTGCCAGGTCCGCGGTTTTCCCGTGGAATTGGGCTACTTTAACACTCTTTCCGCGGGATGTTTTTCATGTCCGCGGGTTGAGGCGACCCCAATAATGTGATATTTAGCCCCTGGAATGCGACTTTTACCAGGGGATCCCCCTTAAAAGCAATTGGGCTACTTTTGGGCTAGTTTTGAGCAGCATTTGATCAGGTTTTGCTGAGAAAACCTGCTCAGAGCGCTCCTGCAAATACGCGAAGCGCCCGTGGAGCATAAACAGCATAGAAAACAATTAAAAAAGGCGCCTCTCACTACAAAAAACACTGTCTGATCAGGGCCTTACTGTATTAATTACTGTAAGTATTACTGTATCTAAATGAATATTGCTGGAAAGCTCGATGTTCTTGTCAAAGAGGTCAAACACTCGGTCAGACCGAGCGAAGCTAAATAACTCTACAGAGAGGTCTTCTGTTGATTTCATGTCACCTGCTGGGCTGCTGTTCTTCATTTCATCGCTCAGATCGATTCTTTCCACGCTCGACGCTTTCGAAGCCCAGGCGGCTCGAGCCACATGCTCCGCTGTTGTAGACATGTCTGATTATGACCAAATCTGATGTGTGTAAAGTGTGAATAGTCTGAAGAGACTGTCTGTAAACCGTGAATCTAAAGAGTTTAAGTCAGTGGAATCACTCACTCAAGCAGATCCGCGTCTGCCGTTAGAATCTTGAGCAGGGCTTTATATAGCCGCCGCGCTGTGACGTCACACTCGCGCTTTTTATTCTTTTTTATTTGGAACAGCGCGCGTTTCATTCCCGCTGTTTTGTTTTAAAATTAATACTAATACCATTTGTGAACAAGAGCGTCAGGAGTGTGTTATTATTAATATTTGAAATACGAACGCCGCGTACGTCATGACGTGAGCACTAACGTCAGTCAAGTTATGAGGCGCGAGTTCCGAGAGCACGTTATACTGAAGGAAATGTACCGTTATGATGCGAATTAAAGTTGATTTTTGGTGAAAATATGCGATTTTACCGAAGCTGTGAAACACACGGGTGAGTACTTCTGTATTATACGAGCAGATGAACGTAAATAAGTTAATTAATATGTAAAATCACCGAGTACACGCGTTTCTTCAGCACCGAATAACAACGACTTCGACATAATTAAAGTTTTTAAAATACATAATTTACAGATATTAAAGAATAATCATTAGCCTAGTACATTTATTGATCCGTAACGTTAATCAAAAACTTCTTGATTAACAATTTTCTCCTCAAAAATCAAAAATGTATATTTACACTATTAATTTTTATAAGTAATTGTTCAATAGAGAGATCCATAATCCATCTCTGCCTTGTGATGCGGAGCAAAAACACTGAAATTATGTATTTTATATCATTTACAACATGTATTTGATCACTGTGTATAGTGATATTAGTGCTGTGTGCTAAGCTTTTCTCACAATATTTGAGTTTTGAGCTATTTTTATTATTAATATGTTTTGTGTTCAGCAAAAGCGACTCGTATAGACATTTCTGAGTGAGCTATTCTACAATATTGATGTCGTTTATGCTGATTTAACACAGAAATCAAACGTGTTTGAGGAGAATACAGCCTGTAAACTGTGATTATCAGCATTGTGAGGACACAACACAGAGACCTGTGTAATGTGAGGTGATTTCAACAGCTGCAGGGTGAGATTTATTAACAATAACCCAAACATGAAGAGCAGGAACACACTACATTAATATCATAAAGAGCCAGAGCTGATGATAGGAAAACTGTCCCATTCAAGATTACTGATCATCATGCATAACTTTTGATTAGTCTTGATATTGGTGTAATAATTAGTAATAAAAGTGTCAAATGTAAGTGTTTATTAGGGTCATTCTATGGAAATGTCTCTAGCCTTTACAGAAATATTACACTTGGTTACAATTTTTGATATTTTAAAATTAAACAATGTGTATTTTTGGACTTCTTGAGTCATCAATGTGGCAATATTTGTTTTAATTAATTATAAAGAATTCCAAAACTGCTCGTCACAGCCGTATACAGAGAACGTGCTCAATAATGTATTCATAACTATCAAATGGCATAATACAAAAAAATGCTGAATATTATAAAATATATAATGGAAACAGTGGAGTTGTCACTGTTTAACAAAAAATCAGTTTTGTAATAAAAATCACACTGATGACATCACTTAATATTTTCTAATCTATGAAAAAATGTGCAGTTATGAGAAATTTTCTCATGTCATGATTTCATATGAAGCTTTTAGTTGACGTCACTGGTGTGACCCATTTATTGTTAGGGGACTGTAAAAAAACTAATACAAATGGATTAAACTACTTCATTTAGATTGACATGTGGTTTGATATCTTATTAATATATTAATATTAAATTTGTCACTGGTGTTACCTTCCTTATGGATAACACCAGAGATCAGGTCTTATGTATGTCACTGTACTGTTTATTTCTGTCACATTAAATAGATAAAATAATCTCCTTTTGTGCATTTTCATTATTTCTCTGTAACTGACTACATGTGCTGAAAAAAAAATAAATCATAAAACTTTTAATATTGATAAAGAAGGTAACACCAGTGACAAAACAAATAGTAAGTACATGTGGTCTTGAAATAATTGCACAAAAAAAAGCTATGTATTCATGAAGTCAAAAGGTAATTAATAATGTGGTCTAAATTTAAATGTTAGAAAAAGTGGACGTTTCTGTAGAATGACCCATTAATGTGCCGTCCCATACATTAATTTCAATAAGAGTCCAGTCTCAAAGCAGAGAGATCAGTATGACCTTGGAATTGTGACTATTTGTTGATAAAAATTAAATATTGTAATAAGACGTGACATCCCGCCACAAACAAATCTACTCCTTAACCATCAAGCAGAGTCTTGTTCAGAAATCATATTTATTGTAAAAAGGTCCAGACTTTAGTCAGTTAACAGACAGTGATGCTAAACACGTGCTGGGTTCACAGTGCAGGCAAGGCTTTAAACTGAACACATCACAGGATTTGGATCAGCTGATGATCCTCATGTAAACCAGAGCAAACCTCACCAGACGAGATCCACGTGTAGCTCAAAACCACCTCAGATAACACACAACCCAGTGAAAATACAAATGAAAAGATGTGACGTGAGATTCATGCAAATCAATCCGGCTCGGCAAATCAAAACACACACACGTGTCTGAGGAAGAGCTGAGAAACACATATGATGGAGGAACGGATCCGTCGCACGTCTAATACAGAGAAGCCTCGTATCAATGAACCAGATTCATAGATGCGAGTAACAGCTGCAATGTGAGCCTCATGAAAAGCATCAAAACACTGAAAAGATCACATTAATATCTCATTAGATATATTAAAACACATAAATTTACATATTAGACATGATTGATTGATTCGATTATAATTAAAGAGACAAACAATCTGATTGATACAACCAGTGTATGCATGTTGAGCTTTAAAAAGGTCATTTTTCTCTTGGAAACTAAAAACACAGGTTCTAGAAGAGTCCTGTAAGACTCACATCAACACTTGGCACCTACTCTACTGTACTCTAGAGCAGTGTTTTCAATCCTGTTCCTTGGGACCCACTGCTGTGCTCATTTTGCATGTCAACCTTATCTGACACACTCATTTGAGTTCATGAGCTCTTTCCTAATGAGCTGATGATCTGAATCAGGTGTGTAAATTAGGGAGACATGCAAAATGTGCAGAGCTGTGGGTCCCCAGGAACAGGATTGAAAACCACTGCTCTAGAGCACCAAAAACAACAGAAACCCTGTCTAAAAGTGCTGTGAGATCGGTGACGGCTCAGAAGCACTTCCTGAAGACGATCTGCGGGCCGAACTCCTCGTACTCGTCTGCGCTGATCCAGGCGTCGCAGAGGTCAGCCGTGTTAGCCAGCGCCGCTCCGCCGCGCCACACGGAGAAGTCTCGATCGCTCGGGCTGCTGACCCGCACGCTCAGATCCGCCGGACACAGGAGACGCATCTCCTGCTGGAGACGCACGGGGAGCCCCGGCAGCAGCGTGTTCCCACCTGAGACACACACAGAGAGAGAGAGAGAGAGAGAGAGAGAGAGAGAGACACACAGAGACACACACAGAGACACACACACACACAGACAGAGACACACAGACAGACACACACACACACAGAGACACACAGACAGAGACACACACACACACACAGAGACACACACACACACAGAGACACACAGACAGACACACACACACACACAGAGACACACAGACAGAGACACACACACACACAGAGACAGACACACACAGAGACACACACACAGACACACACACACACAGAGACACACACACACACAGAGAGAGAGAGAGAGAGAGAGAGAGAGAGAGACACACAGAGACACACACAGAGACACACACACACACAGACAGAGACACACAGACAGACACACACACACACAGAGACACACAGACAGAGACACACACACACACACAGAGACACACACACACACAGAGACACACAGACAGACACACACACACACACAGAGACACACAGACAGAGACACACACACACACAGAGACAGACACACACAGAGACACACACACAGACACACACACACACAGAGACACACACACACACAGAGACACACACACACAGAGACACACACACACAGAGACACACACACACAGAGACACACACACACAGACACACACACACACACAGAGACACACACACACACACAGAGACACACACACACACAGAGACACACACACACACACACAGAGACACACACACACAGAGACACATACAGACACACACACAGACACACACACACACACAGACACACACACAGACACACACACACACACAGAGACACACACACACACACAGAGACACACACACACACACACAGAGACACACACACACACACACAGAGACACACACACACACACACAGAGACACACACACACACACAGAGACACACACACACAGAGACACACACAGACAGAGACACACAGACACACACACAGACACACACACAGACACACACACAGACACACACACACACACACAGACACACACACAGACACACACACAGACACACACAGAGACACACACACACAGAGACACACACACACAGAGACACGTCACTAACAATTATTTTGGTAATCAAGTAATCTTTTGATTATTCTGACGATTAATTGAGTAATCGGATAATTTTTTTTTGTGTTAATAAAAACAGACCCAAGCAAAGAATAGCTTTTAAAATGACTTAAAATACATATAATAGCAATGAGGCAATAATAATCAGCTCAAATAAAGTATCAAAAGCAAGTAGTCATGATTATATTGAACAAAAACAATAGAACTAAATGTACATTACACATTATAAAACATGCCAGCAGAGGGCGCCAACGGCCTGACGATCGTTTTACTGCGCGATCTAATCCTCGTTTAATATCGACTAAACTTCATTTAATTCAAATGTCCACTTAATCTTTAATATTTGTCCATTTCTTTACGACATGCTGTTATTTCTTGAATATGTGGACATCAAAACAAACTCAGAGCGAGGGTTTGAGCTTTTATTTTGAAATCGCGATGAACAGTTAGCATATTGAGAAAGACATTGATGTATTCTCCTGTGTTTGCGTAGGTTTATAATGATTTACAGAGCCGCTCTGACACGCACGTACATAACCTACACGCATGTAAATAATTAAAGCGCATATATAGTAAACCTGCATCACTTATATTTAATTGAATTGTAGCGTTTGTGAATTCACAATAGCATTATGCTTTATGATTTTTAAATGGGTTTAATATCATGCAGCCTTGGAAAACGGTCTAATAATGTGTTTCATGGATTCTCATTGGTGAAATGCACCGCTTCCGGTATTTAGCTGATTACTTGACGCGGGCCTAATTAAATTCTACTCTAATAGAATCAAGGGATCGTTGCAGCCCTAAAGATCAACCTCACCTGACAGCAGGACGTTTCCCACAAAACTGCGCCGCAGGTCGATGTCTGACTGCAGGACGGATCTGAAGACGCTCTCGTGCATCCCATAATGATCTCGTCCAATCAGCTCCGGCCTGAAGAGGATCTCCGGTGCCCTGTGTGACCATAACAGACGGTCAGTCTCAAAAGTCCTGTGCCACACAAACCCACAGCCAAGTACATGTGCACTCTTCATCCAGGGGTAGGGATGGGCGATATGGGCTTAAAAATATATCACGATAATTTCTGGTATTTATTGCGATAACGATATCAAAATAGGGTGTTGTGAGCATTACTGAGTACACACTTAATGTAATGACTGTTCAAGTCATACTGGAAGCCAGGGGGCGCTCTTGCGCAGAAACTACACATATGCATTGCATTAGTAATACTACTGAAGAGGACGCTCCAGGAAATCCCTAATATGGACAAAGGCATCCAGTTATAGCTGTAGCTGAATAAAACGCAGATAGAGACATTTTGACTGAGGAAACTTGAAGACAAACGTATACTGCGACAATATATGGTTTATCTGTGTTCAAGCAATCTTGGTTATTTTTATAAGGCTAAAATAAATAAATTTTATGCAATGCTAATCGACATAGCCTTTATCACTGTATATAATACTATAAAGTATTATGCTTTCTGCCTCATTCTGTAATATGAAACCTTATGAACATTACCACTGGCCTTATGAAGTTAATTTGGGGAAAAAGCATGTCAATAAATTCTATCTTCTGTGAAACGAGGCCTAAATTGCTTTAGAGCTTTACAGTATTAAACATGAAAAACGGTGTCAAATAGGATCTCTGGTTCAGACACTGGTCTGCAGTGAACTCTCCACCAGAGCTCAACACGACGCTGCTCATGCAGACGTGTAGCAGCGGCGCTCGGTTACCGGAAGCGTTCGGAGGCCAGCGAGACGATCCGCCCGTCAGGAAGAGTGTAGTGCACCTCTTCAGCGCTCTTCAGCTCGGCGTCGTAATCCAGCGCCACACAGCAGCACCTCTCCTTCATCTCACGCACGATCTCCAGCTCGGCAGACGTCTGCATACACACGCCCTGCTCCAGCAGCAGCTGCGGCACACACACACACACAACACCATCAACACAGCTGCAGCACACACACACACACAACACCATCAACACAGCCGTATGCAAACAGCTGCGGCACACACACACCATCAACACAGCTGCAGGACAAACAAGGCAGTTCTCATCAACCTCTTAATATGTTCCTACAATTAACCTATCGGTAAGCCCCGCCCCTATCGGTAAGCCCCGCCCCCTTAGTTACTGTTGCTCCCTCGGACAAACAAGCAGAGTTGCTCACTGTCTCAATGACCGCTGCAGTGAAAACCTTGTCCCACCATGTTTTTGCACAGTTTTGGACACAGAAGGCCACCAAATGGGAATTAAATATTCCATGGAGGGATTTATAATATATTTAAAAATAAATACGGCGGGTAACTCGAAGCGAGGGTTTACAGATCACAATGCAAGCGGGAGAAGTCTCATATTACGATCACGGATGACAACATGTTCATGTATCGCAGGGTACGATTACATTAATGTACATTTAACCAGTTTAATATGAAGAGACACTGGACCTTCGTTTATGTGTTTTTGACCTACACTGTACAAGACGCGAGACGCTATTTAGGTTTGTAGGTTAGCATGGACTCTAACTTTAACGTTAGCTAGTTTTATCCAGAGATACCTCGCTGAAGCACAAGATAACATTAACGTGCTCGAGCAGATGAAGATTGTATCTTAATGAGTGTATGACGAGCAGAAAATGAACGTTTTTGTCTTCATTTGTATTGGGGTTGAATACTTAGGGACATTTTGCTCTGTTTTGTTTGGGTTTAGGAAATGTAATAAAGTAAATGATATCGCCCATCCTCTCAGGATACCTGGAATCAGTGATACAAGTACCACACGCACATCGTTTTTCCATGTTTGAAGCATAAACCCCATAAAACTGATGCGAGCTTCGGATCTTCCAGTGTTTCTCTATGGAGCTGAAACCTAAAGATGTCCGAGTTCTGCTCCCCCTGCAACTGATACTCCACTGCCATTGGCTAGTCTGTGTTCAAGGGGAGGGGCTTACCGATAGCTCAATTCAGTGTTAAAAAACAAGTGGCTGATTTGTTGTGACACTTAAA
>CM041802.1:1946377-1948877 GCA_023376895.1 Aspiorhynchus laticeps | reverse complement strand
TCCCTCCTCCCATACGTGTTTTTCCATCTTCTCTATATGCCTCACTCCCAATCGGTGCTCTCTCTCTCTCTCTTCTGTTTGACCGTATCTCTCTCAGCCTTATATACATTCATCTTATATGGAGTTCAAATGTTCAACCGAGTACGAGGGCCTTCTATCTGGGAGGTGACTGAGTTTAATCTGTACTATTGACACTTGGTACATAGATGTGGTTTTCCTCGGCCAAGTATATTCCTAATATGTTCAAGGCTTCCTGACTATATGTCCATTTTATATAACGTATATCTCCTGGCTTGTATAACATGTCATCTTTTATCTTATTGGTTAGAGGGGTAAAACTCCCCTCCAATAATGCCTATATAAACTGTTGTATTCAAGAATAAAATTTGGCCATTGTTTTAAAAGAGAATATGCAATTTTGAATTACTATCAAGAATTTCTCTGTTATAATATTTGAGTAGGTTTGTGTTACATCAGTTTTCATAACGTAGACAGAGTATATCTAAAGTCTTTGGTGTTTATTTAGCTTTTAATTGAGGTCCTGTTATAAATCTGTACACTAGATGAGGTAAAATAAACCATGCATATGAGGCAAAATTATACTGATTTGTGCTTATTGGTGAAAGAGAAACTTCTGATGAAATGTAAAAGTAAATTTCCCAAATAACAAGCTTGCAATTAAAATTGAGCAAAATAATTTTTAGTAAGTAAGACGAAAATTACAAAAATGTGCAAGTATCCACTGACTAAAACTAGACTACAATACTCAGACATAAAACTAAAACAGGAGAAGTTGACTATATGTCTCTGGAGCACAAAAGCAGTCATAAGTAACACAGGTATGTTTGTAGAAATAGACAACAATACATTGTATGGGTCAAAATTATTGATTTTTCTCTTATGCCAAAAATCATTAGGACATTAAGATCATGTTCCATGAAGATATTTTGTAAATTTCCTACCATAAATATATCAAAACTTAATTTTTGATTAGTAATATGCATTGCTAAGAACTTCATTTGAACAACTTTAAAGCTGATTTTCTCAATATTTAGATTTTTTTGCTCCCTCAGATTCCAGATTTACAAATATTGTCCTATCATAACAAACCATACATCAATGGAAAGATATTTATTCAGCTTTCAGTTGATGCACAAATCTCAATTTTGAAAAATTGACCCTTGACTGCTTTTGTGCTCCAGGGTCATAAATGATAAAAAAATAAATAAAAAAAAAATAAGTTGCATTTGAGACCAGACTAAGACTAAATTAAAAACAGCTGACAAAATGAACCCTACTGGACACAAAGGGCAGTAATAAGCGTGCAAGCGGAGCAGACTGACCGGTGGTTCGTCCCGAGGCGTAGAGCGCCAGAACGGCCTGCAGGGCCACGAAGGCGAGCGGGACGCTGAAGGCCTCAAACATCAGCTCCACCGAGCGCTGGCGGTTCTGCAGCGGGTTCATGGCAGCCTCGGTCAGCAGCACCGGATGATCCTCAGGAGACACACACAGCTGCTGGAACGTGTGATGCCAGATCTACCACACACACACACACACACAGACAGACAGAGACGCACACACACACACACAGAGAGAGAGACACACACAGAGACGCACACACGACACACGTTTACGTTAGTAAAATCTCATTGCGTGATTAGTTTTAATAATCTCCTCCCATAAATTTTGCATCTGAAAGGGAAACTCCTACAAATACATATTCAATAAAGTCAGGTGCAAAAATAACTGTCCACATCTTTTCAGCACAAATTCGTCACTGTGCGTCTTTAGTAAATCCTGACAGTACTATTTTAACGCCAAAAGATGGTTTGCGCTGGTACAAGCGGTTAGTAAATCTGGCCCCTGGACTAGTCTTACAAGTTAGTCATCTCATTTTTAAGACTGGTCACAACCATGTATGTTGCCCCTTGGTAACCACTAGTTACTCAGACTGTCTTAAGAACTAGTCTATGTTTATGCCCCAGGTCAGTCTTCAGTCATTTAACCAGACCTGATGGATCATTTTAATCCTGATCATTTCTGCTTCTCGTGATTTAAGGATAAGCATCGGTGATATGTGAATGCTAGTTATTTACTCTTTATTTTGTCATCTTGCACTGGTAATGAGCCTCCACAAGCGTCCATGGTAGCGGTTGCCAGATGTCAAGAGTTACTTTTACATTTATGCATTTAGCAGATGCTTTTATCCAAAGAGACTTACAGTGCATTCAAGTTACAGTTTTACATTTGATCAGCTCTTGCTTTCCCTGGGAATCGAACCCATGATCTTGGCGTTGCTAGCGCCATGCTCTACTATTTGAGCTACAGGAAAGAGTTTAAATCCCCCAGTCAGAACTTTTTTTCTATAAATGAACACATTTTCTGTCCAGTGTTTTACTTCATGTTTCCCACCTGGCAACGATGCGCACTCACTCGCTAAACATTACGGGAAAAAAAAACAAAAAAAAACGTGATGAGCTGAAAACACAGACAAACATGC
>CM041802.1:1803877-1943877 GCA_023376895.1 Aspiorhynchus laticeps | reverse complement strand
ACTAAAATAAAATGAATTTTTCACAGGTATATTATTTTACAGTAGGGAAATTACAATACTTAAGTCCTAATTTACACACGTGCATGCAGGGCCTAAAACTAACTTTATGCCACATCTGCCATTTTAATCACGATACAAACAATTTTCTGGTGACTTGATAATATCTACCAGCCACAAATATTTTTCCTGGCCATTAAACTGTTTTTGCAGTTGCTGCTACTACAACTACTAAACATATTTAATTTTTTTTTTTTTTAAATGCCATTTGATATTAGAGCCAACCACTGCATTTTAATCACGATTCAAACAATGATCCTACATGTAGATGTAGCATGAGCAGTTTTTTTTTAATTATTTAAATTTGATTGTATCATGTCAACATTTGAAGCAAAAACAGAATTGACTGACTTCAGCTTTGTGAAATTATAATAAAACAATCAGCAGACAGGCGTAATTTCACTCTGTGACAGCAGGTGGCGCTGATGAAAGAGCAGTGATAAGATAAGAGTGATAAGAGGGGAACAAATGCAGTCGAAACTACTCTCAAGCCAGTTCCCTTCAGAAATATATTCATATAAACCCCCACCGCAATTAGTATTTTTCATCCAATAATATTACATCCAATAATATTTTTCATCCAATTTTTAATACAATATTTTATTTTGATCGCATCTGTTAATTTTAGATCTTGCTTGCAAGAGATAAACCTAAGAACTTTTATTTTGGCGGAAAACTCCAGCTTCTGTGAAAACAGGTTTACAAACGCGTCTCATTTCAAATCTAACGAAATAGTTAACATTTGCTCATTAATATGTTGAAAATTATGTTGGCTTTGAAACACGCGGCGCAAACAGGCTTGATGAAGAGGATAAAGCCATATTATGCTTTGTTCGTTTGACAGAAGCAGTGACATGAAAACGTTAAAGACCTTTTATGTTATAATGAAGAGTATAAATTTCGGTTTATTATGAAACTGTGGCGGGACAGATTAGACCGTGGCGGGCTAATAGTACCGCCTCTGTTTGGGCGTAGTGACCGGACTCACCATCTCCATCTCATCCCAGTTGCTCACAATGCCGTTTCTGATGGGATACTTCAGGGTCAGCACTCCTCTCATGTGCTGAGCATCATGCCCCACATACAGCTCTCGGTCCACACAGCCGTTCATTACCTCCTGCAACACAAGAGATCGGTTCAGAGCTACAGAACTCACACCGGATCCGATTCACCTTCACAAAACACTTCCAAAGCAGCTGCACACAAAATCATGCTGTTTAGAACAACTTCATGCCTTATACTCATATCTACTGGATTAAAGCCATGATAGTTACATACTGTGACATTATCAGTGTTGGGCTCGTTACTCACAGAATGTAATATATTACTCATTACTAGTTACTCTTTTGAAAAGTAATTGTTACTTTACTTACTTTCTGTCAACAGTAATTAGTTACACTACTAGTTACATTGTTTCTTCACGTCACACAGAAGTTGTAACTGTGTATCTTCCACATAAATGTTACTAATAACATATTTCTGCCTCATCATTTGACCAAAATCCACATTATTAGTTATTACAAACACTCAATAGTGATTAACAGAGACATTCAAGCAGAAGTGTTGTATTAATCTCATTAATTGTCAGCTTGAAGCTAATTGTAATTTCTCCGTTACACATATACGATTATATTCATTATGTATTTTATCAAATCACATAAGTTTGTAAGAAACGGTTTAATTTTCCAAAAAGATGTTTAATTATAGTAATATAATGTAGCAGATGCTGATCAGAGGGATGTAATGCAGAGTAAAGTAACACACAACAGTGTTCAGATCATCTTTTTTCTTGACAAAATCAATATAATGCAATATTTATATCTGCTGAATGTAATATTTTCCATATTCCGAGCTCACCTGCTGCACCTCATCACATGCATGAGTCGTGAAATTATGAACATAAATCTAGGAATTATTTGATTGTAAATCAGCGGGTCGAGGCATCACAAGCAACTAAGCTGTTTTATAGATGGTAACTGTAATATTATTACTGAAATTTTATTAGTAATTAGTTACACTACTAGTAATATTATTACAGTAACTAGTTACTGCCCAACACTGGACATTATAAACAATCCAGCAGTTGAGATTTGCTTGATCCACATGCACACAGTGCACACTCAGGTAAAGCAGGAGAAAGCGTGCACCTCATATTTGGGACGGCCGATGACGGTGGGGAACACTGTAGCTGGAAGGTCCTGGTCAGCAAAGCCAGCCTTCATCAGACCGGAGCCTGTGTCCAGCACGATGGGCGTCTTATAATCACTCATCTAACTCACAACAGAGAACAGACACAGCCGTCTATAACAGAGACTCGTATAATCACTCTACAGTAAACCAGAGCAACTACACTGGCCGCTAGGGCTGAGCGATATCAAGGAGTTAGATTGCAATATTTTATGGGGTTTTGACAACATTAATTAGACATTATAATTAGATGTTTTGCTGATTGGTTTTGTGCTGGTCTCTTGGCTGGTTTAGACCCGTCTGTGACGGCTCTATTTTCTCCACTGAATTGTAAAATGCATAAAATACACCTGGAAATCAATTAAATATCGGAGTTACTTTTCAAATAAGTAACACAAGTTACTGTGTTTTACCATTTCTTTACTGACGCCTCTCCTGTCCCGTGTTGAGAGAAATCAGGAGCAAGTGCAGAGACTTCATTTCTCTTTTGGTGTGTTTACAGTTGCCAAATCTATAACTTTTGGATTTGTTTTTGTTACTAAAAACAAATAAGTCCAGTTCAGGGAGCCGTTCTTCATACGTCGCCAACTCCGTTCGCTGGATTTGATTGTTGATGATTTCGCTTGATCTGGGATCATTTGGTTCTTCGAAGCTTGTAAAACTAAATATATAGATATAAATAGATAAATGAAATGTGCACTGTTTTTAATTTGTTTTTTTTTTTTACATGATTCCCAATTATTTATATTTATGATTTCTAGTATTTGTACAGGCTTTACATTTTTATTTCAATGTTGTAATTGGCCATTCATTTAATTTTATCTTTGAAACAGATTTCTTACGTGAGCATTAATTAAAGTTTCTTAGTTATCTGCATCTGCTCCATCAAGCCACATCCCATAATATCTGTCATAACTCAAATTAATGCACGGCTCAGATTAACTGTATAGCATGTGTGTAAGACTCCAATACAATTATAAAGCAATTATTTCATCACTAATAAATCCTTCAATGAGTAAAACTGGCTGTGTCTATAGTATTATAGACTACACAACATTGTCATATTATTTTCAAATTAATTTTTAAATTATTATTATTTTAAATGATTGTCCCTGGACCAGTAGGGTACTCTTGTAATAAAGTAGCGGTGGCTGGGGCAGATATTAAGTATCAATTCTGCTTAAAAAGAAGCAATCTAATCCTGTTTACATGAAATAAGCTGCTCCCGAGCAGGTTTAAGCTTACAGACCTGTTGCTATGACAACTCCTGGATGAGCTTCAAAGAACCAAATGATCCCAGATCAAGCGAAATCGGCAACAATCAAATCCAGCTAAATGAGTTAGCGACGTACGAAGAACGGACCCCTGGTGTCTCCCAGTGTTTTCTGAGGATCTGCACCTGTCTGCTGGATGCGTGGAGCTGCAGCGGCTGGAGAGTAGATCCGGCGCAGGCCGCTCTCATGGATCCGTCACAGTCCGAGACCGAGCTCCCTGGGCCGCCTCCGCTGCACAGCACTGCGGTGTTGTTGTTATTGTTCTGCATGAGCTTTGAGGGAACGACTGACGCCTGTGCTTCACAGTCTGATGGACGTCTCTCCTCTTGCTGACAGACGAAGGCTCCGTCCGTCTGGCTCCGCGGCGCGATCGAGACGCCTCCAGGATCAAACGCTCCTCGCACATCAGCGCTGTTCTGAGTCTCCAGCAGATCTGGACCGTCGCAGGAAGACGCTTCATCCTCTGAATGCTCGGGACACACGTCTGCGCTGGCCGGGAGTGATGGGACTGCACTGGACTCTTCCAGTTTTCCGGTCTCAGACAAACCGCTCGAGGCGACAGACTCACTGTGACGAGACTGAAGGGATTCAGAGTCAAGTCGTCCGAGGCTCGTGGTAGAAGCATGCTCAGAAGTCAAACTCGAGTCTGTGAGATCAGCTGGATTTGGACTGGTGCACTCCTCTGAGAAAACCTCTTCTGGTTTGGTTTCAAACGCAGAGTCTGTACGCTGAGGTTCATCCGTGTCTGGAAGCGACTGGAGCCCACAGCTCCTCAGCTCGTCGTTCCTCTCCATGACCGAACACTTCACAACCCTGCAGCCTTCGCTCAACCTCTTCACCTTCGCTCTCTCCATCTCCCTGCTCAGGCTTCTCTCCATCTCCTCCACTTGCTGTTTCTCCTGCTCCAGCTGCTGCAGGAACACGCTCCTCTCCCTCACCTGGTCCGGCTCCTCGGGGTCCAGGCTCTCCGTCTCTCTGCACCGCAGGGCCTCCAGCTTCACGCGCTCCTCCATAATTTGCTCCTCGAGAGCTTGAATGTGTCTCAGCTCTTGAAGGATCCCGCTTCGGTGTTCCTCAGGACGTCCCGTGTCCACAGGCCCTTCACATGTGGATGGACTTTTATCGGATAATCCCGAGGCGTCTTCACAAACCTCACAGGATCTCAGCGTCTCAGAGTCAGGGGAAGTGAGGTCACTCTGAAGGACATCGTCGTCCAGTCCGATCACGCCAGACTCAGCCAGCTCTCTGTGGGACATCTGGAAGGAGAAGTGCACAGGTGCGTGAGGCTGAGAGCAAGGGCGTACATTTCTTCTAGGGGGGGGAAGCAATAAACAACTTCTCAAGAGCAATTTTTGAAGGACAAATACAGCCAAAACTGTGCTTGTGAAGATACACAGCATTTAAATACGAGTTCGGTTCATAGGTTCACCACGCGGTCGTATTATAATTACTATGTGGAGGACGCAAAATTTAATATTTTAGATTTGGTCTGGGACTGAGGACATCTTGTGTTTAGATATTCAAGCGCAGCAAGCCCACTGATCTGCCACTTAACATCATATTGAGCAGAACCCAACATCCGTAGGTCTACAATATTAGCCTAATATCAGTTCACTACTTACAGTTATTTTAAGTATATGTCCATTATATCATTTACAATACACAGTGGTTTGTAATTATATTTTTGGGGGGGGGGGGGGGGGTCGACTTACGCCCATGGCTGTGAGAGAAAGCAAGTCCTATAATGCTCAAGTTTGGTCCCTTCAAGCAACGGTCACCTGCTCCTGAACTCCCAGAGAGAGACTCAGACGCAGGCATCAGAGCCGGCGCAGCACTGATGAGGGCCGGCTGAAGTTACGAAAGAGGGCGATGTAGCACAAAGTATCCCAACTAAAAAAAAAAACTCCCATTCACGTATTTATCGGACTGTAAACAAACCTGCCCGCTACTACTACAACTATTTGAATAATGGGTTCACATAGATAGCGTTTTGGCTGTTAAAATGCAAGACATGTCAGTGAAATTTTAAAAAAAGTGCAAGGTCTATAGACGTGTTTTTAAAAGCTGAACTTTAAACTTGAGCGCGGTGTTTTAGAATGATGTATCATGCACCAGAAGCGCATTTTATGGTAAGTTAGAACAACTTGAACAGCAACAAACAATACGATCATCTAGCCCTCTATTAAACAAAACAAACAAAAAATTCATCATGCAGAGCTGCATTTAGTTGCACGGGATGCTTGTCAAATGTAACAATTAAAATGTGAGTTTGTGAAATGGACCGTGCTAAATTGTTGCTCTAGTAGCATACAATTAATGCTAGAAAGCCTATGCATTTGGCAACTGCATAAACTACTATATCTCATAATTAAAATCTATTTTCATATTTTGAGTGAGTCCAGGTGGACTCAGAATCAGAAAGAGCTTTATTGCCAAGTGTGTTTGCACACAAAAGGAATTTGTCTTGGTGCTAGGAGCTTCCAGTACAGAAAGTACAAACATAGTGCAGCTCCGACTCACCGTACTGAGCTGGTGTCCTTCAGTCCATAAGGGCCAGTGTTTGTGCAAGTCCTCGGACCTCAACAGCTCATCCAGCACCACCTCCTGCTCAAGCACACTCTCCTCCTCCTGAATAATCATGCAGAGTGGGGTTTTAATGGTACACATTCACATCAGAAATTCATTACAGGTCTTTTGGTTCAATATGCATGTGTAGCAAACAAATTAGATTGGAATTTAAAGGGACAGTACACCCAAAATGAAAATTCTGTCATCATTTACTCTCCCTCAAGTAGATCCAAACCTGTATGAATGTGTTTGTTCTGAACACAAAGGAAGATATTCTGAAGAATGAGGGAAACAGAGCAGTATTTTTCTCCTACTATTGAAGTCAATGGTGCCCCAAAACAGCCTGATTACAAACTTTCTTCAGAATATCTTCCTTTGTGTTCAGAACAAACACATTCATACAGGTTTGGATCTACTTGAGGGAGAGTAAATGACAGAATTTTCATTTTTGGGTGAACTGTCCCTTTAAGAATCAATATTTGTTTCAGTTGATGCATGATTTAACGAGGCATTATATAGAACACATTCCATCCAACAACCACAACAGCTTTGTTACTTCAGATTAAAAAAAAAAAAAAAAAAAATGATCAGATTTTGAATTGTTCATTTACTCCACATTAAATGCCATTTTGGTGCTCTTTAATGTGCCGTGACAGACCGCTGTATCTGTCTGTATAGTTCACGGACGTGATGCATGTGACATTGAGAGATGCTGAAGACACACCTGTAGTATCTCAGCTGCTCGGTCTAAAGTCTCCTCCACCTCTCTCAGCTCTTGTTGCTCTCTCTGAACCCAGTCACCGAGAGACACGTCCAACCTACCCAACAGAGAAGAACACAAACCCTCAGAAGAAGCATCTGAAGCATGCAGCAGAAGCAGAGCATGGAGCTGTGTGTGTAATTAAACAAAGTTAACTGAAAACACCCTCAGCCTCAGACCATCCCAGATGAGTGTTTCTTCATCAGGTTTGTAGAAATGTGTCTCTGCATCAGTGTCTCAGCAATGGATGCTCTGCAGTGAATGGGTGCCGTCAGAATGAGAGTCTGATAAAAACATCACAATAATCCACAGCACTCCAGTCCATCAGTTAACATCTGGAGAAGACAAAAGATGAAACAAATCCAGCATTAAGATGTTTTTAACTCAAATACGAGTCCATATAATAAGGCTTCTTCAGTGAAAAAGTGTTCTTGTCTGAATCAGGAGAGAAATCTGCATCAGATCAAAACAGCTCTAAATAAATGTGGCTGGATTTTGATGTGAGAGACGACAGCAGATGCTCTTTTTCACTGGAGGAAGCGTTATGGATTATAGACTCATATTTGAGTTAAAAACGTCTTAATGCTGGATTTGTTTCAGCTTTTGTCTTCTCCAGATGTTAACTGATGGACTGGAGTGGTGTGGATTACTTGATGTTTTTATCAGACTCTCATTCTGACGGCACCCATTCACTGCAGAGCATCCATTGCTGAGACACTGATGCAGAGACATTTCTACAAACCTGATCCCATCCAGAAACACCCTCAGGCATCCAAGATGTAGAGGACTTTGAATAAATTAATAGCAAGTTTTAATTTTAATTTTTAAACGCTTAAAAGAGAAGTCTAACCGTTCGTAAGAGTCCTGTCTGAGATTGTGCAGATCAAACGTGTCCCAGAGAAGAGAAGGATCCCCGTCCACCGTGCTGCTGGGCTTGTCTTCATTATCCGTGAAGGTACTGGACAGAACATTTCCCATAGGGTCCAGCTCAGACTCCTCAAAGCTGTCCTGACTCTGGAGCGGAGCGGATCCCAGCTCATCCGTCGGAGAGGGCTGGTCTCGGTCTCGTGCCCGGCTCCACGGGTCTCTGGAAGAGCTGGGTGTAATGGTGACCGTGTAAGAGCTCTCCAGATCATCTATAGGGAGGCTCAGCCAGGGGTTCTTGGGCAGCGTAGCGGAGCGCTTCACCTTGATCTCAAGGTTCAGAGAGTCGGAGGTCATTTTGGGAACGATCTGAATGCTTGCGCGAGCGGAGTCCCGCTTTAAACTAAACCCTAGCTCTTCACGTGAGTCTTCAGAATCAGACACGCTCACAACGTTCTCCTCGTGGATCCGTCCATGCAGAGGTTTGGACTTGAAAGCGCAGTCTCCGTTTCCCAGAATCCTAGGCAGCAGCTCTCTTCTGCCCCTGCTGTCCAGGTGACTGCTAGCCGCTCCATCGAAGCCAGAGTCAAAGGAGCGGAGAGACGCAGGTTTGCCTGCAGAAGACCCCAGAGCGGGCGAGATCTGGTGATCGCCGACAGAAGGCCACTTGGCTAAATCACACAAGCTCTCACACGGAGAAACAGAGTCTGGAGGCAGGCCACAGGAAACACGCTCGTCCTCGGGGGAAGTGATGTCAGAGGTCTTGTGGTGACCCTTGAGGAGCTCGTACTGCCACTGGAGGGCAAGCTGAAGGTCGTGAAGGGGAACGGCTCCAGGTGAGGTCAAGAGTCTCCTCAGAGTCATGCATCTGTGGACGGTCAAGAAAACACTCAAACAGAAGCTCAATGCTGCACAAGACTTTGATTTCACAATGTAGGATGCGTTTCTTAATATGTGACCCTGGAGCACAAAACCAGTCATAAGTGTTCGAAATTGAGATTTATACATCATCTGAAAGCTGAATAAATACTTCCATTGATGTATGGTTTGTTATGATAGAACAATTTGAAAATCTGGAATCTGAGGGTGCAAAAAAATCTAAATATTGAGAAAATCATCTTTAAAAGTTGTTCAAATGAAGTTCTTAGCAATGCATATTACTAATCAAAAATTAAGTTTTGATATATTTACGGTAGGAAATTTACTAAATATCTTCATGGAACATGATCTTAATATCCTAATGATTTTTGGCATAAAAGAAAAATGGATAATTTTGACCCATACAATGTATTGTTGTCTATTGCTACAAATATACCTGTGTTACTTATGACTGCTTTTGTGCTGCAGGGACACATATATAATGCACAGCATTTCTCAACCAACCAATAGGCCCTTTTCATGTTTACAGGGTTCGAGAAGCAGAAGTTATCGTAGTTAAACATCTATAGTGATGAGCGGAAAATACAAGTCATCAGTTTTGCATTCCCAACAACAAAAGATCCACAACAGCATTTCTATGACTTTCCAAAAGAGGGCAAAAAGAAAAATGGAGAGCTTGATTACATTGGCCAGAAGAGAGAACATGTCCAATGTGCCGTTACTCCCAGAGATAGAATTTTCGGTTTACTTTGATTTATTAAATTAGTCAGATGTTTTTAATAATTTACAATGTTAATAACTGTGGAAATGCATTACTTGACTGTGACAGCTCTGGCAAACCTGTGGAAAAAAACGCCTCCAACACTAGCTTGCTCTATTCTTTTTCTATTCTATTAGTTTTCTTTTCATTTATTATATAATAATAAAAAAACCTTGCTATGTGTACGGTGTTAAGCTAACTGACTTGTCACAGCACTTGCATATCATTGCTCTTTTGTTGGTTTTGATTGCTTCCATTGTCCTCATTTGGAAGTCGCTTTGGATAAAAGCA
Organism: Aspiorhynchus laticeps; assembly: GCA_023376895.1. Taxonomy (NCBI): domain Eukaryota; kingdom Metazoa; phylum Chordata; class Actinopteri; order Cypriniformes; family Cyprinidae; genus Aspiorhynchus; species Aspiorhynchus laticeps. The sequence goes on along the minus strand of CM041802.1, from coordinate 1,934,237 downwards.
TCTGCTAAATGACTAAATGTAATGAAACTGTTTAGTAAGATGCTTTTTGGTAGTTATCAGCCTATTGTGTGCATGCATGACATTGTTCAGTATTGCGGACCGGGGTGCAAATGTTTTCTGTGGCCAGTTTTCAGTTTCCTCAGCAATGGATGATCAGCAGTGAATGGGTGCCGTCAGGAATGAGTCCAAACAGCTGATAAATTCATCACAGTAATCCACAATTAATGCAAGTAAATCCACAAGCTGCAATGTTAACTAATGGACTGGACTATCAGCTGTTTGGACTCTTATTCTGACGGCACCCATTCACTGCAGAGCAGGACATTTTCAGCAAATTCTCATTTTTTGGGTAAACTTCTCAAAACATTGAGGTTTCTTACCACCACAGCAACCCAAGGGTCCACATTGAACAAGGCCGCATGCCCATAATGCATTGGCAGTGGAAGGTTACTTTGGAAATGTAATGGGTTACAGATTACAAGTTACCCTATTTAAAATGTAATAAGTAATGCAACAAGTAATGTAATATAACTGATTACATTTCTAAATTTCCAATATTTTCAACTGTTAATTATTTTCAAACATGTAAACCTTACAGTATCAACACTGATTACTGTCTGACTTTCAAAATCCTTCACTTGAGATTACAATTATTTAATTTTACAGCACAGCCACCACATAATCAGACTTGCTTTGAGATCATTCTGAGGTTAAATAGAGATTTAAAATCATAAGAAATATTTTAATAGCTATGATACGGTTTTTGAAGTCATATCTTTGCATAGTTATGACAGGAAACACTGGCATCTAACAATGCCTTGGAAAAAAATAGCCTAATCTTAAAAAATAAAGCATATACATAACTTTTTTTTTTTATCGAATAAGCATGTGTCTCATTGGTGACATTGGTGTCTCATATTTTAGAGCAGTCGATGCAATTTATGAAAGATATCCAATAAATCTGTATCTGTGTGAGTAAATTCAGATGTAACCCCTTTGTAATCATTAACATTTTCATAACTAATTCAATTACACTTTTCTCAGTAATTGATTACAATTACATTTATTTTGTAATTAAATTACGTAATTTAGTTGCATGTAACTAGTTACTCCCCAACACTGTGCATTGGACAATTCACATGTTGACAGATGTCTGTGTCCTAGCCATAGCACAGTAAGTGGGCCACAGTTTTCTCCGTGTACCTGTGAGACAGCTGCGTGCCAGTGTGCCGAAGGTGCGGGTCGGTTATAGCGTTAGCGAGATGTGCCAGCTTCACCAGCTGCTGCACCTCGGGGCAGGGGTTTCTCCTGAGGAAGGTCTGGACTCCTCTCCTGCAGCTGGACAGGTCCGGGGACCGGCTGACCTCACAGTGTCCACTCCACAGCAGCTCCTGCAGGAGGCTCTCACGCAGCACTGCATCGTACCAGCTCTTACACTGGAGAGAACCAAACCACAACTCAGCTTAGATGTGGACTGAGTCTAGTGTGAACAGACTAATACCACACCCTTGTTTGGGTCTCATGTTCTTTGACCTTGTGTAGTTCATGTCAAATGCCTGACTGTTCATCTGTCTAATATGCCTGCCCTAATGAAAGATAAATATACTAAAACTTATTTGAAATGCATTTATTTCATGCCAAGTATACGGTTACATATTTATGTACTTAATAAAAAATAAATACCCTGCAATTGTACTTAAAGTCTGCTAAACCGGAACAACTAATTTTGTGCTTAATGCACTTTAATTGTGTGGAAGTAGTGCTGAAGTCCATCTAAAGATATACTGAAGTATATTTGATTGTGCTAAAGTGGAACTATTGGAAGCATAGTTTAATATCGGTCTTTAAATGCAAGATATTTACTCATACAATCCTCATAATAGTGACATTAAAACACATTTTAGGTTCAATATTAAGAAATGTGCATTGTGCACAAGTAGTCCTTCAAAGAAGGTTTAATTATAATGTGTCTCTGCAGCACAGAAGCAGTCATAAGTAACACGTATATTTGTAGCAATAGACAACAATACATTGTATGGGTCAAAATTATTGATTTTTCTTTTATGACAAAAATCATTAGGATATTAAGATCATGTTCCATGAAGATATTTTGTAAATTTCCTACTGTAAATATATTAACTTAATTTTTGATTAGTAATATGCATTGCTAAGAACTTCATTTGAACAACTTTAAAGGTGATTTTCTCAATATTTAGATTTTTTGGCACCCTCAGATTCCAGATTTTTAAATATTGTTCCATCATAAACCATACATCAATGGAAAGCTCTATTAATAAAATAATAATTGACCCTTATGACTGGTTTTGTGGTCCAGGGACACATACTTCTATCAGGGAGTCTCGAGGGATATGTCAGTTAATATGCTAACAGATCTAAACTATACTTAGTATGAAATAAATGTATTTTATATACAGTAGTCAACATTTGAAGTGGATTAAAAAAGTTAAAATCAAAGTTGTCCTGAGACAAGAACACATTTTGATCCATCCACAGTGTGTGTGTGTGTGTGTGTGTAACAAGGGTAGTTTCTATCACGTGAATCTGCACCAGATTATTGTACAGTTCTGACACGTGACCATCAATAATAGCACTATCTCACTCCCAGAAGCTGATTAAACCTACTTGTTAAAGACTCACTAGAGAATCATTGATTTGCCTGAACACCAAACACAAACGTGACCCTGGAGCACAAAACCAGTCACAAGGGTCAATTTTATGAAATTGACATGTATGCATCATCTGAAAGCTGAATAAATAATCTTTCCATTGATGTATGGTTTGTTATGATAGGACAATATTTGTAAATCTGGAATCTGAGGGTGCAAAAAAATCTAAATATTGAGAAAATCACCTTTAAAGTTGTTCAAATGAAGTTCTTAGCAATGCATATTACTAATCAAAAATTACGTTGATATTTTATTGTAGAAAATTTACTATCTTCATGGAACATGATCTTAATATCCTAATGATTTTTGGCATGAACTAAAAATGTATAATTTTGAGCCATACAATGTATTGTTGTCTATTGCTACAAATATACCGCAGCGACTTAAGACTGGTTTTGTGCTCCAGGCTCACAAACAGCACATACTCTGTTGCAGGTGTGATGGAAGTCAGACACGGTCCTCAGAGTCTGGTACAGATGCTGAACAGCAGAGCAGAGGTTCTCCTTCAGTCTGTTCAGATCCTCCAGCCACGGCTCCGCAGGCTTTCTCTCGCCGAGCGGAACCGTCTCCGCTAACGTGTGCATGACGTCCTCCGCGCGGCGAACCAGCGCCTGCTCAAGAGATTCGGTCACACACAAACTGGTTCACGCTCTGATTCTGTGCCGCTGGAAAACTACTGCATTAATGCAGGTCAATACAACATAGCCTTTCATATTGACCACAGGAATCAATCATAAGGTCTTATTCAACAGCCTGATGAAAACAGGACAAGATGACAGACGCTAACTAATCCTGCGAGTGTTTGTGAATCTGACCAAAGGCGTCTGAACCGGTGATATCAGACTGAAGCCCTTCAGTTTTGAGGTAAACACTTACAATTAAACAGCTATAAATCATTTGATGGCATGTGTGAACAATGTGAAACAGCAGCTCAGTGCTGATTCAGCTGAAAACAAACTAATTAAAACAGCAACAAAAAAACAAAAATCGCATGTATGCTCAGCTCAGACAGACATTTAAAAAAATCTGAATGCATGTACTATGCTGATAATGTATGTACTGTACGCATAATGTGTAAAAACTGAACCACGTGTGTTTAAACGGTCACATACCATTGCATGAGTGTATACTGAAGCCTCAAACGCCAGCCGGAGCTCTTCAGCTCTGTGTGCGTCTTTAGCCGCTTCAATCCTGTAGGGCTGAACTTTCTCCCTGTGCAACACAACCATCTGCTCCTGGATCTGAGATAAAGAGCATGAAATAAACCTCTCGCAATAACATTACCAGAACCATACCTGACTAGAGGTCTGCTACCCGACCCGAGCCCGACGGGTCCCGAAATACTTTCGGGTTAATGTTTAATGAATAGCCTCGGGCTCGGGCTTGTTGCAGGCTACGCTGCTTTCATAAATGCACGCACACACATTATTGCACACAGATATCAGAACAGAGAGATCACGCAGCGAACACACAGCACGGAAACTTTTATTAGTAAAATAGCTTCGATAGGCTACTGACTCACAACGTTATATTTCTCTGCAATGAGGGGGTAAAAACACTGTTTTTGAAGTAACTAAGCCTCATTGCTTGTAGAGAGAGACGCGCAGACGTAGGCTCTCTCTCTCTCTCTCAATTGATTAATTCAAATAAATGCGATCTTACCGCACTACATCTCTGTGTCTGATTTAAAGTACACCGAATGCTAACGAGCCTTAACTGACGAAAATGACCATAATTTGCACGATAGAAGAATTATCGTCTTGTCATATGCAACCATTCAAAAACTGGGCAGAATTTATGTGACCGCTGCACCTGATGTTCATAAACTTTCATAACTGGTAAGTGTTTTTTCTTTTGCCTTGTGAACTGTCCGAGCCTCTGAATCTGTTTCTCTACATGTATTTGTTTACTGACCGTTGCAGCATGCAGTCGTGAAATACACAGGTGCAAACTCGTCAGGAGTGAAAAAGGTGACAAACTAACCCCCCCCCCCATATATATACACATATACATATATATACATATACACATATATACATACATACATATATATACACACACAGGGGTGGGAATTGCAGGGTACCTCACGGTACGATATAATCACGATACAGCGATTCTGCGATAATCGATATATTGCTAGACAATCATATAATGATACATCATGATATCTGTCAAACTATGAAAACAAAATGCCTGTGAAAAGGTTAAGTGCAAGTTCTCTTTATTCAAGTCCAAACTGTTAGAAAACAGCAAAAAAAGTACTGTAAATCAATTTTAACAAGTTAAGTAAATTAATAATTTTATTGATTAATTTATATATTTTTTTGGTGTGTAGTTTATTTAGAATATATTTAGCTATCACAAAATAACTTGCGAGTGCAGTTAAACAGTTTATTAGGAACAATCAAAGCTGACTTTCAAAGCTGACTTTTTAGCATCATTACCTTCAGAAATCATTCTAATATTCTGATTTGCTGCTCAAAAAACACATTATTATTATTATTATTATTATTATTATTATTATTCTTCTGTTGAAAAGAGCTGAGAAGGTTTTTTTTTGATGAATGGAAAGTTCAGAAGAACAGCATAGTTTGTAACATGATAAATGTCTTTATCATTACTTGTGTGCTAAATAAAAGTTTTAATTTCTATATGCTGACTACAAGCTTTTGAATGGTATAGTGTATATTGTTACACTTGGAGTAATGAAGAACAGAATTCTTTACAAAAACATTACAAAACCTGGCATTTTCATAGTGTATATTGTTTATGTGCTCTGAAACAAACACATTTTGAAGTTCTGGGTTATTTCTCTCAGCAGATCTTCCAGAAGCAGAAAGTAGCCGGGATGATCTTGTTTGTTTACGCGGAGGCGATGTGGGCGTGTTTACACTCGCGCGCCTCACGTGGATGCTTGAATCTGAAAGGCGCGAGCGGCGCGTGGGCGGGACCGTATTAGATATAATGAGTCGAGACGAGAAGACTGGACATCGCGTCGGTTTCATACGGATTACTTTAACATATAATATTTGTTTTGGACGTAACTTACTTCATTTAAAAGTAGACATTTTAAGCTTTCTATACATATATATTTCTCATGTATTTGAGGCGAGTATTCGCGGAGATTCAGGTTGTTTTATTTACGTGTCTGTGAAGAAAGGTGACAGAGACAGAGCCCCGGCAGAGAACGCACCCTGTTTATTTTATTCATTTTAGAAAAGCACATTATTTCGTTGTTATTATGACTATACAGAAATAAAAGTAGACCCTTTGCAGATTCAAATGATACCTTATTCTTATCTGTACAATCAAAACTGACAGAGTATTTTTAGTTCTTTTCGCGGTCATAAAGAAAGTAGGAGACACGACCCCAAGGTAAGCCAATCAGAGGCAGAGTAGGGCGGGTCTATTCCTTTGCCAACAGGGGGAAAACGCTGCAGGTGACGTGCCACAGATGACTCGCAGATACGACGACGACCCCCCCTCCTCCTCCTCAGTTGTTTTTTTTTTTACAGATCTACACGATTCACGTGAATGACCTATTTCAAGGTGAAAGGGCGAATTTCACCGAAAGGTGACAAGTTTGCACCCCTGATACAGCATCTTTATTCATTCATTTATTTATTTAAATTAGATAATTCGTAAAGACATCGGGTTCGGGCTCTAAATTTAACTGTGCCGCTCGGGTCGGGTCGGACGATCTCGGGTACGGGCCGGGTTCGGGCTTCAGTTTAAAGCCCGTGCAGACCTCTATACCGGACATCATTTGGGTACCAAAATCTAAAGTATCAATTATTATATTAAAATTTAAGCAATAGGGATGCACCGAAATGAAATTTCTTGGCCGAAGCCGAACAAAATGAAACACTGGGCCGAATACCGAACACGGTTTACCCCCCCCCCCCATCATGTAGACCTATTTTGCTATTTTTTTTCACCATTGCATAAATTAAATAGCCAAAATGTGCTTTTCACCGTTTTGTCTTGCTTTAATAAAATAAAACAAACCAACTACAAAACAACAATTTAAAAATATTTAAACACTGAATTTTTTTTTTAACATTATCAGACGTTATACCAACAAAGCAATTTAACTTAAAATTAAAGTTACTAAAATAATATTTTGAGACCCTCTTCTTGAATCAAGCATGTATTTTTTACTGTACAAATAAATGCAGTCTTGCCGAGCAGAAGAGACTGCTTTTAAACATTAGAATATATTACAGATCCCAATTTGAACAAATGTATAGAGCCGTTATAGGGTAATTATCATAATTAGTCTTTTATATTACAGAACAGTAAAATTACAATACTAACATTTATGAATGTTGATGGAGTTGTTGCTTATATTTTATTTTGGCAGAAACCCGCAGGAAGATCTCAGTGCTGCTTTTTGTTGACAACAGCAGATATTTAAATGATTCTCATTATGAATTTGGGAAGATGTTTGTCGTATGCATCATAATCGCATGTATCATTTTCATAATTTATCATCTAGTCGATCCACCAACAAGATTGATTTCACATTTACAAATGTGTGTTTTGCATAAAATATAAGGGTCGATTTTGGCTTTGGTCATAACAAAAAGGGCAGAAGGGCTTATTGAAAAATGCAAATTTCAGAAATACAGTTTCCCCGGTAACCGCAGTAAACAAAGCAGCGCTCATATTTAATCAAACCATATCCAAAGTGTAAGCTATTAGTGATGTAACGATTCACTCAACTCACGATTAGACTAAATAATTAGAAATTTGAAGCAAAAACTGAATGGTCTGACTTTAGTTTTGTGAAACTATACATAAAACATCTGACCGAAGCAGCAGACGAGCTGAATGAGACTCACTGTCAGTCATGTGATCAGCTAGAGACAAAAAAGAGGAAAATCTGACCACGCCCCAAGCCACGCCCACAAGCCACGCCCCCAGCACTTATTAAAAATATATATTTTAGCACATTAAAAGATATATCTTATATTGTAATACATATGATTGTCCTGTAAAAAATGAAAAGCAGCATTTAATAATCATGATAATATAATAAAGTACTATAATATAGTAATGTTTATAGAAACATATATTATCATTAAAGTACCTGCCAAACGTTTGGAAACATTACAATTAATGATTTTGAAATAAATATCTTCTGCTCATCAAGGCTGAATTTATTCGATCAACAAAGTTTAAAAAACATCATATAGCAAATTTTTAAAAAAAAGTTTAATTAAATTATTAAATATTATAAAATGTAATGTTATTCCTGTGATGCAAAGCAGAATTTTCTTCATTACTCCAGTCTCATAATCTTTTAGAAATTATTACAATTTATTTGACTCAAGAAACATTTCTGATTATTATCAATGTTGAAAATCTTGCTGCTTCATATTTTGTGTGGAAATTATACACAAATATAAATATAAAGTTTAATGAACAGCATTTATTAAATTTGTTAATGCATTTATTAAATAGAAATAATTTTAAATGTCTTCACTCACTTTTTAATCACTTTCATGCATGATGAATAAAATTATTAATTTCTCTTTTTTTAAATCTTATACAAATGTTTGAGTGGCATCATCGTTTCCATAAAAATATTAAGCAGCATAACGGTTTTTAACATTGATAATAATGAGAAGTGTTTCTTGAGCAGCAAATCAGCATATTATAATGATTTCTGAAGGATTGTGACACTGAAACTTTTGTAAACAGATTTATAAACGTGTCTAATGACGAATGCTGCGTTCCTAAATGCAAATGTTATCATTTCAATGCTTTTAAGTGTCCTGCAGATGGCGCCGCGAGCTCGTGCAGCGCTCTCAGGACCATGATGCTTTAGAAAACAATCTTTTAGCAGTTTATTTAGGTAATAACTGAAATTTTATGCAGTAAACTCCTACTCTAATTGTATCGTGATTTGTTTAGCATCTCAAACGATCTGAATCGTCACAATTGAGTCGATTCTCAACCGGTTCGTGATTAATCGTTACATCCCTATAAGCTATATCTCAATTCTTGCCTTTCTGTCCCCAAATTTAAGACTTTGTTGTCTTCATGTATTTTCTCAAATACTCCGTCTCAGCCTCTATGATTGGAGATTATTAACATTAGTTTTCTTTATTCCCTATTTATTTATCTTTACAAAATCAGTATACCTTTTTACTTGCCATAAAGCATTGCTAGCCTACCATTTCTTGCCCTATTCTGACCATCATAAAACACTACAGGAGTGAAGGAGTCCTGACCTGCTGGGCGTCTCTCTGCAGATGGAGGAGCTGCAGCTGGACGTGTGCTCTGGAAAACACCTGCTCCCACAGCAGCTCCACCTTCTCCACCGCTGAGGTTATCCTGACACACAGAGAAACACATTCAGACGGCGGTTCTTCATCTCGGAGAGCTGAAGGACTCATGCAGAGCTCATACCGGTTGTAGTTGTGGAGCATCTCTAGCGCGGTGTGCGTGTAGAGGAGCGTTCCAGCCATAGCATGAAAACAGGGCTCTTTCTCAGGGAAACGCAGCTTCTCCAACAAACCCTCGCAGTGCTTCAACAAGTCATCCAGACCGAGATCCCTAAACACACACACACACACACACACACACACACACACACACACACACACACACACACACACACACACACACACACACACACACACATTACAACTAGACACAGCTGTCTGCTATAGCATATGCTGGACGTGGATTTCTGTGCTGGGCTGGGAGATTTGACAATATATATCTCTATAAAGTGTCAAACGATACAGATTTTACTAGGGCTGGGCAGTATATCGAGTTTGTACGATATATCGATATATTTTTTATAAGTGATACGTATGAAGCAATACAGATATACAGTAGTTTGATACGAGCGCATGTGAAAAAAAAATATCTAGGGAGGACACAGACTGAGCTGCTGTGGAGAAAGTGCATAATACAATTTGTTCTAAACATATGACAAGCTTTATATGAAGGGCTTTAAAAAAAAAAAAAAAACGACTATTAACGACAAAATGTATAATAGCCTATAGTTTATGGTTTCAGTTTAAAGCGGCTCTGACAGAAAGGCTGCGTGTGCCGCTGACAGAGACACGCTGTTTAATGTGTTTGAGATCTGCTGTTTTCCCTAATGCATAATTTACATTTCACAGGTACACTATATAGACAAAAGTATTGGCACCCCCTTCTTTAGAACAGATGCACTTCCAAATCTGTGGCAACAACGATGGGAACATAATTCATGTATTTAAAAATTGTATTTCATCTCTGTTGCAACAGTTTTGGACGCGTCTAAAATGACTGAACCCATATGTACAAGTCATTGGTGTTTGGTGATGAGTTTTTGTCTCAAGGTCTGCATTTACAGTCACACCAGAGGTGTTAAACTGGGATTAGGACTTGGTTTTATGCAGACCAGTCAAGTTCTTCCACACTGACTCAATCAATCATTTTCTTTTTGAACCTTGTCTTATACACAGAGACATTGTCATGTTAGAATAGAAAAGAGTCCAAACTGTTGCTATAATATTAGAAGCACACAATTTCCTAGAATATCATTATATGCTTTAACATTAAGATTTGTACTCATAGAAATTACTAAAGTAGTCAAACCTGGTCATTAGAAGGGGGTGCCAATACTTTTGGCAATATAGTGTATATTCTCCATCTGTAAATGTTAGAAAGCCATGGAAATATTTCCATTTTGCTGTCAGAAGTGCATGAGCTTTTGCTCTGAGATTCTCCGCTAAACTTCACAGGCTTCATTTAGAACGAGCGCCAAACAGACACGAATGTAATAGGAGCGCAATAATTCTGACTAAAATATACATTTTGCTGAAATATTTGTAGTTGGACAATAAATGTGACGCATGTAGAATTTTAAACCTACAAGTAAGTGTATTTGTATGACGGCACTAACTGTAAAGTTTAATGGGGTAATCAAAATAGCCTTTTTACTCAGTTAGTCTGTGCTTTTTTATTATTTTTAGTTTCGTAAATTTAACCCGCTTTAAAAGCATTATTTGTTTTTAGATTGCAATTAGGGATGTCAACGATTAATCGACGATCGATTAATTGTCGATAAGAGATGTAATCGATAAAAGCTATCGATGGTCGATTAAGCAGTTTCATTTTGGGGTGCGTGCGGCTTGTGCGCTAAACACGTGCAAACGGCTGTGAGTGATGGTGAAGGGGCTGGATCTTACAAGAAAATAATTATTTTAATATGATACAAACTTTAAAAGTACATTAAAAGATACAGTACAAAGTTATTTTGTATTGAAATGTAGTAATAAGTCATGTTCAATCATAATTTCCCTAGATAATTATTGCATATCGGGCACTTTGCTTTGACAGGGCTGCGCACGCGAGCAGGACAGTCTATTCATTCATACAACTTATTAATTCGTTCCTATGACATATTAATTTGTGGCAGCTGTCCATGTTTCATTCATTTGTTCCCTAGAACAGGGGTTCCCAAACTTTTCCATTCCACGACCCACCTAGACAAGTATAATCTATTTCAAGACCCACCAAAATATTTGAGATTAAAAACAATTGACTATAAGCTTAATCATAATTAAAAGCATAATATGGCAGAAATTAAGTATTTAAGAAAAATAACAATTTTATAGGCTAGTACCACTGTAAACATTCACTACTAATATTTCCGTTTTAATTTCTTAATTTACAGACGTTAATGAGTCTAGAAATATGTCCATAAAACCTGGAGACGCGCTCACTCCGGTGCGGCTGAACTGTAATCCGCTGCGAGTGCTATAAAAACAAATGTGCCCTCACAACCCAACACTTTATTTTATTTTAGCAAAGCATAAGAAGCGAAGCAGAATTCTCAAACAGTTTAGAGATTAAAATAATTTTGAAATAATTGTAAAAATAATAAACATATGCGTCTCATTTTAAATAAACACTAAAAACCGAGAAGACAAATTTACTTCAGTCAGAAATTTACTTTTGCAACGGTTAAATAAATGTTCAGCTATACCTTCAAAAGATTTTTTTACATTTTTTTTTCTCTATATAGTGATGATATGGCAAGGAAATAATAGGACATTTTGTCAATTCTGTTATGCTAGCATGTGGAAATGTTTGTATAGTGTTACAATTAACCCCGCATTTGTGCCCCGCTCAACCCGTACATGTGAAATGCTTTTTACGGACAGTTTATGGATTAAATGCATATGAAGGAACGAAAACAACAAACTCTTTACATCTCTCGGAAAGATACAGTGCAGAGTTCAAACAGACGATAGAAATGAATGAACAGCCTACCTGATACAGTTTTCACAACATTTGAATTTTCCGGTGTATGCAATCTCATGCAGAACACAGCGCAGTGAAGTGAGAGAGTTTCTTCTCATTAATAATGCGGACCGAGCATTTTAATAACGAACCGTCGCTCTGAGACCCTCACTGTTATTACAACTCGTGCGCGTCCGCGCTTCAAAACACGCAACGTATGTTTTAAATCCCGGCCTTTGCGATTCGAAAATCGCACTGAGCAATATCGCAATTCGTAATTAATCTTTGTATATCGTCCAGCCCTAGGAACTGTGTGTGTGTGTTGTGTGTGTGTGTCATTTAGCTGCCGCCAAGTGGCTTTGTGCGACCCACAGTTTGAAAACCCCTGCCCTAGAAAACCCATGATTTAACTTAAATGAGGGAACAATTTAGTCATAGTAACGAATTCTTAATTCATGGCCACGAAATCTTTCATTTCCCCCCACACGTTTACCACAGTAAGAGATGCGAAAACAGTGATTAAAAGTGAACAACAATAAAATAAACCTGCGAATCTAGAGGGTGAGACAGTGAGGATTTGGGAAAAGAAACAATAAATATTATTAAATTCGTGACCATCCGGAAAAACACAACACAAGCCGCGTTTGGCTTGATTTAAATGTATGCGCTCGGCATGAATCAAAAAGCATGGTCGCGATGTAACATTTGCCTGCTAAACAATTATTTCTCTTATTAACAAAGCTTTGTACCTCACTTGTGTCATAATACTCACATTAAAATGTTTCAAATGGGTAACAGTGTGTTTGTAGCAACGCCGGTGGTTCTGGAAGCGGGTCACCGCTCGTCACAGCCCCACGCGCCGTACTTGCGTTTGGGATCATTTTTTAAAAAATCCTGATAATGTCAATTGCAAACATTGCTATGATGTTTTAAAAATAAAAAAAAACGAGCACCGTGAAACCATTTAAAAAGGCGCATTCAGCGGTCTCCGTGACAGGATATGAAACAGCACACAAAATATAATGATCCCGTGCGTAACTAGCGCCCTCTTCCTTTTATCAAATGATCATAATCACATCCATTCATTTTACCATCCTGCCACTAGCCTTTTATTTAGACTAAAAACCCTTTTCACTCGGGTGAGGAAGCTGGCATTTTGAGTGGCATTTGCACATCCTGTCATGCCGGTGACTATATGCCACTGCAATAGACCCATTTTGTAGTAGTTATGGTTAACGATTAATCGATCGTTAATTTAAACGACGATCGATTATGGAAATTATTGAAAATTGACATCCCTAATTGCAATGTTACAATGTAATGTGATTTTTTGCACATATGCCTACATTCACTTTATTTGTTTAATCCAAATACAAAATCCTGAGATATATACCGTATACCACAAATCAGCCAAAAAAAATACTGAGATATGAATTTTTGCTCATATCGCCCAGCCCTAGATTTTACTATATCATTTACATTGCATATGCAAATATATCTGTGTAGATTCATGTGGGCAGGTCTGCTTAAGTTACTGATAAAAACACAGCATGTGAGGAAACAAATAAATAAATGAAGCACATTAAGAGAACTGTAACAGCTGAAGTGTGCACGCACAGAAAGCCACCTGTCAGCAAGCGAACGGACTGAACGGAGTTCAATCATTTCATTTGAATATTTTTTTTTTTTTAAATGGTCAAAACATCCATTTTGGTGAGGTATTAACCATAATACAATCTGTTTTGTCTTAAGTGAATGCAAACAGTCGAGAAAGAAATCTGTGTTAGTATACGGGATCAGTGCATTCGGTCTTAAAGTGACAGCAGCATAATATTCCTGCTGCTGTCTGTGTCAACATTTATACAAAAAGACCAGAAGAAAATCACTCACTGCTCTTGACTGAGTAACTTTAGCAGCATTAATAAGAATCAGCACATTTTAAATTCATAGTGAAGAGATGGCATTTTATTTTACATTATTAAATGCAAGTACCGGTATTATTTCTGAAACTAATCTCTGCCATTTCAGCACTGTTCTCCAGCAAAGCAAGGCTTACGCCTGAGGTACTGTATGCTTTTTCTTTGCATAGATTGAGTTTTAATGCGCTCTGTGGGTCAATAGTCCAGACACATGCAATGAAACCCACATCAGCCTGTATACGGCTACAAAATCTGCATTGTTTTCTCAATTCATGACACAACATGTGAGTGTGTAATACTGTCTGTGTGTCCAAAACCCTTTTCACTCACTCTTTCCTCATACAGTGAATTGCAACACTGACTGTGAAGCATGCATGTATATGTATATGTATATGTATACATACATGCATACATACATAAATCAATAATGGTGCCTTTAAAGAAAAAAAATTCTGTGTTGTACATCTATTTTTTTTAATTGTTCACTTGATACACATTAAGAATCAATACCAAATTCATATTTTAATGTATAATTGCTTTGATAGTGTATGACATGCCCCCCCTCCCCAGGTATTAGAAGCAGTAGGATTACATAACATATATAATATAAAATTATCAGTTAAAATGACAAAAACATTCATCAATTGGAACTTTTAATACTTAAGTACATTAAATATCAAATACTACTGTACTTTTACTCAAGTAAAACTGAAAAGGAGTACTCTGTGCTTTTACTGGAGTATTACTTTATTTATGGTATCTGTACTTTTACTCAAGCACTTGATTTGTGTACTTCGTCCACTACATGACAGGGTGGACAGACAGCCCTAAACACCGGGTTTGAGAGCTAAATCGGCTTTGTGTGCAGTAGTTCCTGTAAATCCCTGTAAGATTAGTGAACGGTATGTGCTGGAGTCTGATGAGGTTCAGAGCAGTACCTCCGGAGCTGCTGGAAGCGTGTCTGGTTCACACAGCAGAACTCCTGCAGACGCTCCAGGTCTGCCGGCACGGGACGTTTGGCGAGCGCCTGCAGAGTCCAGATACAGGACGGCAGCCTGTTCACCACCGACAGGAACTCCTGCACGAACCCGTCGATCTCCTGCACAAACCAGAGCACCAGACGCTCAACACAATAAACCAGAGTCAGCTTTAAACTCCCCCTGTAGTCAACTATTTTATCCCTTAAAACTTATCATTGATCATCAAAATGACATTTTTTCTTCTGAAAATAATGCCTTAAAATAGCTTGAATGTAACTCAACACCCTTGCCTCATTTACTATACGCGGATCTATGAATATGCAAATTAGCCCCGCCTCCACTCAGTCACACTAGCCCCGCCTCCTGATCCACTGAACTGTAGTACAATGGCATACACTGATAATGACTGATAAAACTATGTTTTCACTAGCGGACAACTACAGTGAATACTGTAACATTCGTTAAAGTTACTTGCTTGACGATGTTGTGTCCTAAAATGCCGTTAAGACTGAATGCAGCCGTTTGTGATTGCTAGCATCCGCGAGTAAAGCTGGGTCTGACTCCGGGATACTGTTACACTGTTTCCGCAGGTTATAATGCAAGTTAGCGGATCTAAATTAACATTAAACCACGGCTTCATGGGTTTTTTGCTCTATATTTATGTTTGGTTTTGTGCTGGTATTGATATATGTTGCATGCTAGTGATAGGAATCTATCCCTTGACGTGATTGGTTGTTGAATTTTGTGGCGTAGCAAACCGAGGGCTGTTTCAATCCACTTTTCTGGGAATGCTTTGAGAAACTAGTTTTAAGGAGAAAATACTCAGCAATGGTGTTGATTAGTGGATTGGCACATGGTTCATCTAAAAGCATATTAAAAACACCACAGACAAATAAACAACAAACTTGATTTTCACTACAGGGGGACTTTAAAGGGGTCATGAACTGCCTCCGTTTTTTATTTTGTACTGTTCTCCAAGCTCCACTTATAATGCCATCAAGACTTTTCCATCAAAGAACATCATTATTTAGAAGTAATAGTCTAGAACAGGGGTATTTAACTAAAATTTAAAGAGGTCCAGTTAGACCTGAAAGGTCCGGAAGATCATAATGTCTAACTAGTTAGTGTGATAGCTTATATTTAAGTAGCCTAGTAGTTGTATCAGCATCTGCATGTAATAAATACCTGACTGCCAAATCAAATGAATTCAGTACAGTTCAAAAACTTTGACAATATTTATTGTCATGTAACATAGAACTGAACATATATGTATGACTGTAGATATGTATAATGTTCTCTCATTAACAAAATAAAAGTAGAGCCGCATTTCAAAATAAGAGAAAATAAATAAAATGTGAAAATTGTGTATGTTTATTAAATAAAGTGCTTAACTTCAGACAAATGAAATAAAGGGAGGAAAAGCTTGAATTTCTCCTTTTATGTTTTACATCTTGACTCAACAAATCGCAACCAATTTTACAAATAATTAATCTCAACACATCTTAACAGTTGAACAGTTTTAGAGTATCACTTTCTTCCCCTCTTATATCCCACTCCCCCACTTTTTTGCTCAGTGAGAGAATTGAGCTCTAGCTTGTCTTGCCAGGATTTTAAACCTGGGCTTGAATGGAGTCAGGGCAATTCTCATACACATGCGAAGGTGCTCATTGGTGAGCCTGGAACGATATTTAGTTTTGATTATGTTCATTGTTGAGAAAGCTGCCTCGCAGTTGTATGTGGAGCCAAACGTGGTCAAGATGTGTAGGGCTACTTTCCTCAGACCTGGGAAAGCTGTCCCAGGGACCATTTGAAGCCAGAAAGTGAAAGGGTCACTTCTTACAAACTGCTCTTTCAGGGCCACATCTGCTTGGAGATCAACCAATTGCATCTGGAGAGGCCCAGCATTTACCCATTTAAAGTGCTGTGTGACTTCCTTCGAGAACTCCCTGACATCTGTGATGAGAAATGGGTTCTGAATGAACATGGTGAGCTGCTGTCCAAAGCTGAAGCAGTCAAAACGGTTGCTGACGTTTACAATCAGCTTATCAATAAAGTCAACAAAAGACGACATCTCTCTGTCCCTGAACCTGTTCCTGCACTGCTGGGAAGTGTGCACAGTCTCCCTGCAGGTCTTCCTTGAACACATCAAGTTTCCTCTGAAAGGAGCGGACAGCTGTCATCAGTTCACAAACTGAATTGTCCTTGCCCTGTAGTCTTAAATTCAGTTCATTCAGATGTGAAGTGATATCAACCAAAAAGGCCACATTATCCATATGTTTCTCATTTTCTAAAAATAGAGAAAACTGTGCTGCTTTCTGACTTACTAGCCCTGCCAAAAAAGATGCTACTTCCCTCCTGATGGACCAAAAGCGTGCTAACACCCTGCCTTTGCTGAGCCATCTCACATTGTTGTGCAGCAAAAGATCATCAGCATTGGCATCAACTTCTCTGAGGAATTCCCTAAGCATGCGATGCTGGTAGGAAGAGGATGCCCTGAGAAAATTGATCATTTTCATCATTGTATTCATCACTTCAGCATGCTCATCTGACAGGGAAGCGCAGAGGACAGCTTGATGAATGATGCAATGGTAAGCTATGAGCTCAGGATTGTCCTCTTTCAGTCTTGCTACAGCTCCTTTCTCTCTCCCTATCATAGCAGGGGCTCCATCTGTGGTTATTGAAACCACTTGTTTTGGCTCTATTCCTCTCTTTGTTAACATCTCCTTAATGGCCAGGTAGATATCTTCTCTTGTGCTGGTCTGAATGGGAGTGACACCTAACAGGTCTTCACAGAATGCTTTCTGGTCTGTGTTGAAAAACCTTACATGCACTAACAGCTGAGCATTGTCACATGTCAGTGGACTCATCCACAGCTAAGCCTACACATGATGCCTTATGCACGGCTTCATCTAGCTGGGTTAGCACGTCCTGAGCTAATGTTTCGCTTTTCTTTGTGGCAGATGATGCTGACATGGGTATTTGCTTTATTTTCTCACAAAGCTCTTGTTTTTGTTTTCCCTCAAGTAGTGTTTCAGCTACTGCACTCATGCATTCTTTGACAACCCCTCCATCAGTAAATGGCTTTTTGTGTTGACCCAAAATCCAAGCAACTCTGAGGGAACACTCATGAGCACGTTGTTGGGCAGTGAATGTCTGGCTCAGGATCCTGGTGGACTGCTCATATTGGGCTCTGAGACTACTTATTTTCTGTGATCTCACTTCAGATTTGAGCGGGTATGTTTGTTCATAACCTTTATGTTTTGTCTCATAATGGCGTTTCACATTGCCACTTTTAATAAGAGCCACGGTTTCTGAACATACGAGAGACACTGGTTTAGTGCTCCCAGTGGGAAGTATGAACATAAACGAGTCTGTCCATTCCGGATTAAATGCTCTATTTTCGCTGTCCACTTTTCTTTTTTTGGAGAGCGCCATTTGTTCCTTATTTTTCTCTCTTTCTCCGTCTCACTCGTCTGTTTCTCTCCTTTTGTTTTCTACATGTATCGCTATCTTTCTTTTTCTTTCTACCGTCTTTTCATGTGTAACTTGCCGCCAACTCTCTCATCTGTCTGCACTGTCGAGTCGCAATGTTTACCAGACTTGATTGGCTGAGTGGTATCATGTGGGATGGCTTAACTCGCATGCAATTGGTCTGTGCGTTTCCACTACCACTACCGTAAAGACTACAAAAGCTGCGCCGGTTGAAATAGAAGCGCCCCGTCAGGTTTTAAATCATAACCTTATATTTTTGGCTGTAGGTCCGGGTCCGTATGGGACGGCTTCTGGGTCCGGACCCGGACCGCGGTCCGCCTGTTAGTGACCTATGGTCTAGAATATTAATAGAAATAGAATATTTAGTCCTGTTTTGACCCCCTCATCAGAAGGCTCTGTTTGAACAGATGTGGAGGATCGTAGACTCTGAAGTAAACGCCACTGCTGTGATTGGCTAATAGTTGTGTATGTTTGACAGCGTACATTCCTCTGCTGTGATTTAGGTCAAAAACGCATAAATACTCGGCACATATCAAACGATCTAATAACAGACAAAGCAATAGTGATCACATAATGAAGTTATTCACACTTGTGTTCCAACATAACGTTGGGATCAGAAGGAAGGCAACACAAAGACTATTTTCCCACAGCTTGGCACTGAACAGTGTCTTATCTTCAGAGCATCCTTATTTGGTTTCTGCGTATACATGCAGTGGGCGGGGCTAAACAGGTAGTGCTGTAGAATTGGTGGGCGGGGCTACACAGGCAGTAGGTGTGTTTGACTTGAAGTCAGACCGATCGAAGTATGACAAAGTATCGCAAGAGCAAATCAAAACCATAAGCGGTCTGCTCTCTTATCACTCTTGTGGTACTTTGTCATACTTCAATCTGCATTAAGTCAAACATACCTAGTGATGTAGAATCAGTGGGCAGGGCTAAACAGGCAGGCAGTGATGTAGAACGGGTGGGCGGGGCTAAACAAGCAGGCAGTGATGTAGAACCGGTGGGCGGGGCTAAAAAGGCAGTGATGTAGAATCGGTGGGCAGGGCTCAACAGGCAGCAACATACAGTAGAACCGGTGGGCGGGGCTAAACAGGCAGGCAGTGATGTAGAACAGATGGGCGGGGCTAAACAAGCAGGCAGCAACGTCGAACCGGTGGGCGGGGCTAAACAGGCAGGCAGTGATGTAGAACCGGGGGCTAAACAGGCAGGCAGTGATGTAGAACCGGTGGGCGGGGCTAAACAGGCAGGCAGTGATGTAGAACCGGTGGGCGGGGCTAGACAGGCAGCAATGTAGAAGCATGCGTTGATGATCTACGGAGGCGATGCTCATCCACACCATTACATCATAGAGTAGAGTTCTGAAACTTACAGGACGTTTTTAATAGTACAATGACCTCTTATGTGTCAAAAGATCAAGGGAATTTTGGTTTCTCAGTTCATGACCCCTTTAAAAATTAGCTTTAAAACCTTTAACAAAGTACCAAAAGACACAAGCATGCCACATCAATCTTAACCTGAGGAGCGCACCCTTACCAAAGCCCACACTCTCTCCTCAAATAAAGGCTCAAAGAAGCCCGGATCAGATCTGAAAGACTACATCAAGCCCTGAATGAACCCATGAGAAAGAGCGGATGCTGGACAGTGCTGATGAGCGCACCAGAGACAGCGTGCGGCCCTTTCACATGCTAATGACCACAGATGACTGTCCTCTGAAGCTTCTCCAGGACGACACACAATAGAGACGATGCGCTCATGAATACACTCACTAATGAAACGCACATCAGTGAACAACACACACTAAACATGCACATACTAAACAGTGAGCTGCCGAAGCCGTGAGGATCTGCTGGGGGAAAAAAATGTATAATAAAATAAGTGTAGAGTACGTCAAGCGTCATCAGAGCTGATCATGAGACCATGCTGCGGCGTGACTGATCCATCCGGTGGCAGACGGAGCCCGAGAATCACACACAGCCACACAGACAGCGCTATTATGCAACGTCTGGCTGCTCAGATCTGAATAAAGGCTGGAGGGAGGACAGGAACAGGCCATCACATGCATTCAGATATCACTCACACACACTCTATTATGGTGGGATCTTTTCACTGGACTGAGTTTTTATTACTGAGCTTAGGTGATCGTTTCTGTCCCCTAAACATACCTTAAACTCATTTGTCAATACATTTTATGCTTCGCAAATAAACAAAAACCTCCTACCTTAACGAAGGCAACCCAGCTCTTATGGCAGTATATGAGGTATCCACCCAAACTAGACGGTAACTGGCTTCGGTCGATGTAGTTGGAAAGCTCAAAAACCTCTTTGAGGAAGACGCGCTGTCCACAAAAGAAAACAGACATTAGAGCTCAACGTTAAAACCAACCGCTACGGTGCAGAGAGATATACAGCTCTGAAATCAGGGATAGGGAGTTGATTTCATAATTCGATTGAGATTAACAAGTTCTCAATTGTTACTTAATATGTACACAATTTATTCTGCAATATTTCAGATACGGGTACATTTTCAACATGGTACTAAAAAAATAATAAATAAAAATAAACCAGTGGTTCTCAATGGAACAACAGGATAATCAAATGGTTGAAATATTAATTTGACTTCAATTGAAATTATTAATATTCAAATGGCAATCTAAATCTATACATTTAATAAAATTAAAATTCATAATAAATTAAGATAATGAAAATTATAAATGTATATTAAAAAAATAAAATAAAAAATAATAATAATATCAACATTAAGATGTTAAATGCAAACACTTGTCCCCCCCAGTTACTATGGTTTTTATTGAAGAGAATAGTTCATATGTTATGGTCTATGAGGTTTTGAATTATTGTGTTGGACAACAATGTGTTTAGAAGCACTTCTGTAAACTACAGCAAACCCTTTCACTCAATATAACACCAGCTCCTATTCGATTATAGTCACATAAGCATTTAAAAACCGTATTGTAACATTTAAACTACATTAGGTTTCATGAAACCACATAACTCACAATAAATTAAGGAAAATTAAGTGGCTTTGACCGAGAAATCACATCTTTCTCATTTCAGTCTCAATATAATTGTTTAAATGGTGGCTGTCATAACTCATGCGAGATTTATTACATAAATAGTACGAGAGATAGTACGTTTCAAGCCAACGAACAGCTGATGAGCATGGACACGAGCAGAAACCCTGATGAGACATGATTCATTCCAGTAAGCGCTTCTGGCTCTTTAAACACCGCCTGATGTTCATTCATGTGTGTGTGATGCAACTAGAGGGAACTCAGTCATTCAGAAGTTCACAAAGGTGGGGAAAGCCTATATTTTGCCCATCGGGACGGAGCAGAAGTGAAGGTCTTGACCCTTCATTCAGATGTGTTACTCACTTTGAAGAGGACGGGTCTGTGCTGCTTGGAGCCGCTCGGTGTCAGGAGCTTCCCCAGCTGCTTCAGGACATCTTTCTTCTTTGGTTGAACAATATACACCGAGTGGATGATCCTTCTGGAAACCTACAGAACACAGGACAGTACAGCAGGCGCTCTGCAGGCTCAGGAAACCTCAGTGACTCTTGAGTTTCTGAGAGTTTCCTTTGTCCATGTTAAAGGTGACATATCATGAAAATCTGATTTTTCAGGTTTTAAGTGCTATAATCAGGTCCCCAGTGCATCTACCAACCAAGGAAACGTGAAAAAGATTAACCCAGTAACTTTGTTTTAGTAAGCCTTTTTCTGCATTTACTGATTTATATACTGTATGCTGCTGCCACACAGATCTAAAATAATCATGCCATTCATTTCCCAGCTGTTTACCTTCACAGACATAACTGACTGTTTTTGTAACTCGCGTGTTTTTAACGTAAACTTGTGTGTGAATGAGAACTTCGTTTAGTACACACATGCTGTGACAGCTGCTTTCTGTCCGTGTGCACTCAGAAAACCATCAGAAGTTTAAACTAATATGGTTTAAAACAAATGATTTCAGCGCGATAAACATCATAATCAGAAGCAAAACAGATGTTTTCAGCAGGTACGAGCTGTAGCAGCTCTATTCTGGAAAGGGGGCGGGGATAAGCAGCTCATTTGCATTTAAAGAAACGGGCACGAATATCAAAGTGTTTCTGCTTCCACTAAATATAGGCATTTTCAAAATCATATAATAAATGATCTGTGGGGTATTTTGAGCTGAAAATTCACAGACACATTCTGGGGACACCAGAGACTTATTACATATTGTAAAAAGGGGCATAATGTGTCTCCTTTAAGTACAACGGCTCGCCTCCATTATTAGATAAGAGCAGGCATGTGACGACAGCAGGCATGTGATCCTCAGCTCTCTCAAGATCTCAGCCTCGTCACGAGCGCAAAACTAGAGCTTCACAAGACCAGCACTAACACCGAGGAAGAGCTCACACAAACATCCAGCATTTACAGACTCAGTCATGAGATAACACATCCATCTATAAATCGCCATACACGATGTCAACCTCCTAAACCAAGTCCATCTGATTTAAACAGAAATGAAGCTCGCTAAACAGCTATAGCTCATGTGCTCGCATGTTAAATTTTGGCACATGAAGCTGCATCACGCCAGGTTTGACGTCAATGATGGAAACAGCATTCACTGATAATCTCGCCCTGTGCGGAGCTCACAAGACCCGGTTACAGTCATGCTTTGAAACCAATTATACCATCATCACAGTCCCATGACAGACAACTAATAGCTCAGCCCTGCTGGTAGATTCAGTAACCTCAACAAAAAGCTCCTTCAATTGATGGCCATACAACAAGTCTGAATTGACAATCTTTTGCAAGAAACATTTAAATATTTCATTATAATAGATGTTTTCTTGGCTGATATTTTGTGGAGGCTCTTAAAAGGGTGATAGATTTTAAAAAGTGTTTCTTCTAGGGATGTCACAATTCTCAATATAATAATTTAATAATAATAATAATAATAATAATAATAATATCGAACAGTTCGGTACAACATCCACGGTTCAATACGCGCTCGTGAACTGCGGTTGTTTGGTTTTGCGTTTAAATAATATCCATGTGTGTGTGTGTGTGTGTGTGTGTGTGTCCATGTGTTGAGATGAGGAAATATAATTTATATTTGAAAAAGCAACACACGCCGAGCATCTTCTCTTGTAATGACTTGCAATGATAAGCCTTTCTAAACCTGTTGTGCAACACAAGAGAATATTATAACTTGTTTTTACGTCACAACATCAGTCGAGTGTTTGAAATCACTTCCTTTTGTGATCTAATTGTGGCTTCTTATCACAAAATGAGGCAGAAAATATATTCTCTACTGTAATAAAGGCTATGTGATTAGAAATGGCTAACAAATATACTTTATTATGAAAATACCTGAGATGGCTTGAACATAGATAAATCATTGTTGCAGGAGAGCGTTTATTGTCCATCTTTCGAATTGTTTAACGTTATATCTTCTTTTTATTCAGATACAGCAATAGCGATGTCTTTATTCATATTAGAAATTTCCTGAAACGTCATCAGTTCTATTACTACTGTGATGCATGTGGATTTTATGCATGAGAGCGCCCTCTGGTGTCCAGTATGAATGAAACGTTACATGTGGTTATAGCGCTCAATTGCCAATCCATCCGGTTTTGTGTAAAAATCGGAAAGATACCACTCAAAATAAATGTAAAGCAGACATATAATAATCCACGCTTTTTCCAGTGTGCAGAGATTTTTGTTTGTTAATTTGTTGCAAAAAACACTGATGTGGCAAGCTATCAAAACCGAACACCGTGGTGAAAAACCGAGGTACATATCGAACCGTGGACTAACTGTATTGTTGCATCCCTAGTTTCTTCATCTGCAAACACCAAACAAAAACCTGTCGTTTGCATGCATTTTTTTTTTTTTTAAGCATTGCAGTTTAAAAAGTGATTAAGACGTTGAAACAAGCGGCGAAACAGAGCTCAGCAAGCATGTCTGAGACGGTTTCTGAGCGCTCAGGCGCTCGCACGTGAAGATGCTGCTCAGAGCGTGCGATTGAAAGGAGTATCCTTGTAAACGCCGTCATTTAGGTCTTAAGTGAAAGCAGCAAACAGCCGAGAAAGAAAACACATGTGAAACAGTATATTGGATTCTGGCAGCTCTTAAAGTGACAGCAGTCTAATATTCCTGCTGCTGACCGTGTGCTTAAAAGTACAGTTCACCCAAAAATGAAAATTCAGTCATCATTTACTCATCCTCAAGTAGATCCAAACCTGTATGAATGTGTTTGTTCTGAACACAAAGAAAGATATTCTGAAGAAAGTTTGTAATCAGGCTGTTTTGGGGCACCATTGACTTCAATAGTAGGAGAAAAATACTGCTGTTTCCCTCATTCTTCAGAATATCTTCCTTTGTGTTCAGAACAAACACATTCATACAGGTTTGGATCTACTTGAGGCTGAGTAAATGACTGAATTTTCATTTTTGGGTGAACTGTCCCTTTAAGGCCATTTGATTTCAATCATCGTGCAGTAACCAACCAACCAACCAACCCCCCCCCCCAAAAAAAAAACTCTGATCTACGTGATTCACGTGTCGTCCCTCAGAGGTTGGAAAATACAGAAATCTGTTTATACAGAAAAATCACATCCCTAAGAAAGACACTACATGAGACAGTAGGGCTGTACGATTATGACAAAAATCATAATTGTCGATTATTCCCTTAAAATTGTAATTGCGATTATTAATTACGATTATCAAAATTTACACTGAATGATGTTTATACCATTGTTTGAAGCAACTACATACCATATTTTTACATGAACAAACTCTTGAAAAACCTTTATTGCTTTTCTATAATATTAAGCCTCAAATGTGAATTATACATCAGATTGGTTTATGCTTTAAATAAAGAAAAGCGAAACTGTGAATGGTATTATAATGTTATACTAAAACAATGGAAAAACCCTTAAGATAACCTGTAGAGAGAAAAAAACACATCTTAAGCACACAGGATAACATAAGTGGACTTTGAACGATTAATTGCCACTTTGAACGATTACATAATTGTGCAGCCCTATGAGACAGAATAACGTAATGAATACCTCCAACAACAGGAGAGTTTCAGCGATGAAGCGCACGATGGTAAGGCTGGCTTGTCTCAAATCAACCACCACAGACAGCAGGCTCTCCTCGCCTCTTATGCTGCCAACAGAAACACACAGAGGTGAGGAAACACCAAACAGCATTCATGTGCAAATATAAAACACTGAGACGTGATTTTAAGAGTAAGTGCAGTAACCAAAAGACATGACCTGATTCTGTGAAACACAAGATCTGGCAGAAAGTCCAAGCTGCTCATTTTCATACAACAGTGATCAGGGGATGTTTGAGGCCCGTAAACATCAGAGGCCCGTAATCATAACTCACGTGTTAGATGTTATCAGGGACTGTTCAAATAAAGATTCTGTCAGTTCTAAACCTGTATAACTTTCATTTCTTCTATGAAATGCAAGATATTTTGAAGGATCTGTTTTTCGTGACTATTGATGGTTTTGACGTGACGTCACACTCTTATAGGAGCGCCCCCTGGAGGACAAAACCAAGCTTTGCTCCACTGACCGCCAGCTATTTATACACCGATTGCATCAAGTAATAATGTAGTAAAACGCAGATATTAAAAGGCGAGATTCAGTGCACACCTTATTGATGTATATTTTGTACAGGCAAGAAGATGAAGACACAAACACAATGTGCAAAGTTTCACATTAAATGCTTCCCATACAAAACCATTAGAAGAAAACACTGAACCGTTCATATTCCGGCCTCATCATGTAAACTATGCATCATTAATATGGTGAATACTGAATTTAATCTTTTAATATTACTGTTTTAAATATATTAAGGCACTTTAAGTGTTTTTACAACGTTTCGTCGCACTGTTTATGATTGCCGCGGGTGCTTAATATGGCTTGCAAATGGCCAAAACTTGCATTTTGTTCAGAAATACAGTGGTTTTATTATTTTGAGGTGATCTAAATATTCTCGGCTGGGAAACTGCGAGCCGGTCACGTGACTGAAAACCATCAATTGACTTCCATTATATGGAATAAAAAAAACTGAAAACGTCAAGATATTTTTTCATAGGAAAAAGTCATACAGGTTGGAAAAGCATGAGGGTGATGACCGAACGATCATTTTTCTGTGAACTATCCCTTTAAGACTTTAACGACAATCAATCAATCAATTAATAAATGTCCTCAGAGTTAAAGGAAATGTTCACCCAAAAATGAATACGTCTGATTCACACATGCTCCGTCTGCAGTGTGTATGCAGTCCGTGTGTGTTACGTATGTGGTGCAGAAGCAGTTACCACAAACACAACATCTATCCAATATTTTGATTTCAAATCCAAACGTTGTTAGCCTATACTGAAAGTGTTTTTTCAGCATTGTGATCCTCTTTTAATCACAGTTACACAATCTTTCATAGACATTCACGTTAATATAAACAATGTATTTGGCTATAGATTTGTATATTAAGTTGCTCAAGCAAGTGGAAAGGCATTTAAACAGCTACTTTTCACAAATATTTTACATTAAAACGGACCACTGACAGAAACAGTCGGCTCTCGTGCCTTTTACATTTACATCTGTATTACAAACAGTCCCGCGGGTCTTAAAGAACTTTGTTTTTCTACCTCCACAAGATCTAAAAGTGCACTTTTCTTGTTTTAAACCTAACCAAAAAGCCAGTAGACTTTAATTATATCTATTTTTTATGAAATTACTACATTTCCATGTCAATCAATGTTAATTATCGCGAACAAAGCGCTGTCACTTTAATTCAGCGCATGCAGCGCAGCAGAAATAGACTCGGTGCTGAAACGATCTCTGCATTGCTGCAGATGCTTTAATCCGTTAACATGGGTGCGGAAAAATACGGAGCAGAAGATGAAAACCCCGTGAGCGTCGTCCGCGCATTAGTAAGTGTGTAGTAAACAAACAGCGTCGCGCCATCCGCCATTCATAGCAGAAATCATGGCGCCTTATGCGTGATATCAAATGCTTCCACATATTTATAATATTACTGTAGCATTTCACCTGAGCGTTACGAATCACGCGTATGGCTTTGTTCTTGGTTCTCATCAACAGCATCTCCGCCACGATAAGCTCTGAATGAATGACAGGCTTTCTGTTGTAACCTCGCGTGAGGTAAATAAGGGTGACATCTAGTGGAGAAGACTAATGATAAGAATCACATTAATTAGATGTCGTTTTAAATGCGTGCTGAAATAAATACCGGAAAAGATCGATTCGCGGCTTTTGAGAATCGATATCATTAAAAAAAACGATTAATCGAAAAATTGATTAAGATTTTTAACCCAGCCCTAATTAAGACGTTTTTAACTAAAATACGAGTCCATAATAACGCTTCCTCCAGTGAAACTGCAGAAAATTATGTGATAAGTGAATAAATAAACTCATCTACTTGGTCCTACACAAAGACCACCACGCTGCATTAAAAACCCAGGTTTGATGCTAAAAACCATTGATCCTGATGTGTTTTGTAAACTACTGTGAGAGCTAATGGGACAAACGGACTTGCTATGTACATGCTTCTTGTCCTTTAGGGAGCTCGGCAGCATGAACCAGCACCTGGAAAAGAGCAGCTTGCAGATTCCTCAAGACTTGTGTTTTCTGACTCCACACGTTTAGACGGAGTGAAAGCAGAGTGTGTCGTACTTGTGCAGGCGCAGACAGTAGTGTATGAAGTGAGACACCTCCTCTGTGCTGAGCTCCTCTGAGAGTTTACCCTGAGCCTCCGCCGGAAACACCACCAGAGGACAGCCGTGCTGGTCAAACGCACCTGTGGAGACAGAGCATCATCAGAGCGAGCGACACAGCAGCGAGTGAGTGAGCGGGTGACCGCAGCTCTTACCGGGGAAGATGACCGCTCCGGAGCGCAGCAGGTGATCTGAGGGCAGGGGAGAGGCCTGGAGCTCTGAAACAACACAGACACATCTCTATACACACATTACATTCACATCGGGTCTCCAATCAACACCCATGTGGTTTACAACACTCAATAAAATATAATGGTAATAATTACATGTTTCTCTCACAACTCTTGACTTTTATTCCTCAGAATTGCGAGATACAAGCATACAAATTGGACTTTTTCCTCAGAATTGCGAGATATAAGTATACAAATTGGACTTTTTCCTCAGAATTGCGAGATATAAGCATACAAATTGGACTTTTTCCTCAGAATTGCGAGATATAAGCATACAAATTGGACTTTTTCCTCAGAATTGCGAGATATAAGCATACAAATTGGACTTTTTTCTCAGAATTGCGAGATATAAGCATACAAATTGGAC
Source organism: Aspiorhynchus laticeps (assembly GCA_023376895.1). Taxonomy (NCBI): domain Eukaryota; kingdom Metazoa; phylum Chordata; class Actinopteri; order Cypriniformes; family Cyprinidae; genus Aspiorhynchus; species Aspiorhynchus laticeps. Next base: position 1,905,549 of record CM041802.1, on the reverse strand, counting down.
TTTTTCCTCAGAATTGCGAGATATAAGCATACAAATTGGACTTTCCTCAGAATTGCGAGATATAAGCATACAAATTGGACTTTTTTCTCAGAATTGCGAGATATAAGCATACAAATTGGACTTTTTTCTCAGAATTGCGAGATATAAGCATACAAATTGGACTTTTTTCTCAGAATTGCGAGATATAAGCATACAAATTGGACTTTTTCCTCAGAATTGCGAGATATAAGCATACAAATTGGACTTTCCTCAGAATTGCGAGATATAAGCATACAAATTGGACTTTTTCCTCAGAATTGCGAGATATAAGCATACAAATTGGACTTTTTCCTCAGAATTGCGAGATATAAGCATACAAATTGGACTTTTTTCTCAGAATTGCGAGATATAAGCATACAAATTGGACTTTTTCCTCAGAATTGCGAGATACAAGCATACAAATTGGACTTTTTCCTCAGAATTGCGAGATATAAGCATACAAATTGGACTTTTTCCTCAGAATTGCGAGATATAAGCATACAAATTGGACTTTTTCCTCAGAATTGCGAGATATAAGCATACAAATTGGACTTTTTCCTCAGAATTGCGAGATATAAGCATACAAATTGGACTTTTTCCTCAGAATTGCGAGATACAAGCATACAAATTGGACTTTTTCCTCAGAATTGCGAGATATAAGCATACAAATTGGACTTTTTCCTCAGAATTGCGAGATATAAGCATACAAATTGGACTTTCCTCAGAATTGCGAGATATAAGCATACAAATTGGACTTTTTCCTCAGAATTGCGAGATACAAGCATACAAATTGGACTTTTTCCTCAGAATTGCGAGATATAAGCATACAAATTAGACTTTTTTCTCAGAATTGCGAGATATAAGCATACAAATTGGACTTTTTCCTCAGAATTGCGAGATATAAGCATACAAATTGGACTTTTTCCTCAGAATTGCGAGATATAAGCATACAAATTGGACTTTTTTCTCAGAATTGCGAGATATAAGCATACAAATTGGACTTTTTCCTCAGAATTGAGAGATATAAGCATACAAATTGGACTTTTTCCTCAGAATTGCGAGATATAAGCATACAAATTGGACTTTTCCCTCAGAATTGCGAGATATAAACTCATAAATTGGACTTTTTCCTCAGAATTGCGAGATATAAGCATACAAATTGGACTTTTTTCTCAGAATTGCGAGATATAAGCATACAAATTGGACTTTTCCCTCAGAATTGCGAGATATAAACTCATAAATTGGACTTTTTCCTCAGAATTGCGAGATATAAGCATACAAATTGGACTTTTCCCTCAGAATTGCGAGATATAAGCATACAAATTGGACTTTTTCCTCAGAATTGCGAGATATAAACTCATAAATTGGACTTTTTCCTCAGAATTGCGAGATATAAGCATACAAATTGGACTTTTTCCTCAGAATTGCGAGATATAAGCATACAAATTGGACTTTTTCCTCAGAATTGCGAGATATAAGCATACAAATTGGACTTTTTCCTCAGAATTGCGAGATATAAGCATACAAATTGGACTTTTTCCTCAGAATTGCGAGATATAAGCATACAAATTGGACTTTTTCCTCAGAATTGCGAGATATAAGCATACAAATTGGACTTTTTCCTCAGAATTGCGAGATATAAGCATACAAATTGGACTTTTTTCTCAGAATTGCGAGATATAAGCATACAAATTGGACTTTTTCCTCAGAATTGCGAGATATAAGCATACAAATTGGACTTTTCCCTCAGAATTGCGAGATATAAGCATACAAATTGGACTTTTTCCTCAGAATTGCGAGATATAAGCATACAAATTGGACTTTTTCCTCAGAATTGCGAGATATAAGCATACAAATTGGACTTTTTCCTCAGAATTGCGAGATATAAGCATACAAATTGGACTTTTTCCTCAGAATTGCGAGATATAAGCATACAAATTGGACTTTTTCCTCAGAATTGCGAGATATAAGCATACAAATTGGACTTTTTCCTCAGAATTGAGAGATATAAGCATACAAATTGGACTTTTTCCTCAGAATTGCGAGATATAAGCATACAAATTGGACTTTTTCCTCAGAATTGAGAGATATAAGCATACAAATTGGACTTTTTCCTCAGAATTGCTAGATATAAGCATACAAATTGGACTTTTTCCTCAGAATTGCGAGATATAAGCATACAAATTGGACTTTTTCCTCAGAATTGAGAGATATAAACACACAAATTGGACTTTTTCCTCAGAATTGAGAGATATAAACTCACAAATTGGACTTTTTCCTCAGAATTGAGAGATATAAACTCATAAATTGGACTTTTTCCTCAGAATTGAGAGATATAAACACACAAATTGGACTTTTTCCTCAGAATTGAGAGATATAAGCACACAAATTGGACTTTTTCCTCAGAATTGAGAGATATAAACTCATAAATTGGACTTTTTCCTCAGAATTGCGAGATATAAGCATACAAATTGGACTTTTTTCTCAGAATTGCGAGATATAAGCATACAAATTGGACTTTTTCCTCAGAATTGAGAGATATAAGCATACAAATTGGACTTTTCCCTCAGAATTGCGAGATATAAGCATACAAATTGGACTTTTTTCTCAGAATTGCGAGATATAAGCATACAAATTGGACTTTTCCCTCAGAATTGCGAGATATAAGCATACAAATTGGACTTTTTTCTCAGAATTGCGAGATACAAGCATACAAATTGGACTTTTTTCTCAGAATTGCGAGATACAAGCATACAAATTGGACTTTTTTCTCAGAATTGCGAGATACAAGCATACAAATTGGACTTTTTTCTCAGAATTGCGAGATATAAGCATACAAATTGGACTTTTTTCTCAGAATTGCGAGATACAAGCATACAAATTGGACTTTTTTCTCAGAATTGCGAGATACAAGCATACAAATTGGACTTTTTTCTCAGAATTGCGAGATATAAGCATACAAATTGGACTTTTTTCTCAGAATTGCGAGATACAAGCATACAAATTGGACTTTTTCCCTCAGAATTGCGAGTTTATATCACACAGAAGTCAGAATTGCGAGTTTATATCACACAGAAGTCAGAATTGCGAGTTTATATCACACAGAAGTCAGAATTGCGAGATGTTTTTGTGTTTAATTCAGTGTCGGAGCCAGTCAAAGTGCCTCAGCTCTACCGTTACAGACTCCAACCGTCGCTTAACGTTACCTGCGCCGTTCATCTTCGTCTCACGGTCTCTCTTCTGACGCCGGGGTGTCCATAATAACTCCTCTGGGAAACTTTATAACTAACTTACTCTGCAGCGGGATCGAGAGACGGTAAGAACCGGGGTAAGCGCTAGAGTTTCCGCCATGTTGAGCCCATTCCTCGCGCTCCTCACGACTGACTGAACCGGAGCCGCGCCGCCGGCCGCGGAGCTCATTTATAATGCACGGCTGGTGGGCGGAGCCACGGGACGCCCCGCCCACAAACATTCTCATCATAAAAACAGTTCTTAACAAGATTATTTTTTAAATTGAATCATCTTATAAAGAATAAAAAAATCCTGAAATATTATGCAGAGGTATTTAAAGAAAATCCATGTATTTAGATGCGTTCTTTATGTACGATTGTTTGTATATCTTTGTAATGTCATTCACATCTGATGTTTGTTTTTTTACCATTTTTATTTTATTATTAATATGTATGCGTTTGTCATTTGTTTAATTTCTAACTGTTGGTCATTATTTTATAGATTTGTATGTGATCCCTTGGCTGTTCTTCTTGTACTGTCTATTCAAGCATTAATAAAATAATAATAATAAAAACAGTTCTCAACAGTAAAAGCAAGTTTAGACTATTAGGTTTATTTACAGATGAATTTAAGTGAGTAGAACTGATCTGACGTTTCCTGGCTTTTACATTTTCAGCTTTGCTGATCTTACGTACAATATTAAGTTATACAAACAAATCCTTCTGTAATAACTTCAGCTGAGAACTGATGATGCATGCTGACATTTCTGCCCTTGTGCTGAAAAACATCATCATCCTGATCATTTAATTAACAGAAGTCAGAAAGAGCTTTATTATCAGGTGTTCACACACACAAGGACTTTATCTTGAGCTTCCAGTGCAGAAGACAGTACTGCAGACATAGCCTACATTGGGATGGACTATAGCACTAATATAAGAAAAACTGAAAATTAAATAATGCAGAATAGTGAGAAAACATGTAATTGTTTAAATGAATGTACAGATATGTTATTTGCAAAAACAATATTGGCTGGTGTTGATGAAAGCTGTTGTTTTCTGTCATGTCTCTTGGTAAAACTAATCCCAGTTGTTTACTTATGACCCAAATATGGTGCATATTTCCAAACAGGTGCTTCACAAGCACATGATGCTGAAGGCATCCAGACCGAACGGGAAAATCAGCTCTTCAGAAACACACTCAGATCCTGTTACACGTGTCAGAAGAAACAACACCACAGCTGCTGTCTTTGTCTTTCAGCAGAATGAGGATGTTTTAGTCGTCTGAGATGCTGATGCATTGAGTCTTTCACTGACACATGAGCATTTGTGTGCTCTGTTTTATGATCTCTGTTTCTGTCCAAGTTTGTCCTCTTTTATAGGCTTTGATGCATAAGGGTGCACTTTAAAGGCACTTTCAAATCATACATTTTGCATTTTCCCTATAACAGCTGTTTGTAAAGCAGAATGCATCTACTTATGAATAGATAAATGAACCAGTGCTGAAATGTGCCGCTCAAACTGTACAGAACGTGAGCCGCTGGTTTCTAATGCTGGGGTTCTTCAGAAGGACCTGCAGATCCTTGAATGCTCTTGTTGCACTGAAAGTAAGTTCTTCACGCCTCAGCACGATGACATGTAGGCTATTGTAGAGGTGAAGATGACACAGATGAGAAGAGGCATTAAACGAGACAAACCTCACCGATTGGAAGATGCTTGTAGGCTTTACTGAATGTTTTGTTTGTGCGGACAGCTGATGGTCAGACCCACACAAAACCTGCAGAACTCCACATATGTTCAATTATTAACACTGTAAATCCTGACAAATGATATAAACGTCCGAGACAAATGTTGTTGTTGTTTTTTCTTAACCCTTTATGAAATATATATTTGGTACATCAAACTCATATGTACCAAATGTACTCATATGTTCCTGTGGCTCAGTGGTAGAGCATTGCGTTAGTAGCGCAAAAGGTTGTGGGTTCGATTCCCAGGGAACACACATAGTGATAAAACATGTATAGCCTGAATGCACTGTAAGTCGCTTTGGATAAAAGCATCTGCTAAATGCATAAATGTATATAGTTTGATATAGTGAGAACATTCGGAGACTCAACTGGAGTGAAGACATGCATCAGATGCTATTTATGTGATGAAATTGTAAATCAATGAAATCTTTATAACTGTAGAGCAGATACTGACATAAAATGATCTAAATATCAGTCTATATCTCCAATAAGATGTCTCAGTAATATGAGATGTAACATATAATGCAATGCTGATTGAGAGATGAATAATAAAGGCTCCTCAGAAGATCATTCCTCCGCTGAGGAACAGTGAAAGTAAAGCTCCTCAAAAGATCCTGATGATCAGATTTGAGACTAAAACATGATTGATGGAGAATCAAGTAAAGCTGAGCTGCTTCAGTCCAGTAAGTGTTCATCTGGAGATATGACTGCAGTTATTCTGACGCTTACTTGATCAAAATCAGTCAAGATTTGACTCTAGAAGCTGGACGCTTGTACAGTTACACTAAAAGAGCTTTTACTGGAGAAAACACTCTAAACTATCAATCAGAGGCAGAAGACATGAGGAGATTGTGTGGGAAACAGGTATAACAGCAAAGTTTGATCATTTAGAGGCGTTAGAAAGAACTTTTGGGTAATTCGATGATGCATTCAGTGCCATTTAAAACATGATTTAAACAGAAGTATCAGTGAAGGCTGTGCTCATCTCTGTGATGTTAGGCAGGTGCTGGATGTGACTTTTGCTTGCTCATCATCTGATGGAGCAGTGCTGCCTCCTTCTGGAGATCATCTACATGTGCACCTGCTCCTACACAACCCAAGAGCATCCAGACTCCTCCACTGATGACCGACAGCCTCCTCTGGGGAGAAACACTGCCTCTTCTGGAGATCATCTACATGTGCATCTGCTCCTACACAACCCAAGAGCATCCAGACTCCTCCACTGATGACCGACAGCCTCCTCTGGGGAGAAACACTGCCTCTTCTGGAGATCATCTGCATGTGTATCTGCTCCTACACAACCCAAGAGCATCCAGACTCCTCCACTGATGACCGACAGCCTCCTCTGGGGAGAAACACTGCCTCTTCTGGAGATCATCTGCATGTGCATCTGCTCCTACACAACCCAAGAGCATCCAGACTCCTCCACTGATGACCGACAGCCTCCTCTGGGGAGAAACACTGCCTCCTTCTGGAGATCATCTACATGTGTATCTGCTCCTACACAACCCAAGAGCATCCAGACTCCTCCACTGATGACCGACAGCCTCCTCTGGGGAGAAACACTGCCTCCTTCTGGAGATCATCTACATGTGTATCTGCTCCTACACAACCCAAGAGCATCCAGACTCCTCCACTGATGACCGACAGCCTCCTCTGGGGAGAAACACTGCCTCTTCTGGAGATCATCTACATGTGCATCTGCTCCTACACAACCCAAGAGCATCCAGACTCCTCCACTGATGACCGACAGCCTCCTCTGGGGAGAAACACTGCCTCCTTCTGGAGATCATCTACATGTGTATCTGCTCCTACACAACCCAAGAGCATCCAGACTCCTCCACTGATGACCGACAGCCTCCTCTGGGGAGAAACACTGCCTCTTCTGGAGATCATCTGCATGTGCATCTGCTCCTACACAACCCAAGAGCATCCAGACTCCTCCACTGATGACCGACAGCCTCCTCTGGGGAGAAACACTGCCTCTTCTGGAGATCATCTGCATGTGTATCTGCTCCTACACAACCCAAGAGCATCCAGACTCCTCCACTGATGACCGACAGCCTCCTCTGGGGAGAAACACTGCCTCTTCTGGAGATCATCTGCATGTGCATCTGCTCCTACACAACCCAAGAGCATCCAGACTCCTCCACTGATGACCGACAGCCTCCTCTGGGGAGAAACACTGCCTCTTCTGGAGATCATCTACATGTGTATCTGCTCCTACACAACCCAAGAGCATCCAGACTCCTCCACTGATGACCGACAGCCTCCTCTGGGATGAAGAATCCCTGGTTGTGTGCTAAACTCACAGCATGATCTTTCTTCTGCTCTGTGGTCCGGTGTGTGAGTTTAGCAACTCTTTTCTGATCCAGCATGTTAAATAGTTCATCTGATCAGTCAGTAAACATGATTTGAGGAATCATACACTAATACTTCAGTGATGTTAAGAAGCGTTTATGTATATTGTGTGAGCTGCTGCCTGATTATCATCCAACGAGCTACACTAAAGAATCATTCAATATCCCTATATACAATAAAAAAACATTACTTAAGCCAAATAAATAAGACTTTTAAGCTACTAAAATATCTTTAATGATTGTTTTAAAATGTTTGTTGCAAGAGAAGCATATCTTGCAAACAGAAAAGAGATTCGATGAGTCTTGATAGCATTTTATTTTGTTTGCATAACTTTTATCCAGCAGTCAGAGATTATCAGATGATAATATGGCTGTTTATTGACATGTTTCATAATTATCATAGGAAGAAAAGGGAGGGAAATTATTTTGTCAACTGCTGTTAAATCCCCATCTATTTTTGTTTAGTAGTTATTATATAATGTTCCATTCCAGCTGAGCATTTAATGTTTTAAAATATTGGAAGCATTTCTGATGAATGCATATTTTATTTTTGACTTAAGCTGGTGATTTTTTTCTTTGTATCAATATGAAACATAACTTTGTTGTTATTCAATCACAATTGATTACAGTGTCTAATCAATCTATTGCACTCGTTCTTACATTTCTGATCCGTTCACTACTTTTACCTGTTGATCAAACACTTGCATTTGTATTTTTATTGTAATTGAAATGAAAAAAGCAACCATGTAAATTCTTAATTTAAATAAAATAAAAAATTAATAGGTCAAAGTTAAAACTAGATTGTGAATAGTTACTGTATTAATGCATTTATTTATACACCTGTGTGACTATTTTTGTCTTTAAAAGTAAAATTAGTTTCTGAAATTACTAAATACCCAGCCATTATTATGCAATAATTCTAAATTAATATATAGCTACAAAATATTGTCAAGCACTGTAGATACTCTAAGAGTAACTTTAAGAAAGAAATTAATAATTAGACTAATAATATTAATTATAATTAATAGTATAATAATAATATATAGATATAATAATAATTAAATAACAGAATATAAGAAATTTAACTTAGGAATATAAATATATTTACAAATATTCGGTCGTACCACTTGACATTCTTTGTTTATGGTAAAGTTAAAAAACTTAATTTAAAAACTTTGAAATTATATTTAACAAATGTATCTTATTTAAACACATTGTTCCCAACTCAGAAATATGCATATATATATATGCAAATGCATAATTTGGAAAGATTTTCAAAAAGACAATCTTTTAGAAGCTTTATTTGCCATTGGCTCTAGTACATAAATATAGTTATTTCAGACGTTTACTTCACTTTTTAATCCAAAACATATGTGCATATTCAAATGTGCATGTTTACAAGTTTAACTGTAATTAAAGAAGTCATATATATGACCCATTTATCAGGAGAACGTAATTAACTTGGCAGTTCTCCCAAAATAAATCATAATGTTGCATATTAACCCAGTCGTATGATTAAAACGTACTCAAGCTGGTGTGCAAGTAAGAGTCGGTGGGTACTTAAAGGGACAGTACACCCAAAAATGAAAATGCTGTCATCATTAAGTAGATCCAAACCTGTATGAATGTGTTTGTTCTGAACACAAAGGAAGATATTCTGAAGAATGAGGGAAACAGAGCAGTATTTTTCTCCTACTATTGAAGTCAATGGTGCCCCAAAACAGCCTGATTACAAACTTTCTTCAGAATATCTTCCTTTGTGTTCAGAACAAACACATTCATACAGGTTTGGATCTACTTGAGGCTGAGTAAATGATGACAGAGTTTTCATTTTTGGGTGCACTGTCCCTTTAAGAAGAGCTGCTATGAGACATGATGCATGTATTGAACCAGAGGCAGAGAGCCGTGACCCGATCAGGTGCATCAGACTGGTTCTGTCAGTCAGTCCCATCTGGAGCTCTTCCTCCTCATGTGTCTCTCTCCCTGTCCGTCCACAGCCTCGTACAGCTGCTGCTCGTCGTCTCTGACCGCGTGCAGATAGCCCAGGTACCCCACACACAGCGTGAGGGTCAGCAGACCCACGGCCATCACCGGCTTGTTCTGTAGAGAGGACGGAGACGTGCGTCAGTGCAAACACTACCACAACACTAGACGCAATCTGATCAACACTTATGACTGCTTCTACAACCTTGAGCACTTTTGATCCCCCAGGCACTCATTTTTATTGAAATATTCACTTTAACTTGTATGTTATACATTTTTCTTTTATGCCAAAAATCATTAGGATATTAAGATCATGTTCCATGAAGATATTTTGTACATTTCTTACCATAAATATATCAAAACTTAATTTTTGATTAGTAATATGCATTGCTAAGAACTTCATTTGAACAACTTTAAAGATGATTTTCTCAATATTTTGATTTTTTTGCACCCTCAGATTCCAGATTTACAAATAGTTGTATCTCAGACAAATATTGTCCTATCATAACAAACCATACATCAATGGAAATATTAATTATTCATCTTTCAGATGATGCATAAATCTCAATTTCACAAAATTGACCCTTATGACTGTTTTTGTTTTGTGTGTATATTAGTATTACAATATGCTTATTGTTGGTTCATGCTGCATTAACTAATGTTAATACTGTTACCACTTATTTAAAAGGTCGTTATTATTTTTTTATATTTTATCATGTACATGAGATAGCCTAAAACATAATTTGTGCTGAAAATTATTACATCATGACTGTTTATGAAAAATAAACCCATTATCCTGTAATGTATCTACACATACTGAATTTTGAGAATTGTTAGTAGACTAATTAAACTATTAAGAGCGACAAAAGTGCCATAGCTAAAGGAATAATATATAATTCAGACAGTAATGTTATTATTTCTTAGACAACATGTCCATTTGATCCGTTCACGAAGGACGTGTTAAAATCAAACGGAACGAATTTATTTTCGAAATTCGTTCGAAAACAATTTTATTTTTTAAATTTGAACTTTACTTTAAAAAACGCACCTGACGCGACGCAGCGGTCACTTTAAAAAACGCACCTGACGCGACGCAGCGGTCTGGCGCATGCGCACAGAGACCAGCATGACGCCTGAAGAACGCTAGCGCGCAGCGGTCATCTGTGTCTCGTGCGAGAGTAAGCACTAAAGCAGGTGTGTGAAGAGCACTTACAGGTCTGATGAAGAGCTCGGGGTTAACAGCGCGGAACAGCGAGGTGGTTCTGACCCCGCGGAGCCCGGGGCCGCTGGAGGCCGAGTCTGCTGCCCCGCTGTCCGGCGCCGGACGCATCGCTCTCCTGCTGCGGTCACAGACGCACAACACACCGCAGGACCGCAGGCGTTATTCTGACCTACAGGAGAACAGACAGAGTCACTGCGTGCTGCTGTTCAGCGCAGTGACAGGGGCTTCCACTTCTTCTACTTCTACTTCTTCTTCTTCTGTGGCGGATTTCCGCCACCTGCTGAGATGGAGTGTGGAGCATCTATGACGTCACTTTGTAGGCGGATCGGCTGTTCGCCTACAAAGTGACATCATAGTTCCACCACTCTATATAGGTAATAAATAAGAAAAGAATATATATATATATATATATTATTATTATTATTATTTTTTCTAAATTCTTTGAATATAATTTCTGACCTTTACAAATTCTATATAATAATATCCTGAAAACTTGTGATCAATTTCTTAATAAATTCTGAATTGACTAAGATAACCACCTATTGATTTGATTTCTAGTTTTTATACCAGAGCATTTTCAGCTATCTTTCACTAATCAATAGCATGCTTTATATAGCCTATATATCTCAAAAGGCCCTAAACAAAATGTTCATGATAATACATCCAGATATTTATGTTTCTTATATTGATATTATATTTGACACTCAATGAACAGATTTCAGCTAAATAATGATGTTTTACAGCAGTATCACTGAATCAGTACGGTTCATCACTGTAAAGCTGCTTTGAATCGATCTGTATGAAGCACTATAAAGAACGTGACCTGACGTCTGACATCGCTTTGGGCAGACCGCCCTGAACAGCTATAGTGAGGTGTACTGCAAACTCAGGCCGTTTCCCTGCTTAAAGACTTCACACAAACATCTGCTGAACATGTGTTTATCCTCAGTTCATCTGAGATCAGGATGAGTGTGTTCCTGCATCAGTGTCTCAGCAATGGATGCTCTGTAGTGAATGGGTGCCGTCAGAATGAGAGTCTGATAAAAACATCACAATAATCCACAGCACTCCAGTCCATCAGTTAACATCTGGAGAAGACAAAAGATGAAACAAATCCAGCATTTTTAACTCAAATACGAGTCCGTAATCCATAATAACTCTTCCTCCAGTGATAAAGTGTTCTGGTCTGAATCAGGAGAGAAATCTGCATCAGATCTGCATCTGGCTTTTGATGTGAGAGACAACAGGAGATGCACTTTTTCACTGAGGAAGAGTTATTATGGATTATGGACTCATATTTGAGTTAAAAATGCTGGATTTGTTTCATCTTTTGTGATGGACTGGAGTGGTGTGGATTATTGTGATGTTTTTATCAGACTCTCATTCTGACGGCACCCATTCACTGCAGAGCATCCATTGCTGAGACACTGATGCAGAGACACATTTATACAAACCTGATGAAGACACAAACTCATCCTGATCTGGTATGCACTATGTTTTATTCACCATCATATAATAAACTGCAGATGAGGTGTTTTCTCACTCATCTGCTGCACTTAAGACGTCCGTCTCTGCTTGTATAAGACGCATTGATTGGTTCAATTTAAATGCATTAATTTGATTGCTTCTTCTTTTTTACAGCATTACTTTGTGCCTCACACTTCAAATGATGCAGTTATGCATCCTTCTCATCTTATTAGTCCCTCATACAAAGAGCTTTTATGATTAAAGTAGACTGGATTATTATATCAGGTGTGTTCTGCCAGTGAAGCGTCACTGTTTATTCCTCAGGTTTATAGTCTATTGTTTATTTATTACCAGAAACTGGTCATTTTTTGCTGCAGTGTTTAATATCTATGGGTTGTCTGCCTGTATAGTGATGAACTGATAATTGTGTTTCCAGAGTCAGCACATCTCAAGAGGTTTGTATTAATAAATAAATCTGAACATAAATGAGCGATGCATGTGAAAGTGTCTCAATAGACGGCTGGTTAAACAGAGCCTGATGACGTCTCGGAGGTAAGATGATGAAGCATAAACATACGTTTAACACCTGTAGCAATCGTCTGCTGTAACACTATCAGTGCTGCTGAGCTCATCAGTAATTCATGCACACAGCCTGCGGTGTCTTATTAAACCTATTGGGTTACACACATCTACATGTTTACTTTATTTGTCTGTAATAACTCTCATTAATCTGCATCAGAGCTACCTGTGAAAGACAAACCAACGAGTAACATGAGCACTTTGGATGAATGTCTACCAGCTGAATGCTCTGTGAAGTATTCATAAGTATATGGAAATGTGATTGTCCTGATATGATGAGGCTCTCCATGAGTAGTTTGTGTATGGAGCGTGACCCTGGAGACTGTGAGCGTCTGTCAAGGGCACGAGTGGGTGCGTCTGAGCCTTTCCACTGAACTCGACCCGCTCGACTGTTTACACTGCTAACACTACAGGCTCACGACACCTCGTGCATTCAGCAAACACACCAAACACCGTCCTGTTCAGAGACCAGCGTTTCCAGGGACTTCCATAAGAGTCCTGCCATAGTAACCAAACAGGTGTGGCACCTGCGCCAGGTGTGTTTGACTATCAAATAGCCGAGAGAAGCTGCTCTCGTCACATACAGTCGAGCAGAGCAGAAGGGAATCAGACTGCATGAGAGGTAAATACTTATTCTTATTTGCTTTTGTTCAGAGAAGTGTCTCGTGAGCAGTGTTGGGTTAGTTACTCAAAGAATGTAATATATTACTCATTACTTCTTTCAAAAGTAATTACTTTCTGTCAACAGTAATTAGTTACACTACTAGTTACATTGTTTCTTCACGCCACACAGAAGTTGTAACTGTGTATCTTCCACATAAATGTTACTAATAACATATTTCTGCCTCATCATTTGATCAAAATCCACATTATTAGTTATTACAAACACTCAATAGTGATTAACAGAGACATTCAAGTAGAAGTGTTGTATTAATATCATTAATTGTCAGCTTGAAGCTAATTGTAATTTCTCCATTACCCATATACGATTATATTCATTATGTATTTTATCAAATCACATAAGTTTGTAAGAAACGGTTTAATTTTCCAAAAAGATGTTTAATTATAGTAATATAATGTAGCAGATGTTGATCAGAGGGATGTAATGCAGAGTAAAGTAACACACAACAGTGTTCAGATCATCTTTTTTCTTGACAAAATCAATATAATGCAATATTTATATCTGCTGAATGTAATATTTTCCATATTTCAAGCTCGCCTGCTGCACCTCATCACATGCATGAGTGAGTCGTGAAATTATGAACATAAATCTAGAAATTATTTGATTTTAAATCAGCGGGTCGAGGCATCAAAAGTAACTAAGCTGTTTTATGGATGGTAACTGTAATATTATTACTGAAATCTTATTAGTAACTAGTTACACTACTAGTTATATTATTACAGTAACTAGTAACTGCCCAGCACTGCTCATGAGAATGGATCTTCATCGTCACACTTGGTGAATAAACTCGATCTGATTCTGAAATATAGATCTGACAATGCTCTGGAAAAGTCTCTTGGTAGATTGTAAGTATGCCTGTCTGAAGAGTGCAAACATGACATTGATTGTAAAAATAAAGCTCCAAAGGGGGATTTTGACAGCGAAACCATTTTGGTTCCCAGAGAATCTTTAAAAGAACCATTTTGTCTTATTGTGAACAATATTGTAATCATCTGAAGCAGTGGGTCCTGGAGCCCTCGACACTGGACATTTTGCATTAATTAACCCTTGATTCAGGTTCTGAGTTTATTAGTAGAAATGGGTGTTTGGTTAAGTACACATGCAAAATGTTAGTGGCTGGGAACCCTTTTCTGCTATAAATCACCATTTGTCCAGTTAAAATGTTCCATGGATGTTATAAGTTCTGTATTTTTAAAGGGATAGTTCACTCAAAAATGAAAATTCAGTAACACTTTATAATAACTGCACACTATGAATCATTAGGTACGCATTAGTCCATTCATCCTTTATAAAGCATTGTCCCAACATTAATAGTCAGTTTATAAATACATCTATAAATGTTTTGTTTTTGAGCATATCTATAATGTTTAATAATTGTATTATTAACGATCAGTTTGTCATTTCTAAATTATGTTACTTAAAAACCAGTTATTTAGTGGTTCATAAGATCATTTAGAAAGTGTAAGTAAATGATTAATAAACTATTTAAATGGCTCATAAATGCTTTAACAACACATATTCATGCTGTGATTCATGATTAATCAGGTAGTTATGAAACATTTAGTAGTTGTCAGTCATCTATTTTTGTGAACTCATCTACATATATATCTTGTAAAGCATTTATCTTCCTCACAGCTTATTCCTATGCTTATAAATCAAGAACAAGGCATTTATAGCCGTTTTAATAAACTGCTTACTAATGACTATTAATGTTGGGACAATGCTTTAAGGATGAACTGACTATTGACTAATGCTAACCTAATGATTCATAGTGTGTAGTTATTATAAAGTGTTACATTAATTACTCCCCCTCATGTCGTTCCAAACCCGTAAGACCTTCGGAACACAAATTAAGATATTTTTGATGAAATCCGAGAGTTTTCTGACCCTCCGTAGACAGCAAGGGTCGTACCACGATCATGACACAGAAGCGTAGTAAGGACATCGTTAAAATACTCCATGTGACATCAGTGCTTCAACCGTAATTTTACAAAGGAGGAGAATCTTTGAATAAAGTTATTTTTGTTTTCTTTGTGCACAGAAAGTATTCACATAGCTTCTTAAAGCTGCAGTCCGTAAGTTTTGCCTCTTTGTCGCCATCTCTGTTTGAAAACCTGGAATTGCAGCTGGGTGTGTAATTATCTCGTTTGCGTGGGTTGTGCTCCGGCACGGCTTCAGCGCGGACGAATCTAATGTGTTGAGGTGAGTGTGTGTCTGTCAGTGTGAATCAAACACTTAGTAATCACAGATTCTAGCTACGTCTTGAATTAATGACCCAAATAAGCATTTTCACCGTATATTATCATCTGAACGAGTAACAATCTGCCACGTTTGTTCTGACCAACTGAAGAAAAAAGCATTACCATAAATCACTCTACCAACGGTGATTAAATCTAACGATCGGTTAGCTCATATCACATCAAACCGTGCAAATTATTATTATACTTTATTCTCAAATTATTAATGTTAACATCAGCACTGCGTGACTATGAGTATAGTGTGTATTAACGTGTAGATTTCAATTTCTGTACAGTCTAATATCTAATCATCATAACACTCGAATTTCATATTAAGAAATAATTTTAACACAAAAAGCAAATTATTCTTCCTTCAAACTGGTTTTCTTTAAAACACAAATCTTGTGTAATCTCAGGCTATCTGTAATCAGAAGCACGTTTAAAACTGGAATATAATTTAATATCATTCACATGTGTTTCATAAACACAATCCTTTCTGGATCACAATCCACCATCAAAATGATGTTTAATTATTCCAGCTGCTGTGAGAAAAGGCTATAAACGATCTGATCCTCACATGAGATATAGTCTACTAGCCGGGAAAACTTCTTTATGTTTACAGACGTGACGTAATGACGAAAACCTACCCGTAACACTCAAACTAGAAAACATTATTATAAGATAACCGTTGTGAGGCTAAAGTAAGGAGATAGTTTTGAACACTGGCTGGTTATGCACTTGCTCAAATATTGATCATTTTTAACCAAAAAAAGTTATGGACTGCAGCTTTAATATTACGGTTGAACCACTGATGTCACATGGACTGGTCCTTACTACGTTTCTGGGAACATTTCTGTTCCCTTGCTGTCTATGCAGGGTCAGAGAGCTCTCTTAATATCTTAATTTGTGTTCTGTAGATGAACGAAGATCTTACGGCAAGGCAGTCCAAGCTCGGTCCTGGAGGGCCGGTGTCCTGTAGAGTTTAGCTCCAACCCTAATCAAACACACCTGAAGCAGCTAATCAAGCTCTAGGCATACTAGAAGCTTCCATGCAGGTGTGTTGAGGCAAGTTGGAGCTAAACTCTGCAGGACACCGGCCCACCGGGACAGAGTTTGGAGCGACATGAGAGTGAGTAATTAATGACAGAATTTTCATTTTTGGGTGAATTTAAAGGGATAGTTCACTTTGAAATTAAAATGTGGTATCTATCAGCTTACCCCAAGGGCATCCAAGATGTAGGTGTCTTTTTTTCTTCAGTAGATCCAATTTTGATGTTTTTAGGTCAAACCGTTCTAGTCTGTCAGTCATATAATGGCAGGTATAGGTCACTGTCTCTATAAGAGGGAAAAAGAACACGCACAGAGAAATCCAAATTAAACAATTCCCCATCGTAACTACACATTGATGGCCTAAGACACGAAATGAGCGGTTTGTGTGAGAAAACGAACAGTATTTATATAGTTTTTTACCTCTTGTACACAACCATGTCCAAGTGATCTGAGTGCGCACACACATCCGGTGTGTGACGTGTGTGTGTGTGACGTGTGTGTGCGCGCGCTCTGGCTCACGCTGCATTCACACGGGGCGTCGGCGTCAACGCTTGACGGAGGGCGTGTCTGAAGCGTGGTGCTGACACAACTTTTCAAGCGCCAACGGAGGCGTCAGCCAATCAGATCGCCTCATGCAAATACCCAATCCCCAATGCAACACCAGAGAAGTATGTGATTGGTTGTTGTAACTATGACGGCGCGTCAGCACCACGCTTCAGACACGCCCTCCGTCAAGCGTTGACGCCCCGTGTGAATGCAGCGTGAGCCAGAGCGCGCGCACACACACGTCACACACACACACACACACACATGCGTCACACACCGGATGTGTGTGCGCACTCAGATCACTTGGACATGGTTGTGTACAAGAGGTAAAAAACGATATAAATACTGTTCGTTTTCTCACACAAACCGCTCGTTTCGTGTCTTAGGCCATCAATGTGTAGTTACGATGGGGAATTGTTTAATTTGGATTTCTCTGTGCGTGTTCTTTTTCCCTCTTATAGAGACAGTGACCTATACCTGCCATTATATGACTGACAGACTAGAACGGTTTGACCTAAAAACATCAAAATTGGATCTACTGAAGAAAAAAAGACACCTACATCTTGGATGCCCTTGGGGTAAGCTGATAGATACCACATTTTAATTTCAAAGTGAACTATCCCTTTAACTAACCCTTTTAAGAGTGTATACGGTGGCACTGAACTCTTGTTTCCTTCACAGCTGCCCGATGAAACATGAACTGGGGATTCCTGGAGAGTGTGTTAAGCGGGGTAAACAAGTACTCGACGGTCGTCGGGCGTGTCTGGCTCTCCGTCCTCTTCGTGTTTCGTATCCTGGTGTACGTCGCCGCCGCCGAGCAGGTGTGGAAGGACGAGTTCAAAGACTTCGTCTGCAACACACAGCAGCCGGGCTGCGAGCAGGTCTGCTTCGACCACTTCTTCCCCATCTCTCAAGTGCGGTTATGGGCCATTCAGCTGATCATGGTGTCCACCCCGTCACTGCTGGTGGCTCTGCACGTGGCGTATAGAGAGCACCGAGAGAGCAAGCACAAGAGGAGGCTGTACCAGGACAAAGGCAGCATCGACGGAGGGCTGTTCTTCACCTACATTATGAGCCTCATCCTCAAGACGTCCTTCGAGGTGGCCACTCTCCTGGCTTTCTACTTCTTGTACAGCGGCTTCCACGTTCCCCGCTTGCTCCGGTGCGAGGAGAGCCCCTGTCCCAACACGGTGGACTGCTACATCGCAAAAGCCACCGAGAAGAAAGTCTTCCTTTACATCATGGGCTGCACGTCTATCCTATGCATTGCACTGAATGTGGTGGAGATGATGTACATCATATCGAAGCAGTGCTGGAAGTGCTTCAGTAAGAGGTACGCTCCCATTCGCGAAAGAGGGCCGCCGTCCTACGTTCACTCTCGGGTCACCGCCGCCGCTAGCCATGTCCAAAGAAGAAGGGCTTCATTCCGCGCCGGCTGGAAGGGAAAGCCCAAAGCTTGCTGCTGCATGACCCCTTGGGCTTTTTTGAAGCATGCTAGACCGCTGATGGCTCGAAGACAGCAAGGAAGAACAAGATCAAATGCAAATAACAAGCTACAGTCACGTAGAGCTACATTAGCATAACAAACATAAGTATGAACCTTCAAAAGGGGAAGAGAAGACACTTCTCATATTTTTTGTTGTACTGTATTCAGGGCAGAAATTCTTGCTATTTGAGTAGCATCTTAGACGTCAGCATGCCCTCATACTCACAAACCATCAACAAAACTACACAAGATGACATTAAATACAGGTTAATTTGGAACGAGGGAAAGTTGGTCAACCACAGTGTGTATTGTGTGGAGAACATAAAACTATGTTGATTATTTAGCATATTGTTGTGCCTGCGAAGTTTATGGTCATATGAATATATGTATTTTTGTATGATAAATAATTGTGGTACTGTCCAATTACAGAACCAAATGAGAACCACTTGGTTTAACTGTACTTTATATTAGGTGGCCTTAACTACTATGTACTTGCATCCAAAAATAAGTACTTATTGTGGTCATATTGTGTTGCAAAACACTTTTGCTGCTATTGAGGTGGATACGGGTAGGTTAGGGACTGGTTAAGTGGTATGGGTAGGTTTAAGGGTGGGTTAAGATGTAAGGAATGGGTCAACAGTGTAATTACAGATAGGTATTTTAAAAAATATAAGTACAATGTAAAAACATGTATGCACACAATAAGTGCATTGTACCAAATTATTAATTTAAACGCAAGTACACAGTAGTCAAGGCCACCTAATATAAAGTGGGACCAGTGTTTTTTAACTACTATGTACTTTAGGGTGACCATACGTGACATTTTTCCCAGACGCGTTCTGGACAGGGTTTCTATATTGCTTTGATTCAAAGTACCTCGAGAGCGTTTCGAAAACATAAGGAACCGATGTCATACACCGATCGTTCTGCACATCCATACAAACCAAATCCTAGATATTTCTAGGCAATATAGAAATCCTGGCCAGGACGCGTCTGGGAAAAATGGCACGTATGGTCACCCTAATGGACTTACTTTTAAATTAAGAGGAATTTGAATTTAAGTTAATGATACACTGCACTTATTGTGTACATACAAGTTTTTACATCGTACTTGCATCTAGAAAATACCTTTCTCTAGATACATCTTTAATTACTCTGCTGACCCTTAACCCACACTTAAACCCAACCATACCCCTAACCTTAACCCTATCCCTCCTCAATAGCAGCTAAAGCAGGTATCCTCAAATCTGGACCATTCCTGCAGAGTTTAGCTCTAACCCTAATCAAACACACCTGAGCATGCTAATCAGTGTGTTCAAGATCATTAGAAAATCACAGGTAGGTGAGTTTGATCAGGGTTGATCAGGCAGATTGGACCTCCATGGTAAGATTTGAGGAACCCTGAGCTAAAGTGATTTACAATACAATGAACATAAGTACATTGTACCAAACTATTCATTATATTAGATGCAAGTACACAGCAGTTAAAAACCTAATGTAAAGTGGAACCAACTGTACTTGTGAGGACTGTTTCTTTTGCATGTTGAAAATAAATAACCTTGTCAGATAATCATGGTGGATCAGTGTGTTATTCAAAATTAAGTGGCTTGAGAACAGAAAGAAAAACTAAATGACTCTACAACTTTAAAAGCACCTAGCACTATGGACTGACATACACTATATGGACAAAAGTATTGGCACCCCCTTCTAATGAACAGGTTTGACTACTTTAGTAATTTCTATGAGTACAAATCTTAATGTTAAAGCATATAATGATATTCTAGGGAATTATGTGCTTCTAATATTATAGCAATATTCTAACATGACAATGTCTCCGTGTATAAGACAAGGTTCAAAAAGAAAATGATTGATTGAGTCAGTGTGGAAGAACTTGACTGGTCTGCATAAAACCAAGTCCTAATCCCAGTTTAACACCTCTGGTGTGACTGTAAATGCAGACCTTGCGCTAAAAACTCATCACCAAACACCAATGACTTGTACATATGGGTTCAGTCATTTTAGACACTTACAAAACTGTTGCAACAGAGATGGAAATACAATTTTTAAATGCATGAATTATGTTCCCATCGTTGTTGCCATAGTTTTAGAAGTGCATTTTTCTGTTCTAAAGAAGGGGGTGCCAATACTTTTGTCCATATAGTCAATAGATCAACTATTTTTGTTTCCATGTATATATGCTATAATCGTTTTTTATACTGCACTAATCATATGTTCGATTCCCTAAACATCCCTCATAGCAGTTTTATAATTCCAATAACTGCAAGTAAGGATGAAACCAACACCGAGTAACAAAATGCAAGCTGTATTAAATTGGTTGCTATTGATTAACATACAGACTGCTGGTGGCAGTAGTTGATCAAAGAGCCACACACAACATTATTGACAAATTTCAGATTTACAAGGTAAACAGGACCAAAACAATTACGAATTATACACAGCACTACATAACATCAGAATTGATAATATTCACTTTCAGCTGGATAGAAAAAAGTCCAATGGAATATTAAAAATTACGAGCCTATCCAACACTCAAAAAGAATAAAAACTCCAAAGGCAACAGAAATGTGCTGAACAGCTTCGTAAAGACATACATGCTTTAGAGGTATTTCATCATCTACTGCAACTATAAAGTGAGCTTAACATACACAGTTCTGTTAAGTAATAAACATCGCACTAGGGACCTTTAAAATAGTGGGTGTGTAGTGTTTTCCGGATCATCAAACATCCCACAAGCTTCTTGACAAGCAACGATCGTTCAGTATTCCAGCTAGAGATCAACTACCAGGTACAACTAATTATTGGGCACTGGTTTGCAGCAAGTTAGCCATCAACCTGAGGTCAGACATGACACAAGGGTCTGCACATTAATTCTCTTTCTGAACGATCACCGTGGGTCGCATTTCATGAAGCTGCTTGAGAAGAATTTCGAAGACGCCGGAAAAAACTTTCTGCACCTCAAAGGTGACGTTGCTGAGCGAGGTCAGTTTCTGGGGATTCTTAAATTCAACAAGTTTCAGGACTTCTCTCGAATGCACTTTGGCATCTGATCTTCTGCACACGACTGTCGCAGTCTTTAAGTGGAAAGCAGTAATTTTTTTGCGTGCGTTTCCGTTCAAGGGTACCGTAGCTTTCCTCTTCTGGGACGTCTTCGATTCCTGCAGAAACTGAAGAAAGGACACCTCGAATCCCATTGGCTTGAACGAACTCAGCGGCGTATTTTGACCAGAGGCATCTTCCTGTGCCATGGTAGTGCTGGAGGACGTGGAGTCAGAGTTTAAGTCCACGTAATTGACTGCAGAACTCCTTGTGGTTCTGGGTCTCGTCACCCTTTTAGGTCCGAAGGACTTCTTCGCTTCACTCTCCCCCTTGCGTGGACGTCCTCTCCGTCTCTTAACTACCACAGATATCTCCGAGCACGTGTCTGTAGAAGGCTTTCCGTCGGACAGATCGGCATCCTCTGTGCTTTCTTTCTCAGAAGTAGACTTGGAGAACTCGGACTCGCTCTGGCCAGGATCAGTGACCTCCTCATTCTCCGTCGTCTCGATGGAGCTCTCCTCTGAATTATCCGTGTCGTCGCTTCTGGAAGCGATGCGCTTGTATCTGGATCGGGGTAACTTTTTACAGTATATGAAGTTGCTTCTCTGTTCTTCCAGATATTGCTTTGGGAGTCCATGCTGAAGATAATGTTTCATTATATTTCGCTCAGAACTGGTCACCTTTTCACAACCCTTTATCATACAAGCGTACTGCAGTTGCAAGCGTTTGGTGCACATGGCAGAGGCTTCTTCCTTCGTTTTCAAAATGGGTTTCCCATATTTGGTCCAGTTACTTTTGTTAGCTTTTCTCTTTTTAACAACTCCCTTCTTGACGGGTTTCTTGTTAGTTTCTCGGTTCTCTTTCTCAACAACGTCAATTTCATACTTCCTGGGACGACCGAGTTTAACCCCACTCTTGCCTTCCCGTGGGTTCATGAGCAGCCGTTTGTACACGTCTTGGTGTTTCTTCATGGTGTGTCGCAGCAGATTTGACCGCGTGCTGTACGCGCATTCACATCCTTCCACTGGGCATCTGAACATCCCTTCCACGGGGTCCACGTTCCAGAGCGTGGTTTCTTTATGCTCTTGATCAAAATGGCTGATATATTTCCAGAAAGCGGTGAAAGACTCCGAGCAGTTCGGTTGATCGCACTGAAACCTGCCCAGGTTGATTCTGCACATCATGGCACCTGCTTTCTCAAGGGTTAATTTGTGAAGCTGAAGGTAGTGCTGGAGCAAGTCTGGAACTGACTGAAAAATGCAAGAACAGTCTTTGACTTGACACCTGAACTCATCCACCTCCTTGATGTCCATGTCCAGCTTTTCGTCGCTCTCTTCACTTCTCTCCTTGTCCTCTATCTCCTCTTCATTCTGTTCGTCTTGACTGTTGACCTCAAATTTAGGCAAAGCAGACTGGTGCACAGCTTTATAATGAAGGATCAAATTGTGCTGAATTGTAAAAGCCGCCACACAGCCCTGGTGAACACAACGGTACGGTCTGTAAGGGCTGAAAATGTCATCGCCCTCTGGTTTTTTCTCTTTTGTTTTTTTGGGAGATTCTCTCGGCTTTGCCACTCGAGGCTTGCTAGGAGGTTTGGGCTTTTTGTCCAAGGACTGATTTAGTGGTGAAGGATTCTGGGGAAAAGGAGCTATGGGTAGAATCTCTTTTAAGGGGGACACATGGGCCGGGCCAGAAATGGGGGGAGACTTTGTGGAAAACAATCCTTTTGCATTCTGATCCATCCTTGGAGTCGCTGAAGAACGACCAGACACAATCACTGATGGCTGAAACGGCATCTGAGTTTGCGGAGTTACTGTCGGAGTTCCCACTGCAAGACTTTTGCCTTGAAACACAAAGGCTGACTGCTGGACAAGCGTTGGAGTGCACTGTGATATTTTGACTTTATCTTTTCTAGTGGAGCCCGATGCACATGCAACATTGTTCTGCTGTTGACGTGCATCCATAAGTGGAGTGTTTTTAACTGAATTGGGAATTTCTGGCACTGGACAAGGGCTTCCTCTGTCACGCTCCTGGAGCCTGTTATTGGCCTGAGCCTTAATTTTCATCTTCTTTATGTCTTCCTGTGAAAAGTTGTGAACTGTCAAATAATGGGCTTTGAGGTTGGAGTTGCGTGTGAAAGCCTTGGAACATTTTTGACAGCTGAAAGGGGCAACGTTAAACTGGTCTTTCAATCGAGTGAGCATCTCATCTGTGTAATTGTGCAGCTTTACAAGGTGTTTAAAAAGAGCATCTTTTGTCATGGCACTGTAAGTGCAACCATTTTTGTCACATGCAAATGGTTTCACATATCTTGGTATCTCACTGGGTAAATCTTTGGGCTCTGGCTTATTAAGCTGTTCACCATTCTCCACAGGACTATCCACAGTTCTGGTAACCTCACTGATTTCTCGGTCTAGGTCAAGCTTCTCAAGAGCTTTTTGGATTTCCAACACTTCATCCACATTGGTTATGGGTGTATGGTTGGACTGATCATTGACAGCACTTTCTGAAACCGCAGATGAAATGGTGTGAATTAAGCTATCATTTGAGCTGACCTCACCCAATTGCAAAACTGACCCGACAGGGACTTCGGCTGTGTTTCCCACAGGTTGCTGCTCACTTTGAGGCTCATTCTGAATCAAGTTTGAAGTATGCTGTGAATCCCCACTGACGGGACTTGCAACAGACATTTGTGAGCAGGAACTGTCGACACTAGATCCACGAGGCAAGCTGCTTTTTTTGTGTAGGTCTCCAGCCAATATCTGTTCACGTAGTCTTTCTTTGACACTCTTTTCAGACACCAAGTTTTGAGCAAGACTTGCCATGGCTGCCAGAAGTCCATCATTTGATAGGTCACTTGCATTGCTGTTGGTTGTTTTTTCCTTGATATCTTTCATTTTGTTTAAAGTTTCAGCTTGAAGAATTTGACTGACATGGTCTGATGAACCACTATTCATGCTGGAAGTAGATTGGTCATCAGCCAACAACTGAGAAAGAATAGGATCACTGACACTCTCACTAAACAGTGGGTTAGATATCTCAGAATAACTTGTTTGTAGCTGATGTTTGACACTACCAGTGTGCTGTATAACACTAGTTTCTGACATACGACTGCTCTGAGCATATGGACCACACAGGTTTGAAACAGTCTGCTGTTCTTGTCCAGAGCTTGCACACAGATTTGACGGGATTTGCTTCAACACTCCTCCCGTCTGTTTGTCATTGCTAGTGTAGGTGCCATTGGCTTGGGGAAAAGTGACATTCGGGAATAATTTTGGATCAAGAGGTCCCTTAGGCAGCGGCAGATTCACATATGAAGACGATGTTGGATGAGGTGAGTTAAGAAGATCAAGAAATGAGCTGGGGAGGTCTGCTGTCAGGTCTGCTTCGTCGAATGGCTTGCAATGAGACCGCTTAGATAAATGTCCTCCAAGAGATTTGGGACTCTGGAATTCTCTATAACACCTGCGGCAAATGAACTTGCCATCTTTAATAATGGCAGGCCATTTTGTTCTTCTGTTTCGCTTAACTCGTTTGTTGTCCCCATCACTGGACACATTTCCAGTGTTACTCTGAGAACTTGGAGAGCTCACGTTTGATGGTGGAGTTTCAATGTTAGGAAGTGGCAAACCTAAAGATGTCTCTCCAGATCTCTCCAACTTCACCAAAGATTGGGTATTGGTTATTGCAGAGAACGATTCATTGTTTGTTTGCTGCGGGTAAGCTGCTGAAGAATCTCTGGGAACAGAATTGCTCAAACTGTCAGTGTAAGGGGGCAACACAGACATCTGAGCAGTTCCCAGATTCGTCTCTGCTATTGAATTAACCACATTAGGACTCATGACTTGTTGCGGTGGAATGAGATTGCCAAGTGAATGCAGACTGTCATCTGAGGTGCCACTGAGTTTTTGAACACTGTCTGCTTGAGCTGGTGCTGGGTTAACATTAGGATTATTATGCGGTTGTAGAGTAGTATAGCTCATTACTCTCTGCAATGCATTGTCACTAGAAGCTGCATTCAGGTGAGTAAAATGACCACTAGGAAGCGAGTTCATGTTTTGGGTCATTGACCGAGAATGACATGTCTGTTGCTGGATTACTGAATTGTTTCTGGGGTCCCACAAATGGTCTGTTGCCATTTGAGGCTGATTTGTGGCATTTCCAAGATGAGAGAGAATAGGATCTAATATATTGTCCATTTCATTGGTACGGATATGCCCTGGGGAAGCAGTGGCGTGAGAGGAGACAGAAGGATAGTTGGGGTTTGTACAGTTGTTTGGGTAGAGAGGAGGCTGGACAAGGGGATTCTGTGTCTGGACACCAGGCCCAGGGACTCGTTGGCCCAGCTGGTTTTGTGGTTTGACAACTTTATTGTGGCTTCCATTTACAGGAACAGATCTGAGTTTGGACTTGCCAGCCGCATTGTTCTTCTTTGCTAGTTTCCACTGTGTGTAAAAGTCGGGATGAACAGCCTTCATGTGTTTAGTAACACTTCTGTAAGAGCTATAGTCTCGAGTACATGATTCATGTGGGCATTTGTGTCTCTCTTTTTCTTTCACCACTTGGGCAATGTTCGTGTCTACCGGTTTCACAGACTTGTTCTCCAATACTTGTCCGTTATTTGGCACGGAAGCCATTTGTAGAGGAAGCGTCTGAGAAACAGGAGGAAGCATCTGACCCAACGAGAGAAGTGGTGTTGCATTGTGGGAAGTCTGTGTTGGAGCCGTCATGTTACTGCTATACATGCTCTGATAGGATGCCTGAACCGGAGCCAAAGGATTAGGAGTGTACCGCCTAAATAGTTCATCGTTATTGTTGTATAATGGAGTAGCACCTGAATCAACTGTCTGCAGCTGACCGTCAGGTGGTGGAACAGGCAGAAAGTCCTCCAATACACTCTGGTATGAAGATGTAGACGGCATGGGATCTGAATCACTCATCAAGGCCTCCAGAAGAGATTCTTCTGGTCTATGAGGTATGTGAGTGTCCACGGCTGACTGGCCCAGGTGGTCATTGATCTGGGGGATATGCTGATGGATGGGATTTTGATGGATGTGTTGTTGCTCAGGTTTACTTGTCCCAGAATGGACACACTCTTGAGCAGAAACCGTAAAAGCGCTGTTTATCATGTTTTCAACAGAATGCTTTATTATCACCATGCCAGATGGACAATCCACCTCAGACCCTGTGCCAGTGTCGTTTAGAGGGGTGCCAGAGAGCGATTTAGCACAGCCCTGATTGTTTGGATTGGAGTGGTCAGGATGAGGGTCTGCTGGTTGAATACTTTGACTGTCCTTACACTGGCCTTCCACTTTTGTGACATGGCCCTCCGCATGGAGGTCTAACTCAGACTGTGAATGAAACACTTTACCACAGTCTGGTGCTTTGCAGGTAAATGTTTTATAATGCTGTGCCTCATGGTCATACAGTTTGTAGGCTTCATGAAAAATCTTGCCGCAACCCGGAAACATACACTTAGCCTTGAAGACCGGGTGGTCTTTCTTATGTACAATAAGTTCGGCATTGGAGTCAAAGCTGGCTTTGCAATTAAGCTGTATGCAAATGTATGGTTTGGTGCCACAGTGCATCTGGAGGTGATCGTTTAGGTGATCAACACTGACAAACTGACGACGGCAATACTGGCACACCACTTTTGTGCTCTGCATTTCAAGGAATCGCTTTGCTTCTTCGTTGTCGCCATGATCCTTCACATGGGCAACGAGATTACGGAAATATTTAAATACCCTTCTGCAGGTATGGACTGGACAGATATTCCCTTCGCAAGAGTCATTGGCATCTCCATTGCTAAGTTTGTTGGACTTCCCACCACAGTTATTTTTTGCCTTTTTCACTTTTTGATTTTCGCTGCTTTTAGCTTTCAGGGCAGCTATGACAGGAGCTGCTGTTTTGGGGTTGGCTAACTGCTTACTAGTCTTCATTGCAGCGAGACGCTCTTTGCATGAAAGTTTCACATGCGAGGCAACGTGTGGTTCAAGAGTCTCTTTCGTTTCGAATGTCTCTGTACATATCGGGCAGGTGTAGCATCCATCTTTGAAGTGAGTCTGCGCATGGCGCACTATTCGGTGACCAAGGAACTCCTTATCGCATAAAACACAGTACTGCATGTAAGCTTGCCAATTTCTGAACCGAGCCGAGACGAAACCTTTTTCTCGCAACTTTTTCAATTCTCTGTTCTTCTGCCTTTGATCGGCTATTTCATTTAGTTCATTTGTCGCATCCGTGAAACACTGTGAGACGTCCTTGAACTCCTCGCTAAATATGCTGGTCTCTCCGCCTAAGCCCTCAAGGTCACCATCGTTCAGTTCATCGATGGAGGACACAATTGAAGCCTCCTCCCCCATAAGACCTAAACAGTGGCGCTTTAATGCCTTCCAGTTCCAGTACTCAGGATCAAAAGGCCAGTGGGTTTTGAGGACTAAAAGGAGCTCACAGCGCAGCGAGTTCGGTACAGGTAGATCTTCCTCGTCTAGCTTCTGGTCTGGCTCGTTATAAAGAGTTTCCACTGCATAGTAGGAGTCCACGGTTGGCTCCAGGAGAAACTCTGTCAGCTGGCAGGCCCTTTTGACCTCCAGGTCCGAGGGTAAGAGGCAAGAAAGGGTTTTGCAGACTGTGGCCTTGGTGCTTCCTTCGCACGACTCCAACCGCAGAGCTCGTATACAGAGCTCAACGCAAGTCAAAAGTCCAGCTTTGTCCATCTGGTGATTTGGAAAAGGAATATTTAGTATTTAGCATCACGTTTAAAATTAACTGCATGAAGTGAGAAAACGAGAATGCTCACCTCTGACTGGATGACTTTAATGAAAAAGAGCAGGTGGAACACAGTCTTAGACAGAAATGACATCTGACGGCATCGGTCCAAAAAGCCTTGCTCTGAAGTCTCTAATCGTTTGAGCAGTTT
Source organism: Aspiorhynchus laticeps (assembly GCA_023376895.1). NCBI lineage: Eukaryota > Metazoa > Chordata > Actinopteri > Cypriniformes > Cyprinidae > Aspiorhynchus > Aspiorhynchus laticeps. The sequence continues at coordinate 1,876,968 of CM041802.1, read as the reverse complement.
CCCCCAGAACAGAGTCAACTCCCTGCCAGAGAACACATGACATCTCTCAAATTATTTAGAAACGAAAGACGACATTAAATTACCACTTGTATAAAGCCTTTTTTAAGATACACTATATTGCCAAAAGTATTGGCACCCCCTTCTAATGAACAGGTTTGACTACTTTAGTAATTTCTATGAGTACAAATCTTAATGTTAAAGCATATAATGATATTCTAGGAAATTGTGTGCTTCTAATATTATAGCAACAGTTTGGACTCTTTTCTATTCTAACATGACAATGTCTCTGTGTATAAGACAAGGTTCAAAAAGAAAATGATTGATTGAGTCAGTGTGGAAGAACTTGACTGGTCTGCATAAAACCAAGTCCTAATCCCAGTTTAACACCTCTGGTGTGACTGTAAATGCAGACCTTGAGACAAAAACTCATCACCAAACACCAATGACTTGTACATACACTATATAGACAAAAGTATTGGCACCCCTTCTTTAGAACAGAAAAATGCACTTCCAAATCTGTGGCAACAACGATGGGAACATAATTCATGTATTTAAAAATTGTATTTCATCTCTGTTGCAACAGTTTTGTAAGTGTCTAAAATGACTGAACCCATATGTACAAGTCATTGGTGTTTGGTGATGAGTTTTTGTCTCAAGGTCTGCATTTACAGTCACACCAGAGGTGTTAAACTGGGATTAGGACTTGGTTTTATGCAGACCAGTCAAGTTCTTCCACACTGACTCAATCAATCATTTTCTTTTTGAACCTTGTCTTATACACAGAGACATTGTCATGTTAGAATAGAAAAGAGTCCAAACTGTTGCTATAATATTAGAAGCACACAATTTCCTAGAATATCATTATATGCTTTAACATTAAGATTTGTACTCATAGAAATTACTAAAGTAGTCAAACCTGGTCATTAGAAGGGGTGCCAATACTTTTGGCAATATAGTGTATTTATCATAGCTGGAGCAAATTCTTATTTGTCATTTCCTAGCTCTACATTGATTATTCCAGCATTGGTAACGTTTGTGACTTGCCAAGCACAGTAGGAGTCCTCTTGAAGAATCTGACGGGTCAAAAAACCAGAACACAATGTAAACGCTGCTTTCTCATCACCGTCAGCCTCAAGGTTGCAAATCATCTCTAAAGCATCACGACAGTCCACTCTTGAGAGCTGAAAAGGTAGGGAAAGAAGTCGCAGATGTAAGCCGTGTTTGATATCTACTGAAGAATGGAAATGTACTTCCAAAAGCCTTTAGACAACAATCAAGCTTGAATTCACACCTTTTGCATAAGATGTACTTAGATTTAAGCTTTGGCTTATGAATATTATACTTTGATGTGGTGAGATGCAGACGTAGAAGTAGACTACCAGTCAAACGTTTTTGAACAGTATTATTTTTAATGTTTTTTTTTTTTTTTTTAAATTCTCTTCTGCTGACCAAGCCTGCATTTATTTGATCCAAAATACAAAGTCATATTGTGAAATGTTTTTAATATTTAAAATAACTGCTTTCTATTTGAATGTGTTAAAGTGTAATTGATTGCTGTGATGTCTTCAGTGTCACATGATCCTTCAGAAATCATTCTAATACGCTGATTTGCTGTTCAAGAAACATTATTATTATCAATATTTAAAACAGTGGAGTACATTTTTTCAGGATTCTTTGATGAATAGAAAAATCCAAAGATCAGCATTTATCTGAAATAAAAGCTTTTGTAACATTATACACACTATACCATTCAAAAGCTTGCAGTCAGGAAAATTATTATTTTTTTTATTGGGAAAGAAATTATCGAAATTAACACTTATTTAGCAAGGATGCTTTAAATTGATCAAAAGCAATGATAAAGACATTTATAATATTACAAAAGATTTCTGTTTCTGATAAATGCTGTTCTTCTGAACTTTCTATTCATCAAAGAAACCTGAATTTTTTACTTTTTTCAACATAATAATAAAATGTTTTTTTGAGCAGCAAATCAGAATATTAGAATGATTTCTGATCATGTGACTGGAGTAATGATGCTAAATGAAAATCACAGGAATAAATTACATTTTTAAAATATTATTTTAAATAGTAAAAATACAGTAGTCAACATTTGAAGTGGATCAAAAAATTAATCAAAGCTGTCCAAAGACAAGAACGCATTTTGGCTTCAGGACAACTTTGATGAAAGGTTTTGATCCACTTCAAATGTTGACTAGTGTATTTCTAAATGTTAATGTTAATTTGATCCAAAGTACAGCAAAAATACTTTGGATTAGAGGTCGACCGATTAATCGGCACCGATAGTTGATTGCCGCAACTATCGGTTATCGGCAAAAATCCATGCCGATAGTTTTCCGGTTCGCGTCAGTTGCTGAGAAGGGTCCGCTGGCATTATACAGTACGAGAGCGGCCTCTAGAGGCGGAAATCACTGACAGCACGTGTCGTTTATTTTGACACGTGACACTGAAACTCCAGACTCGTATTTAAATACAGCCGACAGAAAATCCTGCCGCGGAACAGAGCGCCGTTCACATAGTTTTCTATTAAATTACATTATATTTGTCCCAAATCGTTGTGAATGTACATAATGACTTTAACCTAGGCTATAAAGTATGTATTGTGCATTTTTCAGCAAAACGTTTGTCTTTCTGTGGCTCTAATAAAGTCTGTATGCTTCATATAGAGAGCTGTAATATATCGCGCTTTCTCTTTCCGCTTGCTGTTTTTTTATACACCGAACTTCAAACTCATTTATGCCACATTGTTCATTCTTAAAGCAAACTTATGTCCGTTTGGTGATTAAATAAACTGTTTTAGACCGCTACTTGAATTGAACGTGATGCGTCTGGTGGGTGTGTGTGTGCGTGCGTGACTTTTTTTTTTTTTTTTTATTGGATAATTATCAAGTGTTAAAAATAGAAGCAAACAAAGTGTGAGTACACATACAATATCCATATGTATGTAATTTTAATGCTATGGATAAATAGTAAAGCACTAGTTTTCTTTCAGTATCCATTTTAAAAACTATCGGTTGATTAATCGGTATCGGCCAGTGTGGTCCAACCTAGTTATCGGTATCGGTAAAATCCACTATCGGTCGACCTCTACTTTGAATCAAATAAATGCAAGCTTGCTGAGCAGAAGAGAATTCTTTAAAAAACATTACAAATCTTACTGTTCACGAACTATTGTCTGGTAGAGTATATTCTGAGTAAACAGTCCACTGGCTTACCTCTTCCATTACAACCTCCTGTGGAGCAGCAGTGCACAAACAAACCAGGTACATCTGCTTAAAGTGTCCCTTCTCCTCAAATTCAGAGAGCTCAGCGCAGGCCTTGGCCAGCGACGCAGCCTGATCCACACAGCTCTCTTTGATCAGGTGCTTCACTCGCATCCGCAGCAGCGTTTGTCCTTCCAGAGCGAGGAACTCACAGACTACAGAGAACAAATAAACACTTTTTTAGTGCTGGTGTAATGCAGATTGATGGGTTAACTCCGTTCTGTTGTCAGGTCATATTTGATGAAGAGAGAAACGTTATTTAACAGGTTCTCAAACCGATCTGAGGATAACGAGCAGCACCTTTCTCTTGCGGTGGCACGTCGTTGGTGAGAATGCCGTGCAGCGTGGGATTGCTCCAGACCCCTTGCTCTCGTGCGATGGTGGAGAGAATCATCAGATTGCTGATTCCCTTCTCCTGGACCAGAGGATGAGCAATCTGCACACATAATAAAACAGTGGAAAATGTGCATTTGTGACCCTGGAGCACAAAACCAGTCATAAGGGTAAATTTTTCAAAATTGAGATTTATGCATCATCTGAAAGCTGAATAAATAGCTTTCCATTGATGTATGGTTTGTTATGATCGGACAATATTTGGCTGAGTTACAACTATTTGTAAATCTGGAATCTGAGGGTGCAAAAAAATCTAAATATTGAGAAAATCACCTTTAAAGTTGTTCAAATGAAGTTCTTAGCAATGCATATTACTAATCAAAAATTAAGTTTTGATATATTTATTAGGGGTGTGAACCTACACTGGTCTCACGGTTCGGTTCGATTACGACTATCATGTCAGCGATTCGGTTCAATTCGATATCACGATGCATTGCATCCTCAATTTTACTTCACATGCATACAATTTTGTCAATAAATGAGTCCCTTATTAGCCATTTCCACTCCCTATATATATATATACTTATCAAATTATATTTAGACATTATGAATGACAGTAATAAAAGTTAATTTTATCAGCATCTCAACGACCCAGACAGCACAAGTACATCTGTAAGACGTCTGCGAAAGATCTGGGAAACATCTTGTAATCTGATAAACGGCTCAGAAGCAGTTTTACATGCATTCTAATAAATCTCTATTTGATATCAGACTGGAAACGTCTTAGAGACATATTGCAGTTGAGCAAACACCCTAAAAAATACGTCTTGCATATGTAAATGCAGATATCAAATAGACATCTCCGAGATGTACATGTGCGATTAGGCTGAGTGCTTTACTGTCAGGTGCTGGTGTCACCTTCTGTAGAACTTAATTAATTAATGGCACTGGTGTCCTCAAATGTTAGTCTGGAGCCCTACGATGCTTCTCAAAGTCAGAAAAGTTATAACAATGTTAGAAGAATGTTGTCCATGGTATATTTTCACTGCAAAACAATAAGAAACGCCGCAAATTTTGAGAAAAGCCGCAGCAAAATCAGTCATTTTAGGCCGGAAAAATCCGAAAAAATTCCCGCGAAATCCTGGAGGGGCTGATAAATACAAGCAGTCAGATACATGAACCGAACCTTTAATTTTACCTGCTCAAAGAAAACGTGCTTCTTGAATGCATCAAACAAAACTCAAGTCACAGAAGACAACAAGAGCATTTAGAACAAAAACTAAACACGTGGCACTGACAGGGTTAACAGCTCAGGGTGAAAACAGCTGACGTGGTTTCTCAAGTTAGTGGTATGACCCCCTGTATATTTTATTTGTGCGTGACATGATTCACACACAGCGTGTGTCTTCTCCAGGTCGTGTTTAGCAGGTTGTTCATAAAAGCCGATATGTGCCCAGATGTGGCTTTTGAAGTAGTTGGAGCATTTTTAATTACGTGCACTCACGTCTCGCCTCCCTCCGCCACTGTATGTGACAAATGATGTCAGAAAAGCATCAGTATGTTATAATCGGTTATGGTCTATTAATCTGAATCGTCCTCGTCTGCATCGCAGAAACTATTAATTTCAACACCCCTAATATATACGGTAGGAAATGCACAAAATATCTTCATGCAACATGATCTTAATATCATAATGATTTTTGGCATAAATTGATAATTTTGATCCATACAATGTATTGTTGGCTATTGCTACAAATATACCTGTGTTACTTATGACTGCTTTTGTGCTGCAGGGACACATATGTTGTTGACTATGAAGTTATTGATTTAGGATTTTACTGTAGAAGACATCAAAGCTGACCGATGCAAATACTAGTATCTAAGATCTTCAGTCTGGTACATTTACCTGGACAGATGACCTGAACCTGTCCCACAATGCATCTGGGATATTCCGGGGCAGAGAAAGCAGCAACTCTGCACAGCTCCTACAGAAAGAAAGGCAACAAATACTTCAAATAACAAAGTAAAAAAATAACATCTTTTTTCAAGTGCATACTTACAGCGAGAGCCTCTCGAGCACGACTGGCACCTCTTCACACTGGGCAGAGAGGTACGGGGACGCCTGTGTAAAGCTCAGCAGGGCAATGATGTAAACCTCCAGAACTGGTAACGGCTCGTCCTCAATCCTCCACAGACTGGCGTACTCCACCAGCGTCTGCATCGAGCACAAACACCCGTCAACACAACACCACCAGCCTGCGCTCATCCGGCAGCACACTTATGATACTTGAAAGAGACAGCGATGATCGATCATGATCATTTGACATCCAATAAAGTGCAAGACTTGCAATGCCAATGTGTCACAAACATACCATTATAATGAGAGCACTACTGTGTGATTTCTTTGTGTTTAGTTGACTGCAGGCACGTGCAGAAGGGGGGGCTTTAGATGTTTTTATAAATCAAATTACATCGCTGAGGAAATGCATGCTAAACGACTACAAGAGCACGGCGCAAAACATGCAGCGCCAAAAGTCACAATAATGGTAATCAGTATTCAATTCACTTATGATGCACCGTCTACTATTTGATGAAGCTATCACAGTTAATGAAGCTCAAGCGCCACCTACAGGCCTGTTATGTGAAGTGTAGGCTGGAGAAATGGTGACGTGAAAGGACTTTATTATGTTACCAATTATGCAGCATTATTAGAGTGTCTTATGCTCATCAAGCCTGATGAAAATACAGAAAAAATGTACAATTTAAAAGAATGTTTCTCTATTTTAATATACTTAAAAATATGATTTATTTCTGTGATGCACAGCATGATCCTTCATTCTAATATGCTGATTTATTATCAATATTGGAAACCGTTGTGCTGCTTATTTATTATTATTATTATTTTTGGAACCCTGATACTTTGTTGGGGTTCATTGATAAACCAAAAAATAAAAAGAACAGCATTTATTCAAAATAGAGATGTTTTCTAACAATATCAATCTTTACAATCACTGTTTCTATCAATTTAGCGAATCTCTGCTGAATGAATACTAATTTCTTAAAAAATAAAAATACTGACCTCAAGCTTTTCAACATTATGTTGTTACAAAAGTTATATTTTAAATAAACGCTCTGCTTTTTTAAAACTTTATTAATCAAAGAATCCTGAAAAAAGTATCACAGGCTTCCAACATTGATAATAAATCAGAATTGCATAATGTATTTTAAAGTATATAAAAAATTTGAGAAAATAAATGCATGACCATAAGTGACTTCTTGCAAAGAAATATAAAATAGTAATAATGTATCTAAACTTTTGACCTATAATTATTTATTTTTTTACATTGCCCCTATTTTACATTTACATTTACTTATAATTATGGTAACAAATTACACTTAAATTTTTAGTAGTTTTTAGCTATTTTTTTTAAAGATCTACTGAATAAATCATGTATAATCTGCTAAATTAATAAATCTATTGACACAATGGAAATTTAATATAATTGCAGATGAGCAAACACCCTAAAAAACATTTGCATATGTAAATGCAGACATCAAATAGACATCTCTGAGATGTACATGTGCGATTAGGCTGAGTGCTTTACTGTCAGGTGCTGGTGTCACCTTCTGTAGAACTTAATTAATTAATTAATGGCACTGGTGTCCTCAAATGTTAGTCTGGAGCCCTACGATGCTTCTCAAAGTCAGAAAAGTTATAACAATGTTGTCCATGGTATATTTTCACTGCAAAACAATAAGAAACGCCGCAAATTTTGAGAAAAGCCGCAGCAAAACCAGTCATTTTAGGCCGGAAAAATCCGAAAAAAGTCCCGCGAAATCCTGGAGGGGCTGATAAATACAAGCAGTCGGATACATGAACCGAACCTTTAATTTTACCTGCTCAAAGAAAACGTGCTTCTTGAATGCATCAAACAAAACTCAAGTCACAGAAGACAACAAGAGCATTAAGAACAAAAACTAAACACGTGGCACTGACAGGGTTAACAGCTCAGGGTGAAAACAGCTGACGTGGTTTCTCAAGTTAGTTGTATGACCCCCTGTATATTTTATTTGTGCGTGACATGATTCACACACAGCGTGTGTCTTCTCCAGGTCGTGTTTAGCAGGTTGTTCATAAAAGCCGATATGTGCCCAGATGTCGCTTTTGAAGTAGTTGGAGCATTTTTAATCACGTGCACTCGCGTCTCGCCTCCCTCCGCCACTGTATGTGACAAATGATGTCAGAAAAGCGTCAGTACGTTATAATCGGTTATGGTCTATTAATCTGAATCGTCCTCGTCTGCATCGCAGAAACTATTAATTTCAACACCCCTAATATATACGGTAGGAAATGCACAAAATATCTTCATGCAACATGATCTTAATATCATAATGATTTTTGGCATAAATTGATAATTTTGATCCATACAATGTATTGTTGGCTATTGCTACAAATATACCTGTGTTACTTATGACTGCTTTTGTGCTGCAGGGACACATATATTGTTGACTATGAAGTTATTGATTTAGGATTTTACTGTAGAAGACATCAAAGCTGACCGATGCAAATACTAGTATCTAAGATCTTCAGTCTGGTACATTTACCTGGACAGATGACCTGAACCTGTCCCACAATGCATCTGGGATATTCCGGGGCAGAGAAAGCAGCAACTCTGCACAGCTCCTACAGAAAGAAAGGCAATAAATACTTTAAATAACAAAGTAAAAAAAAAACATTTTTTCAAGTGCATACTTACAGCGAGAGCCTCTCGAGCACGACTGGCACCTCTTCACACTGGGCAGAAAGGTACGGGGACGCCTGTGTAAAGCTCAGCAGGGCAATGATGTAAACCTCCAGAACTGGTAACGGCTCGTCCTCAATCCTCCACAGACTGGCGTACTCCACCAGCGTCTGCAACGAGCACAAACACCCGTCAACACAACACCACCAGCCTGCGCTCATCCGGCAGCACACTTATGATACTTGAAAGAGACAGCGATGATCGATCATGATCATTTGACATCCAATAAAGTGCAAGACTTGCAATGAAATATACAGTCACAAAGAATTGCTCGTTACACAGAATCTGTGCCAATATCATGGATCATAAGCATCACTTGGCCACTGAGTGTAGTGTGGGCTCCTCAGTGCATGCTATAAATGTTGTCATATATCTTTCACACATTGTCTGTTTTTCTTCATTAGTAAAATGCAATTTTATAGCAGGAGTTGAATCATGTAGACAACAGGTTAAGTAAAAATATTAATATGCAGTAGCGCATAAATATAGCAAAATGCTCCTCTTTATAGTTATTTTTCTAGCTGACTGATGAGCTTATGGTTATTCTGAGGTAAATGTATTATTACGCTGCAATGTTTATAAGCTTTACACGTTTTCCTCAGTTTGAAACACAATGAGCTTTTACATGAGACATTTCAATAAGTTGTACAGTAGGATCTCTTATAAAATAGCCTAGCTTTTGATGTTAAATCATGTTCATCATGTACTATAGTAGTAAAGAGAAAGATGATGGGTTCACGTGTCGCTTGAACCGAGGCGCTAAAGCGATCACGCCTGCCGCGTTAAAGAGCGCCAAAAATGTATTTATTGTGAATTTGGCATAATTTTAAAGCTGATACTTTGTTTATTAAAAAGTAACAAAGCACAAAGCTTTTTGCGATTACTGGACGGCAAGTGCGCTTCAAATAACCAACATGAAGTCCACGCATTAACAGAACACAGCATATAGACTAAGATCTCGATAAGAAGAAGCCATATTAGTAATGATTATAAAGTTAAGGATCCACACAGCTGGCAGCTTTAGCTGTTGTAGTTTGTTCAAGTTGTGCATGAAATAAACACTGCTTTTGTGCACTTTTACTTGCACGTCTCCGTCATTTCGATCTCTCTCGCGCTGCACAACTGAGCTGTGTTTAGCAGACTGTGTGCGTCAATGCTGCAGAGATGAGCTCTGTTTGAAACTCTTTTTTTTCCACTAAAACTTTGATGTGCATCTTCTCAGTTTAATACGTGAACATAAAAGATGTGATCGCAAAACAATTTTTAAGTCATAACATGTAAATAGTCGCCAATGACGACCTCAGCAAAGACATCACTTGCAAATTAATAACCGCTTTAGTCGCAGTCTGGAGCCCTGACAACACCAGCTGAAGTTTCACGACACAGAGTAAAAATCAATGCTGCTCATTATTTGAATTAAGTGTAATTGTTGCAGTTTACTCAATTATAGTGAACACTAGGGATGGACAGATTATGATTCTTCATGGCCGATATCAATGAGCAGTTATCTTTTATTTACATTGCAATGTATAATTTCAAGATTTAAAGCAAAACAGAATGGTCAAATCTTAGCTTTGTGAACTTTTGCTAAAAATTCAAAATATTTTTTTACTAAAAATGTGCTTATAGCAATATAGTTTCCATGGTTACGGCTTATAAATAATACTTTTAACAGGTATTAAGTGGAGATGAGATGAAGTCACCGAAACGTTTCTGAAGACATCAGTAATAATATATGTGACCCTGAACCACAAAAGCAGTCATAAGTGTCAATTTTATTGAAATTGAGATTTATGCATCATCTGAAAGCTGAGTAAATAGCTTCCCATTGATGTATGGTTTGTTATGATGGAACAATATTTGGCTGAGATACAACTATTTGTAAATCTGGAATCTGAGGGTGCAAACAAATCTAAATATTGAGAAAATCACCTTTAAAGTTGTTCAAATGAAGTTCTTAGCAATGCATATTACTAATCAAAAATTAAGTTTTGATATATTTACGATAGGAAATTTACTAAATATCTTCATGGAACATGATCTTAATATCCTAATGATTTTTGGCATAACAGAAAAATTTATAATTTTGACCCATACAATGTATTGTTGTCTATTGCTACAAATATACCTGTGTTACTGATGACTGCTTTTGTGCTGCAGGGACACATATAGGATTTTCCACTAATATTTTGAGCATTGTAAACGGTGATCTTGCTCTGCCTGCTACGGTATTTTCTCTGCTCTCTTCTGTGCGTCTCTGGCCTCTGTTTATCTCTTTTTTGGCTTTGTAATATTTCCAGACAAATGACTGCAATGCATTTTGTGTGCAAGTCCAGGACAGAGGTTGCATAAAATAAACGAAAAGGTTGCTGATGGCATGTTTGGAGCTGGTTCTGACCAATGCATCTCTAGCTCTGCGAACCCTGAATCACAGTTACAAGCGTGATTGCTCCGGCGCTGGGTGCCTAAAACATGCATTAAGGGGCAGTTTGCATTTTTATTACATCTGCACGCTTTCTATATTTTTCTATGTACACATTCATTAGTTTTTAACAGTTGTGTCAAGTGTTAAACAGCTAGTCAATCTGCAGGAGGACACAGCAGAACGGTAAAGAAAAAAATCCTCTAACACTCACCGAGCTCCAGTCACTCGTGTGTGAAATGCATTTTATAATAAACTTATAGATAAGACAAAAATAGAGCGCCAGACTAAACACACTCCTTCATATACAAAATAAATCATGCAGCTCTGACACATAAGAAAGAAACCGGTGCTACCGGTGATTTGTTTCATATTAATCAACTCATCTGATATTTACACCCAATGTCAGACCTTCACACGTCTCATCAGGAGTGTGACGGACATTACAGCAGACCAGACTCTAAAGGTCAAAGGTCATCAGGGTGCAGATCTCATTGGGACATTTATCCCTGAATCACATCATCAGACCTGCCTGCATTGATATGACAGATGTAATGGTCTTTGAGATCACTTAAACGTGTACTAAACGAGGCTGAACTTGACTAAAAGGCTAATTTAAATATTTATATTACATATATAATTTTTCAAAGGCTCAAAGGAAATCATACAGGCCTATGTTATTACAAGTTAAATATGAATGTCTGATTTTACATCATAAGTGAAAGGAGTAGTGAAAAATGAAGACAATTATGCCACTAATCATAATTACTGTATGACTAATCATATAATTTATCAAAATGTGACAACCTCATTTATAATGCAGCAGTGTGTAATTAGTGATAGCACACTGATATTGGCCAACATGCAAAATTGATCAGGATCTGTGAATGAAAAGTGGCCATCAGAGATGCAAGAGTGACTTGTGATCAGTTAAACGGGCTGAACATGATAAATCAATCAGAAATATCCTGCAACATATCACTAGAAACAATCGTTCACGTACAAACCCTGAATGATTTCAGTCTGAGGAGCTGAACTCGAGTGTGGGTTTACTGGGTAAACAATAGTTACTGTTAGTTAGTCACTAGGCCTATATACTGTGAGGACAGACTGTTCACCGTCTAAAATCTCTGTCTTTCTACACACACACACAGACCTCTGTTCACACACACGCGCGCACACACTCACGCACACACACTCACGTACACACGCACATGCACTCACGTACACACACACACACACACTCACACTCACGTACACACACACACACACACACTCACTCACACACGCACATGCACTCACGTACACACACACACACACTCACGCACATGCACTCACGTACACACACACACTCACGTACACACACACTCACGCACGTACACACACTCACGTACACACGCACATGCACTCACATACACACACACACTCACGCACATGCACTCACGTACACACGCACACACACACACACACACACACACACTCACGCACTCACGTAACACACACACACACACACACACACACTCACTCACTCACTCACACACTCACTCACTCACTCACTCACTCACTCACTCACACACTCACTCACACACGCACATGCACTCACGTACACACACACACACACACACGCACATGCACTCACGTACACACACACACTCACGTACACACACTCACGCACACACACACACTCACGTACACACACACGTACACACGCACATGCACTCACATACACACACACACACTCACGCACATGCACTCACGTACACACACACACACACACACACACACACTCACGCACATGCACTCACGTACACACACACACACACACTCACTCACTCACACACACACTCACTCACTCACGTACACACACACTCACTCACGCTAGTGCTGTGTATCACCAGCAAAGTCACGATACATATCACGATACGGGACTGCACTTAATTTCACCTCAGAAAAATTTAGTAAAACAGCTGTTTATTAAACACTGTATACTCTAGGGCCATTGCTAACTATAGGCAGAGCAGCAGTTGACCTCTGCATTATGAATGGCCTCCATAACTGTACCACAGTACAGTATAGGTAATGACATATGTTTAATATTTACATTGTGCACTCCCCACCAGGTCAAATATTCTGATTGTTTGCATCTTGTTTTTAAGCCCATAAATAATAATGTACTTGTTCGAATAAATTAATATTGTAATTTACTCATATTAATATATTAAAAAATCATCTTAACATTGCTGGTAGGTTATCATTGCACAAATTAACATACTCTCTACATTTAAAAATAAAAATTAGAAGTGTTCTAAACTAATGTGCTGTCTTCACTGTATCTAATGCACACACACACACGCTCAGTCACACACACACACACACACACACACACACACACACACTCAGTCAGTCAGTCACACACACACACACAGTCAGTCAGTCACAACACACAACACATACACAATTCAGTCAGTCAGTCACACACACACACATCAGTCAGTCATCACTACACACACACACACACACACTCAGTCACACACTACACACACACTCAGTACACACACATCTACACACTCAGTCACACACACACACAGTCTGTCAGTCACACACACACACACACACACACAGTCAGTCAGTCACACACACACACACACACACTCAGTCACACACACTCAGTCACACACACACACACACACACACACACACACACACACACTCAGTCACACACACACACAGTCAGTCAGTCAGTCACACACACACTCAGTCACACACACAGTCACACACAGACAGTCAGTCAGTCACACACACACACACACACACACACTCAGTCACACACATACACACACTCAGTCACACACACGCTCAGTCACACACACACACAGTCAGTCACACACACACACACACACACACACACTCAGTCACACACACACTCAGTCACACACACAGTCACACACACACTCAGTCACACACACACTCAGTCACACACACACTCAGTCACACACAAGTCACACACAGACAGTCAGTCAGTCACACACACACTCAGTCACACACACAGTCACACACAGACAGTCAGTCAGTCACACACACACGCTCAGTCACACACACACACACACACTCAGTCACACACAGTCACACACACACACACACAGATCACATTGCAGCCGCACACAGACATTCAGCAACAATGTTTGTAGCACTGCCCCGCAATTTTATCAATAAAATAGCTTAATCGCTCAAGAGCTACATTATATTTCTCAACAAGGAGCTGGTAACATCATTGTTTCTGAAGGAATTAAAGCCACAGCTTTACTGTTGCGGTGGTCATTCATACATACACAGCATCTCTCTCTCTCTCTCATAAGTGAACACTTGATGAATTTCACTTTTCTGAGAATAGAATATTGAAGTGGAGATTGCTAAACTGCTAGCTAGCCGGTGTTTTCAGAAAGCAAGTGTGTTTATCCTCAGTGGAGAGAGCGCGCATACACAGGGTTGCCAGGTTGACAAAAATAAGTATCACACTTAGCAGATATTTCCGTATTGAGCAAGTGGGTAGCTCTATTTCGGGGATTACGTCTCTTTATATCAGACAACCCAGTTGTGTTCCTCTGCGGTCAGATTAAACATTGTTGTTAAACATTTTAAACGGTGTTCTTGTATTCAAATTAAGCGCGGTCCACACTGCTGCACACGTGCCACAATATCCATACAGGGCCAGCTGTATCCATACTCGTATCGTCAAATCTCTTGTGACGATACATCGAGACGACGATGTCACAGCACTAACTCACTCACGCACACACACTCACAGACACTCACTCACACACACACACACTCACAGACGCTCACTGACACTCTCCACACACACACTCACACACACTCTCCACACACACGCGCACACACAGACGCACACACACACACTCACGCACACGCACACACTCACTCACTGACTGACTGCACATCAGAGAGCGAGTCTGACTGCTCACAGTCCAGAAATGTCCCTGCTGTTTGCCTCAAGATCGGAGGTGTCCCTCAAATCAGCCCCCGTGATATTCTCCAACAACCTGAACAACAGCAGCCTACAGCACTCTCCTCTCATCCTGAGCTCAGAGAACAGACCAAACACACACCCACATCTGCATATCACAGAGAAACATCACAACAGATATATAGGTCAGTGGACCATCAGAGAGAAACACCAGCACAGCACCTCACTGCAGCGGAGGACTTAATGCACCGGACAAATAAACTTCAGCTAAACTACACACAGAGCAAAAGAGCTCTCCAGTAAAGAGACAGTTCACCCAAAAATGAAAATTCTGTCATCATTTACTCATCCTCAAGTAGATCCAAACCTGTATGAATGTGTTTGTTCTGAACACAAAGGAAGATATTCTTAAGAAAGTTTGTAATCAGGCTGTTTTGGGGCACCATTGACTTCAATAGTAGGAGAAAAATACTGCTCTGTTTCCCTCATTCTTCAGAATATCTTCCTTTGTGTTCAGAACAAACACATTCATACAGGTTTGGATCTACTTGAGGATGAGTAAATGATGACAGATTTTAATTTTTTGGTGAACTGTCTCTTTAAGTTGATGAATGCTGTCTGTGACGCGCTTTTAATTGTCAGTAAAGGTCTTTTGGTTCGGTACGCATGTGTACAGAACAAATACAGCATTGTTGTACCCACTGTGTGAGCATAGCTTCACTGAAACGTCCAGTTTTACATACTGTTACTTTAATAAGAAACAAAGTCTCATCTTTAAAATTTTGCCCATTTTTTCATTTAATTCAAACAATAAATGCTGTTTTGGCGGTCTTTGATGAGGCATTTTGTGAAATATTAGACGGGACACACACTCACACTCTCCACACACACACTCACAGACACTCACTCACACTCTCCACACACACACACTCACAGACACTCACTCACACTCTCCACACACACACACTCACAGACACTCACTCACACTCTCCACACACACACTCACAGACACTCACTCACACACTCACACACACACACACACACACACACACTCACATGCACACAGACGCCCACTCACACTCTCCACACACACACTCACATGCACACAGACGCGCACTCACACTCTCCACACACACACACACACACACACACGCACACATAGGGATGGGTACCGAAACTCGGTATTTAATCGGTCTCGGGGCTAAATTATGAAAGACCGGAGTATCGATAAGCTCTGACGTTATCGGTTCTGCTGTCGGTACTGGAGAAATTAATAAAACACATACATTTATTGTTGCTATATATACACATTATCTTGCAAATTCTCTCTCACCAGAGTTGCCAGCTGTTTTAATGTGCAGTAATATTCAAACATTTGTCTATTATACATTTTTGCTATTCGCAATTCAGAAGCGAGATCGCGCTCACGCAGAGGAGCTTCAGCACGCGCAACATAAGCCCTGTTTAATTATGATGAGAGAACTAACTATTCAAACATCTGCTTACACTTTAGGCCTGTGGCTGTTATATTAAGATACGTTTATTATTTTTTTTCGATTTTGGCTTCTAAGGATTATAGCCGCGTTTCTTCTAGCACAACTTCCATCCCTTTACAGCGGCGCGCATTCGTTCCTCCCTAAAACCCAAACTTAACGTCAGCATCATCATCGGTGATTGTTGTAAGATGCCGTCTTTACTGTTGCTAAATTGCGGGACATGTTTGCTAATAAAACGTTGAAAGTACAATCCGCGTGAGACGCTGTTCCCCAGGCTGAAATGTGTGTGTGTGTGTGTGTGTGTGTGTGTGCGTGCCTGCGCAGCGTGCTCCAAAATGGACAAGCAGATTACAGTTTGATCTTCGGGCGTCCAAACGATCAAATACACACAAAAATATGTCCAAATGGCCGGCTACGAGAGTATTCACTTAAACACCGTTTATGTCTTAAGTGGGCGAGAACTGTTGGGAGAAAATCCGATGTGTGTCAATATATTGCCTTAAAGTGACAGACTGGTGCTTCATCAGTGTTAATCAAAGAGAAAATCCCCCACAGCTCTTAATCTGAATAACGTTATAGCTTTAATAAGCATTAATCTATCAATACATACAGTGAAAACTATGCAGTGTTCAGTTACATTTGATTACTTTTAGATTTATTTTGTAGCTATTACTTGCCTGAACATTAATATTAGTAGACCTTCATGGAGAAATGAAGCACTGTTTATTTCATTTCATTTGTATATTTGTTTTATTGTATTTGTCAGTTTGTTTTTACTTTGTTTCTTTGTTAATATTCTTACTGTATCTTATGTATATAAAACACTAAAAATGCATGCACACTGGTGCATTTACAAATTGATGTTTTATATTCATTTAATTAAATATTTATTTTACATTTCAGAATATAAAGCAATGTTAATTCAGCTCCTAATCTGTCATATATATATATATTAGGGATGTCAATTTTCAATAATTTCCATAATCGATCGTTGTTTAAATTAACGATCAATTAATCGATTAATCGTTAACCATAACTACTGCAAAATGCGTCTATTGCAGTGGCATAGTCACCGGCATGACATGATGTGCAAATGCCACTCAAAACGCCAGCTTTCTCACCCGAATGAAAAGGGTTTTTAGTCTAAATAAAAGGCTAGTGGCAGAATGGTAAAATGAATGGATGTGATTATGATCATTTGATAAAAGAAAGAGAGCGTGCCATAGTTATGCACGGGATCATTATACTTTGTGTGCCGTTTTATATCCTGTCACGGAGACCGCTGAATGCGCCTTTTTAAATGGTTTCATAGTGCTCGTTTTAAAACATCATAGCAATGTTTGCAATTGACATTATCGGGATTTAAAATAAAAAGATCCCAAACGCAAGTACGGCGCGTGGGGCTGTGACGTGCAGTCAGTTATCCAGAACCACCGGCGTTGCTACAAACACACTGTTACTCATTTGAAACATTTTAATGTGAGTATTATGACACAAGTGAGGTACAAAGCTTTGTTAATAAGAGAAATAATTGGTTAGCAGGCAAATGTTACATCGCGACCATGCTTTTTGATTCATGCCGAGCGCATACATTTAAATCAAGTCATATGCAGCTTGTGTTCTGTTTTTCCGGATGGTCACGAATTTAATAATATTTATTATTTATTTTCCCAAATCCTCACCGTCTCACCCTCTAGATTCGCAGGTTTATTTTATTGTTGTTCACTTTTAATCACTGTTTTCGCATCTCTTACTGTGGTAAACGTGTGGGGGGAAATGAAAGACTTCGTGGCCATGAATTAAGAATTCGTTACTATGACTTAAATTGTTCCCGCATTTAAGTTAAATCATGGGTTTTCTAGGGCAGGGGTTTTCAAACTGTGGGTCGCACAAAGCCACTTGGCGGCAGCTAAATGACACACACACACAACACACACACAGTTCCTAGGGCTGGACGATATACAAAGATTAATTACGAATTGCGATATTGCTCAGTGCGATTTTCGAATCGCAAAAGCCGGGATTTAAAACATGCGTTGCCTGTTTTGAAGCGCGGACGCGCACGAGTTGTAAAAACAGTGAGGGTCTCAGAGCGACGGTTCATTATTAAAATGCTCGTCTGCATTATTAATGAGAAGAAACTCGCTCACTTCACTGCTGTGTTCTGCATGAGATTGCATACACCGGAAAATTCAAATGTTGTGAAAACTGTATCAGGCTGTTCATTCATTTCTATCGTCTGTTTGAACTCTGCACTGTATCTTTCTGAGAGATGCAAAGAGTTTGTTGTTTTCGTTCCTTCATATGCATTTAATCCATAAACTGTCCGTAAAAAGCATTTCACATGAACGGGTTGAGCGGGGCACAAATGCGGGGTTAATTGTAACACTATACAAACATTTCCACATGCTAGCATAACAGAATTGACAAAATTTTATATTATTTCATCACTATATAGAGAAGAAAATGTAAAAAAATCTTTTGAAGATATAGCTGAACATTTATTTAACCATTGCAAAAGTAAATTTCTGGCTGAAGTAAATTTGTCTTCTTGGTTTTTAGTTTTTATTTAAAATGAGACGCATATGTTTATTATTCTTACAATTATTTCAAAATTATTTTAATCTCTAAACTGTTTGAAAATTCTGCTTCACTTCTTATGCTTTGCTAAAATAAAATAAAATAATGTTGGGTTGTGAGGGCACTTTTTTTTTTATAGCACTCGAAGCGGATTACAGTTCATAGCCGCACCGGAGTGAGCGCGTTTCCAGGTTTTATGGACATATTTCTAGACTCATTAACGTCTGTAAATTAAGAAATTAAAACGTAAATATTAGTAGTGAATGTTTACAGTGGTACTAGCCTATAAAATAAAATGGTTATTTTTCTTAAATACTTAATTTCTGCCATATTATGCTTTTAATTATGATTAAGCTTATAGTAATGTCAATAGTTTTTTATCTCTAATATTTTGGTGGGTCTTGAAATAGATTATACTTGTCTAGGTGGGTCGTGGAATGGAAAAGTTTGGGAACCCCTGTTCTAGGGAACAAATTAATGAAACATGGACAGCTGCCACAAATGAATATGTCATAGGAACGAATTAACAAGTTGTATGAATGAATAGACTGTCCTGCTCGCGTGCGCAGCCCTGTCAAAGCCAAGTGCCCGATATGCAATAATTATCTAGGGAAATTATGATTGAACATGACTTATTACTACATTTCAATACAAAAGAACTTTGTACTGTATCTCTTTTAATGTACTTTTAAAGTTTGTATCATATTAAAATAATTATTTTCGTGTAAGATCCAGCCCCTTCACCGTCACTCACAGCCGTTTGCACGTGTTTTGCGCACGAGTCGCACGCACCCCAAAATGAAACTGCTTAATCGACCATCGATAGCTTTTATCGATTGCATCTCTTATCGACAATTAATCGATCGTCGATTAATCGTTGACATCCCTAATATATATATATATATATATATATATATATATATCAAAAAGTACCGATAAGAATACCGTTAAAGTACCGGATCGATAAGCGGTATCGGTAAGAGTAGTAATACCGTTAAAACCTTAACGATACCCATCCCTACTCACACTCACAGACACTCGCACACACACACACACACAGACGCACACACACACACTCATGCACACTCACGCACTCACACTCTCTACACACACACACGCGCACACACACACATGTTGGTTTTTGTGGTTTATGGGGACTCTCCATAGGCGTAATGGTTTTTATACTGAACAAACTGTATGTGCTATTGCCCTACACCTACCCTACACCTAAACTTAGCCCTCACAGGAGACTGTGTGCATCTTTAGATTTTCAAAAAAACACCATTTAGTATGTTTTTTAAGCCTTTTGAATTACGGGGACATAGGCAGTGTCCTCATAAAACACCTTCAAATTGTAATACCTCTGTCATACCCATGTCATTATACAAATTTGTGTCCTCATAAACCACATAAACCCGCACACACACACACACACACACTCTCCACACACACACACAGACACTCACTCACACTCTCCACACACACACACACGCGCACTCACAGACACTCACACACACTCTCCACACACACACAGACACTCACACACACTCTCCACACACACACACACGCGCACTCACAGACACTCACACACACTCTCCACACACACACAGACACTCACTCACACTCTCCACACACACACACGCGCACTCACAGACACTCACACACACACGCACGCACACACACACAGACACTCACTCACACTCTCCACACACACACGCGCACTCACAGACACTCACACACACTCTCCACACACACAGACACACACACACACACACTCACAGACACACACAGACACTCACTCACACTCTCCACACACACACACACGCGCACTCACAGACACTCACACACACACACACACAGACACTCACTCACACTCTCCACACACACACACACACGCGCACTCACAGACACTCTCCACACACACACACAGACACTCACTCACACTCTCCACACACACACACACACGCGCACTCACAGACACTCACACACACTCTCCACACACACACGCGCGCACACACACACGCGCGCACACACACACTCACACACACTCACACACACTCTCCACACACACACACACAGACACTCACTCACACTCTCCACACACACACACACGTGCACTCACAGACGCTCACTCACACTCTCCACACACACACGCGCGCACACACACACAGACGCGCACACACACTCACACACACTCACACTCACTGACTGACTGCACATCAGAGAGCGAGTCTGACTGCTCACAGTCCAGAAATGTCCCTGCTGTTTGCCTCAAGATCGGAGGTGTCCCTCAAATCAGCCCCGTGATATTCTCCAACAACCTGAACAACAGCAGCCTACAGCACTCTCCTCTCATCCTGAGCTCAGAGAACAGACCAAACACACACCCACATCTGCATATCACAGAGAAACATCACAACAGATATATAGGTCAGTGGACCATCCGAGAGAAACACCAGCACAGCACCTCACTGCAGCGGAGGGCTTAATGCACCGGACAAATAAACTTCAGCTAAACTACACACAGAGCAAAAGAGCTCTCCAGTAAAGGGATAGTTCACCCAAAAATGAAAACTCTGTCATCATTTACTCTCCCTCAAGTAGATCCAAACCTGTATGAATGTGTTTGTTCTGAACACAAAGAAAGATATTCTGAAGAAAGTTTGTAATCAGGCTGTTTTGGGACACCATTGACTTCAATAGTAGAAGAAAAATACTGCTCTGTTTCCTTCATTCTTCAGAATATCTTCCTGTGTGTTCAGAACAAACACATTCATACAGGTTTGGATCTACTTGAGGATGAGTAAATGACAGAATTTACATTTTTTGGTGAACTATCCCTTTAAGTTGATGAATGCTGTCTGTGACAGCGCTTTTAATTGTCAGTAAAGGTCTTTTGGGACATGTGTACAGAACAAATACAGCATTGTTGTACCCACTGTGTGAGCATAGCTTCACTGAAACGTCCAGTTTTACATACTGTTACTTTAATAAGAAACAGTCTCATCTTTAAAATTTTGCCCATTTTTTCATTTAATTCAAACAATAAATGCTGTTTTGGCGGTCTTTGATGAGGCATTTTGTGAAATATTAGACGATATGTGAGCCTGGAGCACAAAACCAATCATAACACAGGTATATTTGTAGCAATAGACAACAATACATTGTATGAGTCAAAATTATACATTTTTCTTTTATGCCAAAAATCATTAGGATATTAAGATCATGTTCCATGAAGATATTTAGTAAATTTCCTACCGTAAATATATCAAAACTTAATTTTTGATTAGTAATATGCATTGCTAAGAATTCATTTGAACAACTTTAAAGATGATTTTCTCAATATTTAGATTTTTTTGCTCCCTCAGATTCCAGATTTACAAATATCGTCCTATCATAACAAACCATACATCAATTGAAAGCTATTTATTCATCTTTCAGATGATGCATAAATCTCAATTTGGAAAAATTGACTTGTTTTGTGCTCCAGGGTCACATACACTCATTATAGTTCACTTTACATGTTAGTGATGTCTTAATTATTTAATGCAAGTTATAAATATGTTATGACAGCCACTGGGTAAACGAATATATTAACAACAAATATATATTTTTTAAATTTAGAAGTTAATCTAAGAACTGCATTGCGTGCAATCTACATGTCTGCATACATTTGTTTATTATTATTTGAGTGGTGATTATTATATTTAAAAATAAACAGTAATTTAATCTAGGGCTCTGTTGTTAATTGTAAAACTATAGTAGGGCTCCTTATAGTTTAAAGCAGAAGCTGAGGTGATCTACCAAAGAAATCTGAATTATAAATGACTTTATTTGAAGAGCTAGGCTATGTATTCAATAAACCACTGTTTAATTAAACAAATCGATTATGTTGGCATGCAGTGAGTGTCAGATTATGATGCTGCAAATTATAATAATTATATATAGGTATGATGACATAGCAACCACTCGCAGTGAACATTCTGTCTCAACAATGTGTTCCAAACGGCGTGATACTGTTAATGTGTGTCATTCAATATCTACTCCTGCCAGCCTGGTGGGGTATGTTTCTCCTGAATACGATGGTAACTACGTCGAGTGCAAACCCCTGCAGCGTTGGACGCTTCGGGATTTCAGCCCTGAGGTGTTTTCAGGTCACCGTGACTTTCGGAAGATTTGCGTGGCGTTCAACCGGTCGAGAAGCTTTGGACACTGAAAGTTAGGTGGACATAAATACACAGCTTTTATCTTGGTACTGACGAAATTCCATCGAAATCCATAGAGGAGAAGGTATTTTACTAAATCGCGGAAATTGGGTATAGTCACATTTGTGGCGGGTAACGTTAGATTAGCGAGTGTGAGTGACTCCAGGCCTCGTTCTAAAAACAACAACAAAAGTTGTACTTTTGTGAATGACAATGAATATTTGTTGTGTACTTGTATGAACATGAATTAACAATTAACAGTGATGTGTATTGTTGTTTTCTCTTGTATTCTGGAAATAAATGTTTATGATTATGAACTATAATTGTTTTCAGTGAGGTACGATGCCCATTCCAGCTAAAACAGTAAATGTGCATGATTTCATTTAAAGGAACTAACAAAATTATACCTTCTAGTCAAATTTCATGCAAATATCTGATAAAATGAGGAAGTTACAAGCAAAAATGTGTGAATAATAAGCATTCTCGGTCACATGGCTTCTATTGTGATTAATGTATAGTATTTTAATATATTCCCCGTTATTATAAATATCATAACTTTCGCAATCCTCAACTGATTTTCACAATCCAGGTGTCGTCGTGAAGGGGATTTTCAGCTCTGTCTAATCATGTGATTCATTTTGAGCTTAGGGGTGTTTGAAATGTTGTCATCATACCTATTATATAGTCCATGCTGATACTGAAATGCAGAAAGTGACATTACGCTGATGTGTTGTGCAGATGATCATGTTATAATCATCATGATGATGATAAGTTAAGGCAGAAAGTGGCAGGTCATAATGATGCGAGTATCACTGCACTTTATAATTAGCCAATCACTGCATATCATTATAGGCTGATAA
The DNA here is from genome assembly GCA_023376895.1 of Aspiorhynchus laticeps. Lineage (NCBI taxonomy): Eukaryota > Metazoa > Chordata > Actinopteri > Cypriniformes > Cyprinidae > Aspiorhynchus > Aspiorhynchus laticeps. The sequence continues at coordinate 1,853,007 of CM041802.1, read as the reverse complement.
TGAGAGGCTGCACGTTTACTGAGGATCCAACACTCCCTGCACATCATCTACAAGAACTTCATGCTCATCTTCATGTGCTGTGTGACAGATTATGGTGACCTAATGCATTATTGGGACACCGAGGATGAAGACTGTCCGGTTATGCTAATGAAGGCTGCTAGCTATTGAGTGACAGATGATGGCGGTGATCGGTTATTAGCTTCTGCAGCTGTGCGTGCTTGTTTACAGCACACAGGAGCTAAATCGACGCGGAGCGTCTGTAAACACGCTAGCACCGTCTAAACCCGTGCTAGGACGCCACGGAGCGCGTTTACTGCATTACTGTGTTTACGAGTGCTGCTCGGGGACAATCTGCGCTTACCTGACAGAACTCGTAGCAGTAGTGCGACGCTCGCTCGTCGGGAGACTCCTGGCTGGTCTTCAGAGCCGCCGCTATGTCCCCCAGACGCGTCGAGAGCGCGTTTAAAGCGCTGGAAGCGTCGCTGCGGTCCTGCTCGGCCTCCGCGTCCGCCATCTTCACTTCCAATTCCGCCGCGTACGCACAGCGCGTCACGTGACGCCTGATCACCGTGCGTGCTGACGTACTGGCAGAGTCATGTGACCGCTCGGGTCAAGCGTTGCTCAGTTACGCAGCGTTTTGTAAAGTAATAATAGAGCACAAAACCAGTCATAAGGGTCAATTTTTTATGGATCATCTGAAAGCTGAATAAATAATCTTTCCATTGATGTATGGTTTGTTAGGATAGGACAATATTTGAAAATCTGGAATCTGAGGGTGCAAAAACATCTAAATATTGAGAAAATCACATTTAAAGTTGTTCAAATGAAGTTCTTAGCAATGCATATTACTAATCAAAAATTAAGTTTTGATATATTTATGGTATTAAATTTACAAAATATCTTCATGGAACATGATCTTAATATCCTAATGATTTTTGGCATAAAAGAAAAATGTATAATTTTGACTCATACAATGTATTGTTGTCTATTGCTACAAATATACCTGTGTTACTTATGACTGCTTTTGTGCTGCAGGGACACATATAACATTGTAAACACTGGTCACAAAATATTTGGACACTTGGGTGAAGTACTGTGTAGTTAAAGGTAATTAACAAAGGAACACAGACAATTAACCCTTAAAAATGCAGGCCTTTCCATTAGATAAACTGTACAGAAAGCAAAGGAGAGCACAGTTTCTTAAACCAGAATATATATATATAGATATAACACTTGGAAGCTGACAGACCCACAGTAGAGAAAATTTATGAGAGACAACAAATGATATGAACTATATGATAGTCTGTCTCAAGAAACCTACAAGAAGTCTTAAAGGGACAGTGCACCCACAAATTTACAATTTACTCGCAGTTGTTCCAAACCTGTATGAGTTTCTTTCTTCTGTTAAACACAAAAGAAGATATGTGACCCTGGACCACAAAACCAGTCTTAAGTGTAAATTTTTCGATATTGAGATTTATACATCATCTGAAAGCTGAATAAATAATCTTTCCATTCATGTATGGTTTGTTATGATAGGACAATATTTGTAAATCTGGAATCTGAGGGTACAAAAAAATCTAAATATTGAGAAAATCACCTTTAAAGTTGTTCAAATGAAGTTCTTAGCAATGCATATTACTAATCAAAAATTAAGTTTTAATATATTTACGGTAGGAAATTTACTAAATATCTTCATGGAACATGATCTTAATATCCTAATGATTTTTGGCATAAAAGAAAAATGTATAATTTGGACTCATACAATGTATTGTTGTCTATTGCTACAAATATACCTGTGTTACTTATGACTGCTTTTGTGCTGCAGGGTCACATATTTCAAAGAATATTTCTAACCAAATACTTGATGGTTTGTATTGACTTAACCCCCCCCCCCCCCCCCATATTATGGAAATCAATGGCTACACTCTAAAAAATGCTGGGTTAAATACAACCCAGCGCTGGGTAAAATATTGACAAATCCCAGCGATTGTGTTGTTTTGACCCAGCGATTGTGTTGTTTTGACCCATCGATTGTGTTGTTTTGACCCAGCAATTGTGTTTTGACCCATCGATTGTGTTGTTTTGACCCAGCGATTGTGTTTTGACCCAGCAATTGTGTTTTGACCCAGCGATTGTGTTGTTTTGACCCAGCGATTGTGTTGTTTTGACCCATCGATTGTGTTGTTTTGACCCAGCGATTGTGTTGTTTTGACCCATCGATTGTGTTGTTTTGACCCAGCAATTGTGTTTTGACCCATCGATTGTGTTGTTTTGACCTAGCAATTGTGTTTTGACCCATCGATTGTGTTGTTTTGACCCAGCGATTGTGTTTTGACCCAGCAATTGTGTTTTGACCCAGCGATTGTGTTGTTTTGACCCAGCGATTGTGTTGTTTTGACCCAGCGATTGTGTTGTTTTGACCCAGCGATTGTGTTGTTTTGACCCATCGATTGTGTTGTTTTGACCCATCGATTGTGTTGTTTTGACCCAGCAATTGTGTTTTGACCCATCGATTGTGTTGTTTTGACCCAGCAATTGTGTTTTGACCCATCGATTGTGTTGTTTTGACCCAGCGATTGTGTTGTTTTGACCCAGCGATTGTGTTGTTTTGACCCAGCGATTGTGTTGTTTTGACCCATCGATTGTGTTGTTTTGACCCAGCGATTGTGTTGTTTTGACCCAGCGATTGTGTTTTGACCCATCGATTGTGTTGTTTTACCCAGCGATTGTGTTGTTTTGACCCAGCGATTGTGTTGTTTTGACCCAGCGATTGGGATGTTTTGACCCAGCGATTGTGTTGTTTTGACCCAGCGATTGGGATGTTTTGACCCAGCGATTGTGTTGTTTTGACCCAGCGATTGTGTTTTGACCCATCGATTGTGTTGTTTTGACCCAGCGATTGTGTTGTTTTGACCCAGCGATTGTGTTGTTTTGACACAGCGATTGTGTTGTTTTGACCCAGCGATTGGGATGTTTTGACCCAGCGATTGTGTTGTTTTGACCCAGCGATTGTGTTTTGACCCAGCGATTGTGTTGTTTTGACCCATCGATTGTGTTGTTTTGACCCAGCAATTGTGTTTTGACCCAGCGATTGTGTTTTGACCCAGCGATTTTGTTGTTTTGACCCAGTGATTGTGTTGTTTTGACCTGTTGTGACCCATCGATTGTGTTGTTTTGACCCAGTTGTTTTGACCCAGCGATTGTGTTGTTTTGACCCAGCGATTGTGTTGTTTTGACCCAGCGATTGTGTTGTTTTTGGAACATTTTCATGTGAAACCCATGGTACTTATGTGAAACCCATGTGATCCACATGTGAAAACCTATTAACACATGGAAAAATTTCCACATGTGCCACATGTGCTCTTATGTTGCAACATGTGGTGACATGTTGTCTTCATGTGATCACATGTGAAAAAATATATGGACACATGTGATCATATGTGGAAAAAAAATCATGGACGTGTGATCACATGTGAAAAACAAATCATGGACATGTGATCACATGTTGAAAAAAAAGGCGCGTTCGACTTGAAGCAGCGCTTGCAGAATGATCACTGTATGACATCAAAGTACTGCGAGAGCTATAAGAAAGCAGTCGGATCCTATGCATTCAAATCGCTCTCGCGGTACTTTGATGTCATACAGTGATCATTCTGCGCAGCTCCGCTTCAAGTCGAACGCGCCTAATATCATGGACATGTGATCACATGTGGAAAACATGGTTGGGAGGCCTCCCAAACCTCTTGTTTGAACAGTACATACACTTGTCAAGCCATTTCACATCATTGCTCAGTAATCAGATGCTGTAGAAAAGCAGGCTTTTCATTGGATTTTATTAAAACAAAGTAATCAGCTCTTCCCACGTCATGTGTTTTCCATACTGCTGCTAGACTTTAAGATAAGATAAGATAGGAATCCAGCTCAAATGGAGATCCAGAATGTCCTGAACCCAATAAAGCCGCTGCCCACGAAACGGATGCGTGTCTATAGCCCCTTTCACACAGTAATAACAGTAAATTACCGTAAAATTACCGGAATGACTTTACCGGTAAATTCAAAAATGTGCTGTTCACACAGGCAACAGCGTTCTGTCTTTTTTCCGGTGAAGCACCATTCACACAAATTACGGTAAATTCTGTGACATCATTAACCGAAAATGACCTCTAAATGGCTGGCCTCCAGGTGTTGTGTTTTTAAAGTGCCCCTATTATGTATTTTTGAAGATGATCTTTCATGCAGTGTGTAACACGGCTCTAAGTGAATGAAAACATACTGCAAAGTTTGAAATCTGAAAGTGCACCGTGTATAAAGTTATTGTCTCTCAAAAGAAAGAGTCGACTCTGAATCATTGAAACGAGTCGTTTTTAAAACAAATCTTAAGCCGTTTCATGCTGACGTCAAAATGAAACATTAGCATATTTCCCGCCCACTTGTTGCCACTAGGTGCAGCTGCTGGAGCTTAAAAATGGCTGTTTCCACGGTAACGCTGTACACAAAGTAGCACTGCACTCTGCTTTAAATGAAATCGACCAATCAGAGCAGATTAGCGTCACGCAAAGGAGGGGTTTGGAAAAATGAATCGTTGACTGAATCGTTTGGGAGTCGTTGAGCAAATAAGGTAAAAATAAATGCATATTATAAGAAAATGAAAGTGTTTTTTGACCTTGCATGCATGGCAACCTGTTGTTGGGGATCCCAAAACCAAAAAAAGAACCTTTCATAACCCATAATAGGGGCAATTTAAATATCGAGGGCTAGCACGGTCAGTGTTTATGTTGATGTTTTCATTTTTGTGTCAAACGTTCACATTCATGCAGCACTTTTGGCCCAGAGACATTGTATTAGACGACTTCAAACCGAACTACACAGCATGGAGTAAATGCGTCATCTGCGTCAGAATGTTGTGATTGGCTTAGAGCCACTGAAGATTGAATATCATTGGCTCTGGATTGGTCCAGAGTAGACCTCTTACTTCAATGTGTTCTGAACTCATTGATGCTCATACCGTTAATCTTCATTCTGCGCTCACACAGAATCCTTCCAGCAATTTACTGGTAATGTTACAACTTCTCATACCGAACGAATTTACTGGTATTTTTAAAAAGGGTCTGTTCACCAGAGGTTGTGTTAGACTTTAACATTGTCCATCATTTTGACTTCTGTTATAATCTATTATTACCCGTCATTTTATTTTTCATATTTTAATTATAATAACACATTGTATTTTTGTTCACATTTTCATTTTTAATAATGAACCTACAGGACTAGCATATAGGCTTATGCATTTATTTATTTATTTATGATGAGAACAGATGAACAGAGACTGTGCGTCACTTTTCATGTTCGACGCACACCGCAGTGACAGCGGAGGACACTAAAAACAACAAAATATGCTAGGGCTGGGTAATTTCTTTTTATTTCTCGACTCTCATTTTTATGAACCAATATCGATTCTTAAATCCCAATCAATGCTGTTTTCAGTTGATGAATGAACAGTGCATATAGTGCGCCTAAGCACTAAGCTTTGTGCGTTGTTACTTTTGAAATGAAACAAAGTCTCAGATTTCAAATTCTGTCCATTTTATTAGGAAATTCAAGCACTAAATACTGCTTTGGTGCTCTTTAATGTGCCGTGATGATCGCTTTAGCGCCTCAGATCAAGCGAAGCGGCAGCGCAGTGATCTGATCATCTCTTTCGTTTACTAGTGGATCTCGCCCGTGCGTAATCACAGGCATTGCAAAAGACTGGTGACAGTTTTATTTTGGCTCTGGAGCTGATGATCCTGCGCTCTGCTGCCACACTGGAGCGCACTCGCCACCAACTGGACAGGGGTGGGAATTACAGTTATTAATTACAATAGATCACCCTCAGTGTAATCAGTCGGAATATTTTCGGTTAACGCGACCTCTGCTGTTCACACATGATCTCTTTACGGCAATTTACCGGTAATTTTCCAGTAAAGTTTGTATGTGTGCTTAAGTGTGCTCCTTCCGCCTGAACAGTCTCTTGAAAGCCTGCTTGAAGTCCTCGTTGAAGCTGGTGTATAGTAACGGGTTAATGAGCGAGTTGATGTATCCCAGCCAGGTGAGCGCATCAGACACCTGAGGCGATGGGTTAGGCACGTTTAATCCCACCAGCAGCTCTTTCAGGAAGAATGGGAGCCAGCACAGGATAAAGGCTCCCAGGATGAGCCCCAGAATCCGAGCCGCCTTCCTCTCCCGAGACGTGCAGATCTGGTTCCTCTCGTCCAGCTCCGGCGGCTCCGGTGGCAAGCGGATAGCGGCGTGGTTGCGGTCGAACTCCGTGGTGTGGTCAGAGGTGGAGACGTCCGAGATGCAGAAGGCGCGCGTGACGCGGCAGTGGTTCAGCGAGTTGGTGCTGTCGATGCTGCGGCTGCTGAGGTGGCGCGAGGAGCCGCGCTTCTGGTACAGCGTCTTGGCGGCGCTGTAAATCCGGGAGTACAGGATGAGGATGAGAGTCATGGGGATGTAGAAAGCGCCGAACGTGGAGTAGATGGTGTAGCCCACGTGATCGTGCTCGATGATGCACTGCTCCGGGCCCGTGCCGTCCCCGCGCTGCCTCCAGAACAGAGGCGGAATGGAGATGAAGATGGAGATGAGCCAGACGGTGGCCACCATGACGCCGGCGCGCCGGGGCGTCCTCTTGCGGGCGTACTCGATGGCTTTAGTGATGGCCCAGTAGCGGTCGAGCGCGATCACGCACAGGTGCAGGATGGAGCAGGTGCAGCAGGTCATGTCGATGCTCAGCCACGCCTCGCACACGAACGGCCCCAGCAGCCAGGTCTCGGTGGTGATGTAGAGGATGCTGATGGGCATCACCAGCACAGCCACCAGTAAATCAGTGACGGCTAGAGAGCAGATGAGGTAGTTTGCAGGGAGGTGGAGCTTCCTGGTGGTGCTGATGGCTGCGATGACAGCGCCGTTCATCACAGCCGTCAGCAGCGTCACCAGGGCCAGCAGAGACACCACGGCCAGCCGCTCCGTCAGCAGCTCCCCGCCGAAGGCCGATCCCAGGGTGGCGGTGGTGTTGGTGGCGTTGGCCGGAGCGTCCAAGTAATGCTCCATCTCCATCCCACAGTCTCTCCCTCAGTGATCCCTCTGCCCAGGACTAAAGCCCCAGAGACTTGCGTGCTGGATCAGTGACGGCCTGTCAGACACACAGTTAACATGGTGTTTATGTCAAATTAAAGTTACTTACATTTACATTTATGCATTTAGCAGACGCTTTTATCCAAAGCGACTTACATTGCATTCAAGTTACAGTTTTACATTTTATCAGCTCTTGCTTTCCCTGGGAATCGAACCCATGATCTTGGCATTGCTAGCGCCATGCTCTACCATTTGAACTACAGGAAAGTTACTTAAAAGGATTACTAATGACTAGGGTTGCTGCAAAAAGGTGGAACATTTTCAGTAAATTTTGGAAACTTTCCAGGATTCCAGGATACATTAAATGTAATGTATATGTAAATTTTTTGGAATCTTCCAGGAATTTTTGAAAAGTTTCCGGAAATTTACCGAAAATCTTAAACCCCTTTGCAACCCTACTAATGACTTAAAATGTCCAGAGCATGCAGACACAATGGCTGAAATCGGTGCTACTTGACTAGAGAAAACAGAAAAAAGCCTTGAGGTTCGTTTTAGCCAAAAGCTTTAACACACTTTAACACTTTAACCCCTTAACTGTCACCCCCCCTTTTGAAAATAGACTTGAAAGTGCACTATTTAAAGTTAAATTGTTATAATTCATGAACACTTTTGAATACAGACCTATGGTTGGTTTCTTTTTAAAGAAGAAAATCAGCAGATTATTACAGAAGTGAAATCATTTAAAAAAATTAAAGTTAAAAAAAAGGTATAAAAGTTTAAATTTACTGCAAAGAAAATGTAGTGTAATATTTTTATTTTATTTTATATAAAATAAATATTTTACAAAATAGGTTTTAATCCAAATTTGGCATAAAATTAAAGCCATACGTCTAAATAAGTTGTGTTCCAAATTTGAAGTTGATATAAAAAAAATTGAGGTTCCTATGCAATTTTGTTTAGGCGTTATACCACAAACAGCCACCGGGTGTCAGTATTACTCCTATCAGAAAATAACCACCAAATATGGAATCTTGAGACTCAGACCTTTCCGATGATATGTATTTTGTCAAGATAATAATTTTGATTCTATAAGACTGTAATACATTTGAAATATGACACCTCCCACTAAGGGGGAGGAGCCTGCTAAAAGATTTTAAAGTACCATTTCTATGGTAACGCAATGTCCGATTTAAAAACGGGTTTCACAGGATGAATTTCGGGGTTTTAAGCTTCCAAATGATAAATACTATAAGATGATTACTAAAACGTGATGGGAAAATAAGAAAACGAGCAGAATTTTTGTGTCAAAGGTCAGAGCTCCTGTTATGGTGTATATGTTCTGAGGTGCACTCTTGTCATAAATTAATCTATTACTGCTCCTACATAATTTTTAACAACAAACAGGACCTTTCCAACGATTTAAAGCCCTGAAGCTGTCAAAAGTTAGAGGACTGGCAGATTTTTGCTGACAAATAATCATGTATACCTGTGTATAGGTGCAGGTAAAATGGAGAAAGAGTACACATTGTTTGTTTGCTTATACTTCCGACATTGTAAGAGTTTAAAGTTAGTTGAAAATCTCTGGCAATAGCAATGTGAAGTTTATTTCTAACGCACAGTTAAAAACAACTAAAATTTGACCGCAGTGCTTCGCAGTAATAGAAATACAGAAACAACAATATTGAAAACAAAGCAAAACACAGTACGGGAGATTGTGTTAATTTTTATGATGCATTAAAAACCAAGGAGTTTTAGCAAAGATTTAAAATCAGATAGTGTTTGAGCAGCTTTAACACACAGTTTAGGGCCGATAACAGAAAAAGCTTGATCCTCTTGCCGTTTTAGTCTAGTCCAAGAACCATTTTTGAAAGAGAGCCAGGGCTTGACTTTTGCCAAGAGCCTTAGGTGGTAAAAGCTATTTGTCTGGTTTATAAAAGAAAGACAACTATTCCAGATTAAGATTTTGGATATTATACCCATCAAGGGGACAGAACACAACAATCTCTGTTTCGGATTCATTTAAGTTAAGAACGTTTAGTGACATCCAAAGTTTTAAATCGGATAAGCAAGCCAAAACAGACTGTAAGGCATTTGAATCATTCAGTTTCAAGAGGTTCATCTGCAAAACAATGAAATGAAACACCATGTTTACCTAAAAATGGTGGAAGCATATATAGAGAAAATAATAAAGGGCCAGGATAGATCCCTGTGGGACACCAAAAATGAGGGGAGCTGCAGCAAGACAGACTGATAAACTTATGTTTCACAGATAAGAGCTAAACCATATTAGGACATTTCCTTTAATCCCTCACAATACTCAAAACAGGAGATGAGAATATATTGGTGTTAAACACAGCACTCAAGAATAGCATGATCACCTGGGTCCACAGTTAACTTGTGCTTTACACTGTCCTCCAAAAGTTTGGAAACGCTCTAGAAAAGTGGGGTTTTGGACAATATAGGCATGAATCCTTTTTAATTTGTAATAATTTTGCACTGATAAGGGACAACACCAACTACGAAAACATATTTTATTACATAAACAGTTTATACATAGAAAAAAAATACATTTTAAATGTAATATTTGTAAACTATCTGACCTAAATTGTGTTCTAATTGGTTGATTGTATTCTAAACTTAATTGGCAATCAATTGTTGAAGCTATTAAGGTGTGCTGAGCCACAAATCTGTTATAAACCTGTGCCAAGTTTAAACCAGTAACCACAGCATGTCTGACTTTGACATGTATATATTGACATTATTATGTAATCAAAATGAAAATGATTATTGCTGGTCTTCAATGATAATGTCAAGTTACTTTAATGTATTTGCACCAAAAATGATGATATCATCCAAAACCACACTTTGCCAGGAGTGTTTCCAAACTTTTGGAGGGCAGTGTAAGTCACACTTGTCTGAACCTTGCTACATTAGATAATACACCACAGATGTAGTTTATCACATTAATAATCAGCATGTTCCACTAACCACAAACAAACAAACAAACAACACCATTTCCATTGTTCTAGCATGTCTAATACAACAAATTCTGTTTGTCAGATGTTTTGATTGAAGTGCCTAACCTAACCTTAACCGTGTTTTATTCAAGGCATTTATCTCTACATATGCTGATCAATTATTAAGATCTTAATAATTACTCTGTTTTATTAATTAATGTGTGTTAGCCTGTGTCTGGGTTTTACGAAGCAGCTGTTTTCATATAAAAAATCTCTAATGTCATATCAGAATTCATTTACAGAAAAACAGCTCAATTTCAATGTGTTCATAGCAATAATATTGACTAATATTAATAAAATGTTTGATATTGAGAATAAAGTAAATAGTACTTCACAACAGATGGTAATTATAGCACTTTACATGTACAATAATCCAGGGATGTAACTACATTTAATTTGTTTTTAACCATTTTTGTTTAACCAGAAAAACTAAAACATTGTTGTACATATTGAATGAAGTGAATTTAACACAGGTTTTGTGTCTCAAGGGCAAAGTCAGCAGTGGAGACTGTATTTATTTAATGCAGTTATTAAGAAGAAACATAAATTGCTTTACAGAAAGAAGGCTGTAGAGCATAGAGCCACTGCAGAGATACACACAAACAAACACATGCATAATCACAACACATCCGTATAATTTCAATCTTATTTAAGCAAAGAGTGGAGCTAATTAAGCTCCTTCAGTTATGAGCATAGCACGTGCTAAATATAACCTTCTTAACATGTGAATTTAATGAAGAAGTAAGCCATTGCTGGTCACTGGTATTAGCAGAGCTATAACTCACTGTGTGAAGGGACATACACTATAGTCCACCAGAGGGGGCGCCAGCACCTGATAAGGGGGGCACGAGAACCCAAGTACTCCAGAGTGCACCCTGGACGATGGGGCGGGGCGACACATTTGGGCGGGGCGACCCCAATTCCATTGGTTTATAACATGGCAAATCTTATTGGTGTAGACCCGAGCATGCATTCCTTTGTGTACGATTTTGTAATTGATTTGGCCATATTACAGAAATATTATGTGCTAACTCTGGAATCATAGGCCTATCTTAATTATTATCTGTTTAGTAACCATGGTAATTTTAGTCAGATGAAGTCATCGTTTACAAATAAACTCTTGATGACTTCACCTCTGGGTTGTTCAGGCTGAATAGCTCTTCATTCATATTTCCCTGAGGATCGGCAGGCCGCGGATCAGCACTAAATTGGGATTTTATACGCAAATGGTGATAATTTACTGTATTTTAGAGATGGACAAACACGAACATAAGCGGCTGATTTTACGTTTTAAAGCACAACTGTTTTTTGTTGTTGTTTAAAGAGATGTTACGTTGCTCAATGCGTCACAGACTTGTAGGTTAATAAAATGTTTTCATGGCAAGCAGTGTTTCCTTGTTTATATCTTAATGAAATATTTGAGCCTATATTGATTCTCTTACAATTTTAAAGGTTCCTATAGTAAATAAGTGCCCATGACATCAGATATTAAAAATCACATTTCTGTATCCACACCCTCATTGCGTGTTCTAATCTGTGTACGAGATGAATTTAGATTCAGTTATTAACACTCGATCATTGCAGCCATATAGACCTGCATAACTATCGAATATGAAATCACTCAGAGCTGTAAATCTGTGGAATAGGTACGTGAGCACTTTTAATGAGTAAAAGAGACCTTCTCTGTGATTAATATTTTTTTTTTTTATTAAAGACTATAATAACTAGGTCTACTAAAAATCTAAAATCAATATAGTACAGTGATTCCTGGTTCTTTTTAAAGGACTGAGCCACAAAACCAGTAATTTAATTTGTGCATAGTCTATATAGCCTATAAAAGTATAAATAAAAATGTTGCAGAGAAAATTAATATTTATTGCTTAAATACGCACTAAAGCACATTAATAATAATAATTGCTGTAGGTCAGATTTAATAACAGCTGTTTTAGTAAACAAAAACATTTAAAATAGGCCTATATGCAAAAAAATAAAAATCATTAAAAGGTTTTTATTCCCATTATCCACACATAAAACCCCAGTTCATGCTGATGGACTATTTGGTATTATTGTCTTATTTGTCAGCGCAGTTGTTCTTTAAAATAAAACCATTTGCGGGTTTGTCCTATGTCTTACTAAACTACAGTGTATTATCATCGTAAGTTTTTGTTTATCCACCGATCCTATAATAAAGAATATGGCTACATATAAATATACATTATACAAAACAGCTAAATCTCAAACAGTGGATCATTTTTATCAACATCGCCCAGCTAAAACTGCTCAATGTTTAAGTATCTGCTTCTGTGAAAAGTGCAATAATATCTGACTTCATTTAACGTGCAACGTCCCACCTGTTGAGATTGAGGACCACTATTTACGTTCATCACACAGAAACATAATTCATATTTCTCATAGGTGAGGCTATTTATAGCATAGATAGGACTAGGCTATATCATGGCCACGAATTAAGAATTTGTTCCCCAGACTTAATTCGTGAGCCGCTCATATTACACAGCTCTGTTCTGCCCGAAGTACTGAAGTACTCGGAGATGCCGCCACCAAGCGATTGATAGGAACTTAATCTAACTAATTCGTCAAAAAAACACATTTGCTAATTGATTCTAACTAAAATCGTTGTTGTTAGCACTTAATATTTCTGTAGTACAGCCAAACAGCGTAGATCATTCATAAAAACGTATATTAAAGAATGCTCTTGCAAAGGTCTACACCAATAAGCTCTGCTGTATTATAAACCAATGAAATTGGGGGTGGGCGGAGCGACACGTGTCGCCCCACCTTAATGTGTCGCCCCGCCCCATCGTCCAGGGTGCACTCTGGGGCTACTCCGAGAACCTGAGGCATACACTCGAGTAATTATGAGGACGAGCTATCAATTTTTGAGGCATCCACTAGGGGGCAATCTGATTAGTCCCGCAGCTAATTATCAGGCAGCTGTTAGAGCAGAGTTGGTGCGATCGAGTTTGAGAAAAAGCAAGTAACGTTGGACGTAAAAAAAAAAATGGACCGGTGGCTTTTTAAGATTAATACCAGTGAAAGTAAAAGGGGTGAACCGTCTGACAAAAAAGAAGAGGAGTGCCCGTCTGAAGCATCACGACTTCAAACTGATGACGAACCCTCCACGTCAACGGGGATCTCCACACAGAGAGGATTAACTGCAAAAACCAAAGGCCTGTGTGCATCAAAGCCATGGATGTATGACGGACAGTACATAAAATACGGATTCACGTGCATCACAATTAATAACGAACCACGTACACAGTGTTTTGTATGTTCAGAGGTGCTTGCAAACGACAGTTTGAAACCTGTGAAACTGATACGTCACTTACAAATCAAACATCCAATGTTAAAAGGTCAAAAACAAACTATGACCAGCCAAACAACTCTGCCAGTAAAAGCGCTTACTGCTTCATATGAGGTGGCGCATTTAGTTGCCAAGGCCAAAAAGCTTCATACAATTGCAGAGAGCCTCATTCGTCCAGCAGCAATGGCCATCTGTAGAACTATGTTTGGAGAAAGTATGCAAGTGACATTGAACAAATTCCACTATCGGACAACACCATAAGCCGGCGTATCACTGAAATGGCAACTGACGTCAAATGTCAGCTAATTGAAAGTTGATTTTTTTCATTGCAATTAGATGAGTCGACAGACATCTCGAACTCCTCCCAACTACTTGCATTTGTCCGCTACCGTCATGAGAGAAAATTGCTTGAGGATCTGCTGTTTTGCTCATCGATGGAAAAAACATGCACAGGAAGAGATATTTTTGAAAAACTCATCACCAAACACCAATGACTTGTACATATGGGTTCAGTCATTTTAGACACTTACAAAACTGTTGCAACAGAGATGAAATACAATTTTTAAATACATGAATTATGTTCCCATCGTTGTTGCCACAGATTTGGAAGTGCATTTTTCTGTTCTAAAGAAGGGGGTGCCAATACTTTTGTCTATATAGTGTATGTACAAGTCATTGGTGTTTGGTGATGAGTTTTTGTCTCAAGGTCTGCATTTACAGTCACACCAGAGGTGTTAAACTGGGATTAGGACTTGGTTTTATGCAGACCAGTCAAGTTCTTCCACACTGACTCAATCAATCATTTTCTTTTTGAACCTTGTCTTATACACAGAGACATTGTCATGTTAAAATAGAAAAGAGTCCAAACTGTTGCTATAATATTAGAAGCACACAATTTCCTAGAATATCATTATATGCTTTAACATTAAGATTTGTACTCATAGAAATTACTAAAGTAGTCAAACCTGTTCATTAGAAGGGGTGCCAATACTTTTGGCAATATAGTGTATTTGTTCAGAACTGTTTTGGCTTGTAAACAGTGCATATTTCTCTCCCGATTCAAAACAGATGACTCTTTCACTGGAGAAAAAACATATTATAGATTATAGACTTGTATTTTAGCTGGAAGCAACAGTTTAAAAGCATTGATGAAGCTGTTGACACATCTTTTGTCTTCTCCAGATGTTAACTGATGGACTGGAGTGCTGTGGATTATTGTGATGTTTTTATCAGACTCTCATTCTGACGGCACCCATTCACTGCAGAGCATACATTGCTGAGACACTGATGCAGAGACACATTTCTACAAACCTGATGAAGAAACAAACTCTATATCTTGGATGGCGATAGGGTGAGCACATTTACAGCTAATTTTATTTTATAGGTGAACTATTCCTTTAAGATTATTCCATTTTTCAGATTTCTATAACAAGCTACACGACTGAATCACTTCATCAATCATCTCTCAGACACATAATCACACAACATTGTGCTCCGCAATTCTGAATAAAACTATTGTAAATGCTACAGTTAAGTCATTCAAATCTCAACAACTGAATTATAATAGTTACATTCGTTGGTTAATGAAAAAAATAGCAAATCTAGTTAATTATCTGCTATTGAACTTTTTTTTGTCTTTATATAAGTATGTCTTTATGTAAGTATCTTTATGTCGCTTGCATGAGAAAGAAAGTCAAATTCCGGTATCCATCAAGTCAGCTGATAGCAAATAATAACCACTGTTAGCCATTATTATTAATATTATTTATTGTGAGGGATAAAGTGCAGTTACCCAATCTTTATCAATTAGTACACTGCAAAAAATGCTTTTCTTACTTCGATTTTTTTGTCTAGTTTCCAGCCAAAATGTCTAAAAAAATTTAAATCAAGAAGGATTTTCTAGACAAGTAAAAATAATTGTCTTGTTTTCAGAAAAAAATTGTTAAAATTAAGTGAGTTTTTGCTTGAAACAAGCAAAATAATCTGCCAATGGGGTAAGAAAAATAATCTTATGTCAAACAGAAAACAAGATTATTTTTACTTGTCTAGAAAATAATTTTTAGATATTTTGGCTGGAAACTAGACAAAAAATCTAAGTAAGAAAAGCATTTTTTTGCAGTGTATTTATGCATTTTTGCATTATAACCCTATGCTGATCTGGACAACGGTCATTATTCACAAATTCTGAGCTATGTAAAAAGTGCTGTCATGTGTCGTTAACAAAAGTCAGCTGAATTAAAGCATTAAAAACGTAAATGATAACACACTCACCCAGTTGTAACGGTGCATGTGCATGTGAGCTATTAACTCTCTCCCAGAGACATGTTCACTCTCTCTCTCTCACACACACACACACACGAGTGTTTTCAGAAGACTGAATATCTTTCTAGAGGTTTCGTGTCTCCTCCAGGACCCGTAGCAATCACACTAACGATAAAGCCATGAATGTGCAATCACACAACAGTAGCCTGTAATTGCACAGTTTTGATTGACAGCTTGGCCGGTCCCTAAAGGTCAGAGGCGGCTCTGAAATCATTCAGAAGAGGTTCAAGCCTCACAATAACACAATCACCTCTGGCACTCTTCACAAGCAGCGTTCGTCGATGTTTTACATGTAGACTCATTACATGTAAAGTGTCTGTCGTCACACACAGGCCTGAGCTCTCGTCTGTCCGCACATCTCTAAGTGAAGCACGATGTGAACTCATGAGGTGAGATGATTACAGACAGGGTTTGAAAATTAATGAGGTCTGGGGTGAGGTTAAGAACTGTGCAATAATGACCCCACATTCAACTCATTATATACAGTAAACACTTTAAAAGAGACAGACATGTAGATGTTTATGAAAGATGTTTTCTCTGTTTTGGAGGAATGAGTATTGCTAAATGATACCATATTGCACCATTACTATAAGTCAGGGGTGTATAATTTTATCAGTTATTCATGCAACAATACATATTACTATTATAGTTTTCATTAATAATCATTGCTATATAGATTATAACTTTGTCTAGTGCTCTTATGAATTATGTTAGCATGACATATTTTTTTCATTTTGTAACATACTTGTTCGACAGATCTCTGCACTAGTGGCGATCATTGCAGTGTTGCCAGATATTGCTGTGAAAACAAATATAAGCCAAATTTTTTTTTTTTTAATTGAAATTAGTTCAAATCTTTTGTAAATATGATAAGATAAAGATATCGCTAGCCCTAAACCGCAACTTCCCGCTTTGTTAAATTTCTAAAGTGTCGAATTAAGCAGAAAAGACAAGTCCAAAGCCGCTTATAATAACTGGATCTGGCAACACTTTCTCACAACACCACAACGATCATATTTATTATTTATACGTTCTAACAAACTGTCTAAACTTAATCATACATACAGACACTGAGTTTTAAACAGCAGATCAGTCATTTAGATCAGGGGTTCCCAAACTTTTCCATTCCATGACCCACCTAGACAAGTATAATCTATTTCAAGACCCACCAAAATATTTGAGATCAAAAAACAATTGACATTACTATAAGCTTAATCTTAATTAACAGCATAATATGGCAGAAAATGCCTTCACAACCCAGCATAAGAAGCGAAGCAGAATTATCTCAAACAGTTTGGAGATTAAAATAATTGTGAAATAATTGTAAAAATAATAAACAGATGTGTCTCATTTTAAATAAACACAAAAAACCGAGATGACAAATTTACTTCAGCCAGAAATGTACTTTTGCAACGGTTAAATAAATGTTCAGCTATATCTTCAAAAGATTTTTTAACTTTGGCACATTTTTTTCTCTATATAGTGATGATATTGTAAGGAAATAATAGGAAATTTTGTAAATTCTGTTATACCAGCATGTGGAAATGTTTGTATAGTGTTACAATTAACCCCGCATTTGTGCCCCGCTCAACCCGTACATGTGAAATGCTTTTTACAGACAGTTTATGGATTAAATGCATATGAAGGAACGAAAACAACAAACTCTTTACATCTCTCGGAAAGATACAGTGCAGAGTTCAAACAGACTAGAAATGAATGAACAGCCTACCTGATACAGTTTTCACAACATTTGAATTTTCCGGTGAATGCAATCTCAAAATGAGCGAGTTTCTTCTCATTAATAATGTGGGCCGAGCATTTTAATAATGAACCGTCACTCTCAGACTGCTCGCAGATCGCTTTCTTCAAAGAACTCACCAAGTCGAACAGTGGAGAATGACGAAGAACAGCGGAAAGTGACAAAGAGCGCCGAAGAGTGCCGAACGAATACGGAAGAGTGCCGAACGAATACGGAAGAGTGCCGAACGAATACGGAAGAGTGCCGGACGAATACGGAAGAGTGCCGAACGAATACGGAAGAGTGCCGGACGAATACGGAAGAGTGCCGGACGAATAGGGAAGAGTGCCGAACGAATACGGAAGAGTGCCGGACGAATACGGAAGAGTGCCGGACGAATACGGAAGAGTGCCGAACGAATACGGAAGAGTGCCGGACGAATACGGAAGAGTGCCGAACGAATACGGAAGAGTGCCGGACGAATACGGAAGAGTGCCGAACGAATACGGAAGAGTGCCGAACGAATACGGAAGAGTGCCGGACGAATACGGAAGAGTGTCGAACGAATACGGAAGAGTGCCGAACGAATACGGAAGAGTGCCGGACGAATACGGAAGAGTGCCGGACGAATACGGAAGAGTGCCGGACGAATACGGAAGAGGGCCGAACGAATACGGAAGAGTGCCGAACGAATACGGAAGAGTGCCGGACGAATACGGAAGAGTGCCGAACGAATACGGAAGAGTGCCGGACGAATACGGAAGAGTGCCGAACGAATACGGAAGAGTGCCGAACGAATACGGAAGAGTGCCGAACGAATACGGAAGAGTGCCAGAGTGCCGAACGAATACAGAAGAGTGCCGAACGAATACGGAAGAGTGCCGGACGAATACGGAAGAGTGCCGAACGAATACGGAAGAGTGCCGGACGAATACGGAAGAGTGCCGAACGAATACGGAAGAGTGCCGGACGAATACGGAAGAGTGCCGAACGAATACGGAAGAGTGCCGGACGAATACGGAAGAGTGCCGGACGAATACGGAAGAGTGCCGAACGAATACGGAAGAGTGCCGAACGAATACGGAAGAGTGCCGGACGAATACGGAAGAGTGCCGGACGAATACGGAAGAGTGCCGGACGAATACGGAAGAGTGCCGGACGAATACGGAAGAGAGCCGGACGAATACGGAAGAGCGCCGAACGAATACGGAAGAGCGCCGAACGAATACGGAAGAGCGCCGGAAGAATACGGAAGAGCGCCGAACGAATACGGAAGAGCGCCGGACGAATACGGAAGAGCGCCGGACGAATACGGAAGAGCGCCGGACGAATACGGAAGAGCGCCGAACGAATACGGAAGAGCGTCGAACGAATACGGAAGAGCGCCGAACGAATACGGAAGAGTGCCGGACGAATACGGAAGAGTGCCGGACGAATACGGAAGAGTGCCGGACGAATACGGAAGAGTGCCGGACGAATACGGAAGAGTGCCGAACGAATACGGAAGAGTGCCGGCCGAACGAATACGGAAGAGTGCCGGACGAATACGGAAGAGTGCCGAACGAATACGGAAGAGTGCCGAACGAATACGGAAGAGTGCCGGACGAATACGGAAGAGTGCCGAACGAATACGGAAGAGTGCCGAACGAATACGGAAGAGTACCGAACGAATACGGAAGAGTGCCGAACGAATACGGAAGAGTGCCGAACGAATACGGAAGAGTACCGAACGAATACGGAAGAGTGCCGAACGAATACAGAAGAGTGCCGAACGAATACAGAAGAGTGCCGAACGAATACAGAAGAGTGCCGAACGAATACAAAAGAGTGCCGAACGAATACAGAAAGAAAGTGAAACTCACATAGCAAGTGCATGCACGCAGAGTGAGAGTGCAGAGAAGTCGGAGATGTCATCGGTTTAGTGAGTTAACGACGCAGATTCAACAAGCACTTTCTAAATGAGGATGGCGTGTGCGGAAAAATGAAAAGACTGCAGTGAGTTACAAAGGAAACGGGAATCGCATCAGTTGTCGGTCATCTCAGGGACACTGATGGTATGATAACATCGCTCTTTAATTATATGAAGGACTGATTATCACATGAATCTGTGTTATTCCATTACTATAATGCACAATACGAAGGAGAACAGTAACTTGTGTTATGCTATAATTATTATTTAAGTGCATAATGTACAACTTTCGTGTATTCATAAGAAACGCGACAAAACTGCATATATCACGTGTTTGGTTGCGAACCGTTATGATGTTATGCTTGAATAAGAAGAGAAAGTAAGGAAAATTGTAACTATTGAAACAATAGTATGTGTAAAGTTTATGCAAATTGTATTGTGCTCACATTTAATTAGAAATAATGATGTATCCTTTTCTTTGTTTATTTTTCATTTTTCATTTAAGGTTATCAACCTATGTGAATCTACCTACCTACTTGAGCCAAATACAACAGTTGAAAAGTGATTCTGGAGTTGTTCCCTGTGTCCACTGTAGTTGGCTGATGCTTTTTTCGAGTTAGAAGCAGAAGTTGATGTGCAAAATTCCCAGTTAACTCGATAGTACCCCCTGCTTGGCCGTGTCCACACTTCTGCTTCCGCTGCCCTCACGTCCATTGATGGTGCCAAGCAAAGGGGCTACGAGAAGCTCCCTCCCGTCGCTGTGCACCTCTGCCCGCCCATGGCTCTGGGATGGAAAGCCAAGGCTGTTATGCTGCCTTCATCGGAAATTTCCTATTTCCCACTTATGAAGTCGTGATTACGAGCTTGTTGTATTCAAGTGCTTTAATGTCAGAAATAATAAAATGTAGCATCCCATTGGTTGACAATCATATAAACATTAACCACGCTACACATGCAGTTTGCTGACAATTCTGGAATTTCGGTCAAATACATGTTTATTTCACTGCTTATAAAACATACAATATGCTTCGAACGATTGTTCATATCTAGCCTATAAATACACTACTTTAGTGACAAGACAACGGGATGTAGTTGTTGTGAGAACAGCATTGACAGCAGCAATGGTTGTCCCCTCCACCATGTTTAAAGTTTATGACCCGCCCAACTCAGAAACTATTTCAGAATTTCCCAGAAGTAAATACGACTTGAGAGGCTGTTCAAGTCCAATTTCCGATTCGGAAACTCGTATTTACAATAATTCCGGCAGCACGTGAAGGCAGAGCCTTGGAAGAGTCCGGCCCAGATCCAGCTGCCTTTAACGAGCTGCGCAGCGTGACTGACCTGGCCCTGCAGCTACTAAGAAGACTGCCCATGCGATCAGCATTTCAATGGTTAAACCTCATACAGATTAAGGAGATGGACAAGAGCACCTTCCTCTACTCGCCAGTCTGTTTGGCCCTGCTGTACACAGTTTTGTGAAACGCTTTACTGCAACACAGAAGTTGTTGCAAACCATGCGCCACTTCTGCCCAAGTGCTCCAGTTCTGTTAAAGGGTTAGTTCACCCAAAAATGAAAATTAGCCTGTGTTTTTAGGCATCCTAGGTGTACATGACTTTCTTCTTTCAGACGAATCCAGTCGGAGTTATAGTAAAAATTGCCCTGGCTCTTCCAAGTAGAGACCTGCACTCCCGCGGGACCTAACACAACAGGGTGCGGTGCGGGACAACTCTTGATGGGCGGGTGCGTGTGCGGGCGGGAACAGACTTGTGTGTGTGTGAGCGGGACGCGGGAGGATACAATTATTCGCGGGACTCCCGCAAAATAGAAATGATCTAAACATAAAATGTATAAAACATATAAATTCTTATTTATCTGTTGCACAAATGCAAAAAGAAGAACTAATATTAACATTAAAATTATTAACATGGCAGAGTTTCTATTTATAACACGTGTTGAAAGGTTCCACAATGTAGCCAATCACAGACTCAGCTGTTGATTTCTGGAACTCAATGGCCAATCAGAGGTGATTAAGTTGGCCAATCAGAGGTGATTAAGTAACTCACCGCAGTGCTGAAATTGCGTGCTCACGAATCGTCTCATTTTAATACACGAAGTGTAGACATTGTGAAAGGTTCATTGTGTTATAACAGAGCTTTATGAGATCGCGATGAACTGAGATGTCAGCTTTTAGTGATAATAAAGGAAGCGCTGCTCGCATTTTGCCATGCCTAATGCATGCAGCAGCCCATGCTTGCTTTTCTGTTCAAAATAACAGTGGTTTATGAATGTTGATGCTTAGCATAAATAACACGTATTTTATCGGGAGCATGATGTTGTGGAGTTTAGGAGTTGTTACAGAACCATTTCATGTACATTTCTTCGATGTACTGAAAAAAAATCTATATAGATTACTTTTATGCAGGCTTTTGCGGGCAGGAGCGGGACAAAACATGAATGTCATGGGCGGGTGCGGGACCAGATAAATACCTCCTGTAGCGAGTCCAAGCCTTTTTGTAAGAAAAATATCCATATTTCAAACATAATAAACACTTCTCTCTCACTTCATCTGGTATGCGGAGGCCGATCCGTGTGCCGATCCGATCGCCACCAGAGGGAACCATCTCCTGAGTATTAATATTCACGGACTCCATTTCCCACATACCCCGTACCTGTGGCTGATTACCGGCACAGGTGTTTCACATTGACTCTGGTCTATATAAGCTGTTCTCCCAATCACCCCATTGTGAAGTCTTGTTCTGCCATGCAAACATTTCCGAGCGTTTCCACTGTGTATGATTCCCCATGTATGACCTGGACTGTTTACTGGACTCTGATTCCTTCTGCATTGTTATCTGATTATTCTGAGTGTTTGCCGCCTGCCCTGATCCTTAGCCTGAACTCTGACTGTGATTCTGCCCTGCCTACGTCGTGTTTGAAGCTCGTGATTGAATTCTGCCTGTCTGACTTGCATTCTTTTTTAATAAAGCTGCACATGGATCCTAATGCCAATGACTCCTCGTTACAAGTAACGGATACTTTTTGCTGTAACGCAGTAGTGTAAGGCATTACTAATCAATTTTCAGTCATATTTTACTCAGTACATGTTCAGTAACGCTTGCGTTACAACACACTTTTAGCCCAAAATTTTATTGTTCAAAGAAAAGAAGAAGAAAAAACAGCAAGACCGCGAGACATTAACGAATCAAACATGCCGCAAGTAAGTTATATTACCTGTTTGTGGTCAGTGTGGTGTCCAAGTTTGTAAATAAAGACTAAACAACGACAGCTTCTGATGTATTTGTTTAGCGATTTATTTAATTCATCTCCCTCTCGCTGGTGGAACTTTGTATTGTGTGACGTAGCCCAGTGAAGGTGTGTTTAGGGCAGGTTTGTGCTGCGAGGCTACTGGCCCGTCAGTGGAAACACGGCATGATTTCGGCCTCTGTGCTCGAGGTCCGAGGCTATTAGCACCCCCCCCCTGAGTTACTTTTTGGTGAAAGTAACTCAAAAGTAGCCTAATACAGGAGTCATGTAACGCATTACAATTCTGAGACAGTAATATTGTAAGGTAAGGAATTACTTTTAAATAACAGTAACAAGTAATCTATAATGTATTACAGTTTGGAAGTAACTTGCACAACACTGATACCTGCATATTTAGCAAGAATTCACGTTAAACATATTTAGCTAGCTTGATAGAGAAGGATATCTCTCAAGGAATTTGTTTGTTAGATACTGAATATTTCCAGCTGAAAGCATGATTTAAACAGGTACGGTACTTATTCACACGCAATCGCTTTCAAACAAATGTAATCTTACAGTGCTGCTTCATCTGTATCTGATTTCGAATGAGCAGAAATCTGTAGGTAAAATAACTGACAAAAACACTGTTATTTTCATCCTTCACAAACTAAATCTGCACTGCAAAAAGCAGCAATTATAGCTTTTAATGCTGACAGCCATGTTATTAGCTTGTCATGTGGCACGTAAGGCTTCTTCTGGCGGCAATTGTTTAATTTGCGCACAGACTGCACACAGGATTGTGTCTATTCCTCTCACAAATCAATCGTTTTGCTTTGGAAGACTTGGAATATTTTATATTTAAAATATTGAATAAATTATGACTGTAGTTGTACCTGCCTGTTATATCATGTGTTTTATTGACAGACGGTAGGTTTAGGGGCAGGGGTTGGGTTACGTGCTCATAAATGTGTAAATAATGTAAACTGTTGTGACCGTTTACATTGAAAAATCACACCCCAACATACACTGCCCTCCAAAAGTTTGGAAATGCTCTAGAAAAGTGGGGTTTTGGACAATATTGGCATGAATCCTTTTTAATTTGTGATAATTTTGCACTGATAAGGGACAACACCAACTTCGGAAACATATTTTATTACATAAACAGTTTATACATAGAAAAAACTAACCCATTCATCAACATATCCTCCATTAGCAGCTATTACAGCTCTGCATAAATTGTGTTCTAATTGGTTGATTGTATTCTAAACTTAATTGGCAATCAATTGTTGAAGCTATTAAGGTGTGCTGAGACAAAAACCTGGACCAAGATTAAACCAGTAACCAGGCATCACAGCATGTCTGACTTTGACATCTATATATTGACATTATTATGTAATCAAAATGAAATTATTATTGCTGGTCTTCAATGATAATGTCAAGTTACACCAAAATTTGCACCAAAAAATGATGATATCATCCAAAACCACACTTTGCCAGGGGTGTTTCCAAACTTTTGGAGGGCAGTGTATATACAATGGCAATATTATTACTCAATGTATATTTTAATCATGACGATACAATTCCCAATGCCTTTCGCGTCTGCATACTGACGCCAAAGGTTTCTTGTTTAAAGCATGGCATGTCGAAAAATGACCAAGCATCAATATGTGATGAGTTGGCAGTGAGAGTGTGTTGGAAAATGCTAAATATGAGTGATTTAGAATCACCTGCATGAACACAAAGAGACCGTTTATAAGATACTGGCTCACACTTTTGAAACAAGCATGCATTAAACTAGACTTTTCCTTGTCATTGTCTCTCACGTCTTCATTTGTCATGGACTCGTCTATCAAACGCTGCAGTGTTTGTTGTGTCTGGCTTTGTAAACCGCTGATGAACCGTCTCACATCTCTCAGATGGTCAGGATCCCTGAGAGAAGATGAAGAAGAAGATCTGGAGGTTCTTCACTCCTCCACTTGGTGGGGACAGAGACAGAAACACACTCACGTCTATCACAAACCAAGCCAGGGGTTGTTCGGTAACACTTTACAATACAGGTGCACAAATATGCATTAAATAATGCTTAACTAATGCACAGATAATCATGAGTTAATGTATAACTCATGAAGAACTAAACCATTTATTAATGATTACTGCATCAGCAACTAATGTTGAAAAAAACAATAGAGCCCTGCCAAACACACAATAGAAAATCTAATGGATTTAATGGTTATTGTATTGGTTTTAATGGAAGCTATAATGGTGTCTACTGGTATGTGATGGATTCTATTGGTGGGATGTTAAATCATATTGGAAAAATGCCCAAAACACACTACAAAAGGGAATTTTGTAATGGTTTTACTGGAAAAAGCTAATGGTTTATAATGGTATTTTAATGGAAACCATTGGACTGGTTTCTATTAGGCTTCTATTGTTTTTTTTTTAGCAGGGATATGATTCAAAGATTAAGTAATCAATAAATTGTTATCAGTTAAATGTGTCATAATGTATTAATTACCTAATAACTTATTTTATTAACTAATTAAGTAAATTCATTACCACATTGGGTCGAAGCCATGCCTTTAAACTTCAGTTGTCTGCTTTAATTAATCATTAGCTAATGATTTGCAAAGATATCATTATGTTATGACTTTACTTGTTGAGACACAGAACTATTAACTAATTAAGTAATATGTCACTGTGGTTATGGATTTTGAATTAGTTAATCATGTGCCTCAATAAGTAAAGTCACACTATAATTATACCCATGCAAATGATTAATTAAAGCAGATAACTGGAAGTTTAAAGGCATGGCTTCGACCCAATGTGGTAATTAACATATGAATTTACACTATTAGTTAATAAAATAAATTGTAAGGTAATTAATACATTATGACACATTTAACTAATCACAATTTATTGATTACTTAATCTGTGAATCATATTGAATGTTCATTAGTTGCTGATGCAGTAATCATTAATAAATGGTTTAGTTCTTCATGAGTTATATATTAACTCATGATTATCTGTGCATTAGTTAAGCATGAATTTATGCATATTAGTGTCACCGTATTGTAAAATTTTCCAAGAGAAATTAATGCATGTAGAAGACATCTGAGGGATATTTTGCCTCAAAGAAAATGAATGATTCTTTTTGTTTTGTTTATAAAACAACTGTGTATTTCTGTTTCCAGTTCAGCACAATAAATCATCATGATTCATTTTCTGGAAGCAAAATATAATTTCTCATATCTTTGGATTTTAGGTTGAAATATGACCTGGACAAGATTGTGAGGTTCACCCAACAACCTTTCTCAGATCATTTGTGAAAGCTTTGTATTAAATGACAGACTAAAAGTGATTTTGGATGGGTTTAGGCCTGCCATCATTACAATGACTACGTTTACATGGACATCAGTAATCTCGTTATTTACCTTATTCTGAATAAGACAATATTATGATTAAGGTGTTTACATGAGTTGCTTTTACAGTGGCATGCAAAAGTTTGGGAACCCCTTGCAGAATCTGTGAAAATGTGAATAATTTTAACAAAATAAGAGAGATCATACAAAATGCATGTTATTTTTTATTTAGTACTGTCATGAGTAAGATATTTTACATAAAATATGTTTACATATAGTCAACAAGACAAAAAATAGCTGAAATTATTCAAATAACCCCCTTCAAAAGTTTGTGAACCCTTGGTTCTTAATACTGTGTGAGGTTACCTGGATGATCCACGACTGTTCTTTTGTTTTGTGTTGGTTGTTCATGAGTCCCTTGTTTGTTCTGAACAGTTGAACTGAGCTGTTCTTCAGACAAATCCTCCACGTTCTGTAGATTCTGCAGTTTTCCAGCATTTTTGCATATTTGAACCCTTTCCAGCAGTGACTGTATGATTTTGAGATCCATCTTTTCACACTGAGGACAATTGATGGACTCAAACACAACTATTAAAAAAGGTTCAAACATTCACTGATGCTCCAGAAGGAGACACGATGCATTAAGAGCCGGGGGGGTGAAAACTTTTGAACAGGATGAAGATTTCCAACTTTTTTTTTGAAATTTTGTTGAAATATATATTTTTTTCCATTTATTACTGCCCTTCTTAAGCAACAGAAGATACTTGCATGTTTTCAGGAGTGATGATATTACTGCGCCGAGGTCGAAGTGCTGCGAAGTGCTCTTCCGCCACACATTATAGTTATCATTTTTATCCGCTTAGAAAATCGCCACGTTTTCCTTTAAGGTAATCAAAAATCTCTGTTTACATGGTAGACTCTTAATCAGAGTATTGTCTTAATGGTATTAAAATCGGAGTATTGATGTCCATGTAAACGTAGTGACTGTGAATCTCCTCCAGAGATCATCAGGAAACTGAATATGTTTAAAGTGTCTCATGAGCAAAGAAACCACACGATGAACCTCAATCTGAAACTGATCTTAGATTCTCTTTCTGTCCAGTTCTGTTCAGTTTAGTGTGTTTTCTTTATTATATTTAATTAACTTCACTGTATTCATCAGTTTTAATCTTTTATTTTTTAACTCTATTCATAAATATTACTGAAAATTAGGATTGGTGGTTGTACTTGACCTTGTCGAAGAGTGTGTGATTCATTAAGTTCACCTATTAAAAGTATCGTCATCATTTATAGCATGGCTTTCGTTGTTTAGAGAAACACTGAAGGAGGATTTTGAAGACTTGTTTCCATTCAGTGACAGTTCGTAGTGCACTAAAGTATCTCAACAGTAGTCCAAATGAATTATTATATTCATTTAGATCCAAGTTCTCATCTCTGGCCCTCGAGATCCATTTTAGCTCCAACTATTGAGTTTGATCAAGGTTGGAGCTAAATTTAGCAGTAAAGTGGCCCTCGAGGGCCAGAGATGAGGAGCCCTGATTTAGATGTGTGTGAGGAACAGTGTTGGGTTAGTTACTCAAAGCATGTAATATATTAGTCATTACTAGTTACTCCTTTCAAAAGTAATATTGTTACTTCACTTATTACTTTCTGGTAACAGTAATTAGTTACAC
Organism: Aspiorhynchus laticeps; assembly: GCA_023376895.1. NCBI lineage: Eukaryota > Metazoa > Chordata > Actinopteri > Cypriniformes > Cyprinidae > Aspiorhynchus > Aspiorhynchus laticeps. Next base: position 1,825,307 of record CM041802.1, on the reverse strand, counting down.
TACTAGTTACATTGTTTCTTCACGCCGCACAGAAGTTGTAACTGTGTATCTTCCACATAAATGTTACTAATAACATATTTCTGCCTCATCATTTGACCAAAATCCACATTATTAGTTATTACAAACACTCAATGATTGATCGTGATATTGTATTAATATCATTAATTGTCAGCTTGAAGCTAATTGTAATTTCTCCGTTACACATATACGATTATATTCATTATGTATTTTATCAAATCACATAAGTTTGTAAGAAACGGTTTAATTTTCCAAAAAGATGTTTAATTATAGTAATATAATGTAGCAGATGCTGATCAGAGGGATGTAATGCAGAGTAAAGTAATACACAACAGTGTTCAGATCATCTTTTTTCCTGACAAAATCAATATAATTCAATATTTATATCTGCTGAATGTAATATTTTCCATATTCCGAGCTCGCCTGCTGCACCTCATCACATGCATGAGTCGTGAAATTATGAACATAAATCTAGAAATTATTTGATTTTAAATCAGCGGGTCGAGGCATCAAAAGCAACTAAGCTGTTTTATGGATGGTAACTGTATTATTATTACTGAAATCTTATTAGTAATTAGTTACACTACTAGTTATATTATTACAGTAACTAAATTACAGTAACTAGTTACTGCCCAACACTGGTGAGGAAGAGTCACATGTTCATGTTTGTTGTAACAGAACATCTTCCTGATGTGGGATGTTTTTTCTAAAAAAGCGACACCAACCAGACCGTAGTATTATTAGTTCATATTACATCAAAAATAATACATGCATAATGAATGATCTATCCGTGTTTTGACAGTTTCAGTAAGCTGAACGATATATATTTCACGGTGATGAAGTGCACCATGATAACAAACAAACTCTGACCTCTTCTTTTGGTGTGACACAGCAATACGCTCACAATAACAAATACACTTGATCAGTCTGATTTTAGATACTAGTTCTTTTGAATAGTTTGAATTAGTTTGTATTTGTATATTTTCCATTTGCATTTTTTTCAGCTGCTTGCACACATTTTCAAAACTTTGCCTCTTTTTCTCAAAACTTTACACACAAATCAAGAATTGCACACTTAATGCAAAACGCCTCACATCTCTTGCAAAATGAAGCACTGTGTTCAAAATATCACAAACACATCTCTAAAGCAAACATTTGCCGTAATATTAATTCCTCTTAGATATTTGTGTGTGACACAGAGAATTGTGTGTTGTGTTTTGCAAAAAGTGTTTTATGAAATTGAAATATACTGTATTCAGTCAAATCAAAGGCTGAATTAGTGTATGGTTTTGCAGATTTGGTGCGTGCTTCAGCTTTCAGAAATTGTGTGACATGTAAAGATTGTGTGTGTAAGCGCAGTTGAAAAAAAATGTAATTGTAGTTTTAGTTTTAAGTAATAATATACATTTTTGTAATTTTGTCATGTTTTTTTTTTTTATGTCTACACAGTTTTTATTCATTTTTATCTCAGTTTTAGTTTTTTATTTAAATGTTGTTTGGGTAACACTTTATTTTGATAGTCCACTTTAGACATTCTACTAACTATTAGGGTTGTCACGATACCATAAAAATGTCTTACGATACTATACCAGCTGTAGTATCACGATACCATGCCGTATTGTGTTAATTTAAAATTCAATTCTACAAAATGAATCAAAATTTCATAAATAAATTAGTGCTGTCAAAGTTAATAACACAGGTCTGCATAAAACCAAGTCCTAATCCCAGTTTAACACCTCTGGTGTGACTGTAAATGCAGACCTTGAGCCAAAAACTCATCACCAAACACCAATGACTTGTACAGACACTATAGACAAAAGTATTGGCACCCCTTCTTTAGAACAGAAAAATGCACTTCCAAATCTGTGGCAACAACGATGGGAACATAATTCATGTATTTAAAAATTGTATTTCATCTCTGTTGCAACAGTTTTGTAAGTGTCTAAAATGACTGAACCCATATGTACAAGTCATTGGTGTTTGGTGATGAGTTTTTGTCTCAAGGTCTGCATTTACAGTCACACCAGAGGTGTTAAACTGGGATTAGGACTTGGTTTTATGCAGACCAGTCAAGTTCTTCCACACTGACTCAATCAATCATTTTCTTTTTGAACCTTGTCTTATACACAGAGACATTGTCATGTTAGAATAGAAAAGAGTCCAAACTGTTGCTATAATATTAGAAGCACACAATTTCCTAGAATATCATTATATGCTTTAACATTAAGATTTGTACTCATAGAAATTACTAAAGTAGTCAAACCTGTTCATTAGAAGGGGGTGCCAATATTTTTGGCAATATAGTGTACATTTGCATAAAGCATCCATATTTGTCCATGCCCATGTTGATTAGAGTATTACAAATTGGAAAAGTATTGATTTAAGGTACATTTAGAACAAATAAAAATGTGCGATTAATCGCGAGTTAACTCATAACAATCATGCGATTAATCGCGATTAAATATTTTTTAATCGATTGACAGCCCTAAAATAAATAGATGTAAATGAAAACAGACAATATTTTTCTCTGAATACTTAATGTGAATGACTGGCTATTGTTATCCATGAAATGTACTCATCTTAGCACTGCACAGAAGCTGCATGAAGTGACATTTAGATGTGCATTTATACATTTAGACTGTATTTAAAATGGCATAAATAATGTTATGAGATTAAAGTTTTAAATACAAAATTCTGAATATATAAATATGTTGGAAAATCATGTAATGTGCCTACTTTTAGATGGGAAACTTAAAACCGCCAGCAGGTGGCAGAAGTTCGTGATTGAATCACTGAGTCAAACGATTCTTTCAAAACGGCTGAATGCTTCAGGAGCGAATCACATGACTGTTTATATGAATGGCTCAGTGAATCAGCAGCTGCGTTTACATGGACCATAATAATCCGATCATAATAGGACTAAAGCACAATCGGAATAAAAAAGTCACATGTAAACACGTCAATCGGATTAAAATTTCGATCGGATCGTAAGGGGTGGTTTATTCCTTCTGTAATCCGAACGAGAGGACTTGTAAACACTTGATCGGATTGAAACCCGAAACTGGAAAGTACTGCGCATGTGCAGTGACGTAAAAATAGCGTAATGACGTATGACGCACGGAACGAGCTGTTCTTCCCGGTGAATAAAAGTGTTATAAGTGAGTGTCCAGTCAATATAAAACACTGCTTTCACTCAGCGTCTGTGAAGTGGAGCAGGACAACGTCCCACCAGTCCTTGTTTAAGACTCTCAGCCACACTAGTGTTGTCAAAAGACCCGGTACTTCGATACCAAGTTGGTACTGTTCCTGTGGCTCAGTGGTAGAGCATTGCGTTAGCAGCGCAAAAGGTTGTGGGTTCGATTCCCAGGGAACACACATAGTATAAAACATGTATAGCCTGAATGCACTGTAAGTCGCTTTGGATAAAAGCGTCTGCTAAATGCATAAATGTAAATGTACTAAAAAAATGAAAACGTCACGGCACCAGGTGTCTTTAAGTCCCGGTGGTACCGAGTACCCGGTCGACCCGGTTCTTGCTGCGTGATCTGAAAGCTGCAGATGCGCTCGCTTCATAAAAGCACTGAGACAGAGCGACATCAAACGGAGAAAATGAATCAAACTAATAAAACACTTTAAAGACTGACACCCGGATCAAATGAAAGAGTTCAAGCAGGTAAGTTTCTATTTAATATTTAGATATTCTGTTATGAATATTATTCCATATTATAATTTGAATGTCGGATTAAAATAAACATTGCCGTTATAGCGGAGTTAATCCTTAGCATAAGCTAATATAATGAGCATTAGAATGAAGTTTCTTTATTAACTATTTAATGCGCCTATAACTTTTATTAGGGTAAAAACAACAGGAGGACATGATGGTATTTACTATTGTTACACACCAGAGGCTTTTAAATGAATTGTGAATCTAAAATATGTGTGTTGGAGAATACAAACAGTTAGTGTTTATGTCATATCAGTCCGTCAGAAAACAGTTCTGGTCTGTTTTTTAATTATTATTATTATTTTGCTAGTTAGTTGCTAGTTGTTGTTATTCTTGGCTGGATAACTAGCAGTTTTAAAAGCCCTTTTGAAATTAAATATGTACACAGTTTGTATTAAATGAAAGTACAGTCAAATGTTATCTCCTGTATAGACTTTACAATGACTTCATGTTATTATCTAACATCAACTTACAGTGAGTGAACAATATATTTTTACAACATTAATTAATGTTTGTGAATGTTATTTAATACAAACACATGATCATTGTGCATTAAATAATTTTAACAGATTGAACTTTGATTGATTGATTGATTTTATGTATTTGTAAATTTTGAAATTAACCCTAAGAAGAATAATTGCAATATATAACTATTGTTTATGTGATAGGTCATGTTATCTAATAGATGGAATCTTATTGTAAAGTGTTTTTAATACTACAGTTTCCTTCCATTTGAGATACACTTGTCTTAAAATATATGTAATCTTATCTAAATGTATTATACAAGCTTATATTAAATGTTATATTTTAGCTGGAGTCAATGATCTAATGGTGTATTTGTTCAGACTCAGTCCACTGCTTTACTAATATTATATTTTCCTTTTCAGTTTGTGTGTCAATGTATTTAAACAACTGTTATTCATTTCTAGTGAAAAATAAGTATTTTAGTAATGAAATAAATAACTTAGCTGCCACCAAAGATGTTGTGGATCATTACAAGCTCTTCAAACACAAACGCTGCTTATGAAGTCGTCAACTATACTCTGAGCTTCGGGACGCATCTCGTGAATCTGATGATTCTGATGTGAATATAGTCCTCCTGAGACCCCCCCCCCAAAAAAAAAAAAAAAAAAAAAGCTGTGTGAATTTAGTATTTTTTCATGTCATTACATTGTTCTGAACATAAGAAAAAAAATTAAAAATAAAATTTTTGAAAAATTATATTTTATTCATATTTTATTCTATGTGCTTTATAGAGGACACTATGACTCAGTTTTTCTAAAAAAAAAAAAAAAATGTCATGAATAGACATCAAAAATGCAAAAACAATGGGATTTTTTTTTTACATCAATCAATTTTTAGGTTTCAGGATTTTTTTATACTAAACTTTGTTTAAGAACGATTCTCAACTATGTTATAAAATATATAATAAAATGATTTGATATACCGTTTTGTTTTATGCAATATCTGTGTAAAAAAATTCCATAAACTGGTTTTCCCATTAAACACAGTGTATCTATACTGTATCAAATTTGCATATTAATGTGTTGCTGTTGGGACAGCATGCTGAAAAAATAATTGTCATAATGAGAGTAATAATTGGCCAGATTTTCATAATAATATCTAATATTTCATAAGAAAATTGATATTTAATTTTTTTTCTTATTCAATTGTTATATCTCCCAAAATGCGTATTAAACATGGTTTTAGTCCTGGTGTCCTGGACGTGTATGAAATTATGTCCTGTTTCATAACAGCAAGTCATATTTGGATTTGAAAACCCATTGTCAGGGTTCTGTCACTTCAGTCTAGTGTTATTCATGGTTTTGTGACAGAGCCCTGACGCTCCCTTCATGTCCTGTGTTTATGTGAGTGCGCGGCTTCGAGTGTGCTCGAGCCGCGCGCTCTCTTGTCTGCGTGCCTTGTTTTGTGTTGGAGCGTGGTGTTCGGATCCCGGCACTCATGTCTTGAGTTTCGGTTTCGTGTCGGGGTTCGGACACTCGCGCTCCATGTTCTGTCTCACTGTGTGAGCGTGCGGCTCGAGTTCGCTCGGCCGCGCGCTCTCTTGTCCACGTGTGTTGTGTGTGTGTGGTGTTGCACGCAGTCCGTGTTTTTATCGACTGCATTCATGTTATGTCTTGTGCTGTGTGGCACGCAGCTCGTGTTTTTCATTGGCTGCGTGCTTTTATGTTGTCATGTCTTGTGTGAACACGCAGCTTATGAGTGTTCTCATTAGCTGCGTGTTCATGTCCTGTTTTGCACATGGCTGGTGATTTGTTTTGCTGGCCATGTGCTTGTGTTTTCGTTTTGTGTGAGCACATGGCTTTTGTCTTAGTTTTCTGTGTGCCATGTGCTCTCATGTCAATTGTCTTGACCCCACCCATCTTGTTACCTGATTATTGGTTAATTTGCCCCACCTGTGTTTACCTCATTACCCTCCTCATTTGCTCCCTTTATAATCTCCTTGTGTTTGCAGTCCCGTGCGAGTTCGTCATTGATGTTACCCTGGATGTATCCTGTTCCTGCTCTGCTCTGCTCTGCCCTGTCTTGTCTAGCCTTGCCAGCTGTCCTGTTTTTCCCCTACGGGGTAGTTTTAGTTTGTTTGTTTTGTTTTATTTGGTATAATAAAGCCCATTACTCTGCAGTACTGAGTCCTCGCCTCATCCTTAACCCCAACCCTGACAGTACGAACTCGCCAGAAGAGGACTCAGCAGAGAATGGGTATCTTCCTCTTCCCATCTCCCAGCTCCTGGGGCTCTGTGAAAGATCAGATGGTCCAGATCATCCAGCAGGCATCCCTGTGTCAGAGGGGGACTGACATCAGGGACTTTGCCCATGACTTCCTTGCGGTGATTGATGATCTGGACTATCGGGACAACAGCGATCTTAAAGAGGTGTTCAACAGCTGCCTCGACGAGCCCCTCAGTCTCAGGGAGATGGGGAGGCTGGGGAGACAGACGTTCTGGGAGTTTGTGTACCAGATTTACCATCATGGCGGGCCTGATTCTCTGGACCTTGAAGAGCCCCCTCTGGTACACTACCCCAACCCCAGTCCTCCAGTGACCCGCACACGGAGACGGAGGAGGAGGAATGGCCCCGCCTCACTCTTTCCAGCTGCGCCCTCAGAGTCGGCTAATGAAGCTTTTAATACTACAGTTTCCTTCCATTTGATATACACTTGTCTTAAAATATATGTAATCTTATCTAAATGTATTATACAAGCTTATATTAAATGTTATATTTTAGCTGGAGTCAATGATATAATGTTGCATTTGGTCAGACTCAGTCCACTGCTTTACTAATATTATATTTTCCTTTTCCAGCTGCAGGAAGATCATGAAGCCCCAGCAAACCCTAAAACAGATGTTCTTCAGCAGAAATATGACAAAAACTTTTGGGTGGAACTTGTTTATTTTTTTCCATACTTTTATTACTTGTGGAAAAACTTGAAATAATTTTCTATAAGAATAAAGAATGGCATAGGTTTTTGTGCAGTTTATTTTTGTTTAACTTTATTAATAAAAATGTGTTTTTTAAGTAGCATATTTTTGTGTTTTGCTTTGGTACCGAAATTGGTACCGAGAACCGTGGATTTTCACTGGTATTGGTACCGAATACTGAAATTTTGGTACCGTGACAACCCTAATCCACACACGACTGGTTTTGGGCACTTTTACTGCTTTGTTAAGTAAGCAGCACTGCACAATAATTAATGTGCTGGTCGTCGACTAATTAGGACCCGAAGTAAATAAATATCAAGTGTGCTTTTTAAAACAATCCACGAGAACAACGGGAAACTGAATATTCATGAGATTGTGCGAATGTCAAAAGATTAAATCCGATCAGAAGCTTGTGACATGTAAACGCTCACATCAACCCGATCACTTTATTTAGCGTTCATGTAAACACTACGTTCAGATTTAACAATCAGAATGAATTCATTCGGATGGAAGCAAAAAGTGTCCATGTAAACGTAGCTTTTGATTCAGAGGCAACGCGGATTTGGATTCACTTCATTTCACTTTATTTATAGAGCACTTTACAACTGCACCTGCAGACCAAAGTGCTGTACAATCAAGAAACACTCATTAAAACACACAACTTAAACAAAACACATTCTACTAAAACAGCAAAAACTAGCCCACACTCTCAAAGGCTAAAGACAAGAGGTAGTTTTTGACTTCAACTTTAAAAACATTCAAAGTTGAGACCTCTCTAAGTACCTGAGGAAGTCTATTCCAGAGCTTCGTCCCTGCAACAGCAAAGGCCTGATCCCCTTTTAACTTTAAATGAGTACGAGGGACAGTAAGCAATAACTTATTATTGGATCTTAGAGACCTAGGTGCTTGACGAACAGCAATGAGCTCAGACACGTAAGAACACAGAAACGAAACAAAAACAGCACTCTTGCCGAACTGTCAGGAGCATTTTTGCTTGCATATCTTGAAATTTCCAAGTTAGCAGCATGTATATTAAAACATATTCATTTATAATGTTAAAAATATATATATATAATGATTGATAAGAACCAAGTGTAAAGCTGCTATGAATAGAATTGCATTTGTGATCGCAAAGATGCTTCCAGAAACGAACTATTACACCTGTTCTAGTAGTGGTCAAATTAATAAAACGGCGAGAATACTTTCTTGTAAGATATTATGAGGCTTTATACAGCTTTCCTGTAGCTCAAATGGTAGAGCATGGTGCTAGCAACGCCAATATCATGGGTTCGATTCCCAGGGAAAGCAAGAGCTGATAAAAAATGTAAAACTGTAACTTGAATGCTTTGGATAAAAGCGTCTGCTAAATGCATAAATGTATATTATGATGTTGAATAAGTGATGCTTGAGCTGCTGTTTTTTAAAATGACATCAGACGGTCTGAATCAGACCCTTTCTTCTGATAAACTGCAGCATGAACAACGACGTGCGAGAGCAACTTCTCATTGCAAACTGAACTGAAGCGTCGGGAAACACTCAATACCATATAAAGCATATACACAGACTATACTACACACAGCAGACAGACATTTGGCAATCAACTTGTAATGTTTCTGCTGGCATGCATGTTCAAATGAACGTTTTAAACAGTGTTGCTGCCGTGCATACAACATATCTTACGGTACTACCGTATGGATGATACTATCGTTTACAAAATGCAATGGCACCGCAGGTATTTTTAAGCTTTAGTATCGCGATACTACCGTAGCACCGCTGTATCGTGCAACCCTACTAACTATAAGTAACTTTGTAACTACATGTCTACTACATGTCAACTAATTGTCATTAATTTGCAACTACATGTCTACTAACTCTCAGTAGGGTAGGTTTAGGGTTAGTAGAATAAGTTGATATACCTGTAAAGTTTCTCATAGTCAGTATGTTGTATGTTGTGGACCCATCAAAATAAAGATATTAAGCAGACAGTCTACTAATACTCTAATGACTGCTAGTTGACATGTAGTTACAAAGTTACTCACTGTTAGTAGAATGTCTAAAGTGGACTATTGAAATAAAGTGTTACCGTTGTTTGTAGATATTGTGTTTAAATTCTACCTTGGCAATGAGCTGAAACAAAATACATTGATTTTTAAATATTTTATTATATTTCTGATAACATTTATTTCAAGTAACTAATATACCCTGTACAACCTGTTTGCACATTCTTCTTATATTATTATTTATTAAGTCTACAGTATGCTGTCCTGCACACTTTTTTTTGCACATTTTATTTTATATTCTATTCTTTTTATTTTAAATTTTCTACTTCATTAATTTTTTTACATTTATGAATATTCTTTGTGTTTGTATTCCATATAATTGCACTGTCCATGGAGCGGACCTGACTAAACATTTCACTGCTGGTTATACACTGTATAATTGTGTATGTGACAAATAAAATCTTGAATCTTGAATATGTTTTTATGGTTTTAGTTAACTGTAATAACCCTGACTGAGTAGCCTTAGTCTGATTGATTTGTGAAGGGATCATTTCTGCGTCCTATGATATCCCACAATCCTGTGCGGTCGTTTCCATGAATGCGTCTGATGGTGGTCAGTTTGTGTGTCAATGTATGTAAACAACTGTTATTCATTTCTAGTGAAACATAAGTATTTTAGTAATGAAATAAATAGCTTAGCTGCCACCAAAGATGTTGTGGATCATTACAAGCTCTTCAAACACAAACGCTGCTTATGAAGTCGTCAACTTTACTCTGAGCTTCGGGACGCATCTCGTGAATCTGATGTTTCTGATGTGAATATAGTCCTCCTGAGACCCCCCCCCCCCCCAAAAAAAAAAAAAAAAGCTGTGTGAATTTAGTATTTTTTCATGTCATTACATTGTTCTGAACATAAGAAAAAAATGTTAAAAATAAAATTTTTGAAAAATTATATTTTATTCATATTTTATTCTATGTGCTTTATAGAGGACACTATGACTCAGTTTTTCTAAAAAAAAAAAAAAAAAATGTCATGAATAGACATCAAAAATGCAAAAACAATGGGATTTTTTTTTACATCAATCAATTTTTAGGTTTCAGGATTTTTTTATACTAAACTTTGTTTAAGAACGATTCTCAACTATGTTATAAAATATATAATAAAATGATTTGATATACCGTTTTGTTTTATGCAATATCTGTGTAAAAAAATTCCATAAACTGGTTTTCCCATTAAACACAGTGTATCTATACACTGTATCTAATTTGCATATTAATGTGTTGCTGTTGGGACAGCATGCTGAAAAAATAATTGTCATAATGAGAGTAATAATTGGCCAGATTTTCATAATAATATCTAATATTTCATAAGAAAATTGATATTTAATTTTTTTTCTTATTCAATTGTTATATCTCCCAAAATGCGTATTAAACATGGTTTTAGTTCTGGTGTCCTGGACGTGTATGAAATTATGTCCTGTTTCATAACAGCAAGTCATATTTGGATTTGAAAACCATAACATTTTCCTGAGATGTTGCTTTATGACAAACAATTAGAAAATTATTCAGATTTAAATGACAATTACAAAATATAATCATATTTCCATAAGGATGTAAAATTTTCACTAAATTAATTTGAGCCATATGTAAAGACCTAAGAGAGGGTGTGTTCATGATGAAACATCTAATAATTTAATATCTCTATAAAGCTCTGTACTGTACATCCAGACTTAACACTGTCTCAGAGATATACACTACAATATAATATCCACTACAGAGACACAAACTCCATATCTGGGTCTCAGGAGGATAGGCAGCTCTAATAACAGACATGTGTGTATTATAATGCTGCTTATGTCCTTCATCAGCATGACTAAACCAGCACAGATACAGCTATTGACACATCTGTGGTGCATTGATTATTCAAAGCTCTATTGAAGGGAGATTACTCGAAGCGTTGAGTATGATCTGCACGTGGCCGGTGGATCTCCAGATGTCATGAATTAGGGCCAGGTGCGCAGAGCATGAATTATGCAGCAGTGGCTATATTGGATTACACATGGCAGATGATATGCTGACCGCAGTGCTTTATAATGACAAGCTCCTCTGCAGAGCGCGGTCATCTTCACGGATGGCACGGCACTAAATCTCCTCCTGTCACCGGAGAACGCGGCTGGATGGATTTAGTCTCTTGGAGTGCCGGTTCTGGACCGGTGTCATGTGAAAGTGTTCAGATTGATGAGCAGGACACTCTTCCCGGATCACGAGGATCCTGAGGGTCTGAGAGGTGTGACCATATACTGCATATACACTGTGTGATGAGATCACATGACTGAGGTGAACGCATGAAGGAATGGATGTGCTGTAGAGATGTTTAGCGCTTGTTTGAAGATGACAAAATAAGCTGCTACTAAACATCACAGATGATCTCTAGAACGTTACAAATGTAACATTTAAACATTCAAATTGATTTTGAAAATTGTAAAACAAATATAGCTATATATATTTAAAAATTAATGTATACTAAATGTATTATTTACTATATAAAGGTATAAATTTAAAAATATACCTCTGTTATAAGATTTAATGTCATGATATAGGCACTGCATGTGTTTTAAGCAGAAGATTATCTATCAATAATCAGTGTGAACATTAAAAAAATGGAATACAATACAATACATCTTTATTGTCAACTATTCACAACAATTTAATTTGATTAAACATTTTTCAAAATGTATTTAATTATTTAAATTGCTTGGAATCAGCATACATCTGTTTATTGTGAAAACAATTAAAACTCGCTGATCTGATTACAGAGACTGAGCAACAACACCCAGACTCTGTTTTAATCATTCTTGGGGACTTTAATAAAGCAAATCTCTCCCGTGAACTGCCAAAATACAGACAGCATGTTACATGTCCCACCAGAGACAGTAAAATATTAGATCACTGTTACACAACAATAAAAGATGCATATCACTCTGTTCCACGGGCAGCTTTGGGGCTCTCTGGTCACTGCCTGGTTCATCTTATACCGACCTACATGCAGAAATTAAAATCTGCTAAACCTGTGGTAAAGACTGTAAAGAGATGGACCAACGAGACAGAGCGGGTTTTACAAGCCTGTCTCGACCTCACTGATTGGAGTGTTTTTGAAGCTGCTGCAAACGAGGTCACAGAGACTGTAACTTCATATATCAGTTTCTGTGAGGACATGTGCATTCCTACCAGAACTCATTTAACTTACAACAACGACAAACCATGGTTCACTGCAAAACTCAGACAGCTCCGTCAGGCCAAAGAAGATGCTTACAGAAAAGGGGATAAAGTCTTGTATAAACAGGCCAAATACACACTGGAAAAGGAGATCAGAGTAGCAAAGAGGAATTATTCCGATAAGCTAAGGATCCAATTCTCTTCCAGTGACTCAGCTTCAGTGTGGAAAGGTCTGAAGGAGATAACCAACTACAAGACACCATCCCCCAGCACTGTGGAGAATCAACAACTGGCAGACGATCTGAATGAGTTCTACTGCAGGTTTGAAAAAACACCCCACACCCGCTCTGAACACCACACAACCATTAACACCTCCAGCAACCCCCCTCTCCCCCACACCTGCAATTCGGATAAGCGAAGACGAGGTGCCCCAGGTCTTCCGGAAACAGAAAAGGAAAAAAGCACCAGGCCCAGACGGTGTCACACCAGCCTGTCTGAAAACCTGTGCTGACCAGCGTGCCCCCATCTTCACAAAGATCTTCAACAGATCACTGGAGCTGTGCGAAGTCCCTTCATGCTTCAAACGCTCCACCATCATCCCCATCCAAAAGAAATCCAAAATTACAGGACTAAATGACTACAGACCTGTGGCTGTAACGTCTGTGGTGATGAAGTCTTTTGAAAAACTGGTACTGGCCCACCTGAAGGACATCACTGGACCCTTGCTGGATCCTCTTCAGTTTGTCTACAGAGCAAACAGGTCTGTGGATGATGCAGTCAACATGGGACTGCATTATGTTCTGCAACATCTAGACAGACCAGGGGCTAATGTGAGGATCCTGTTTGTGGACTTCAGCTCAGCCTTTAACACTATCATTCCAAACCTCCTCCTGCCCAAACTAACTCAGCTCTCCGTCCCCACCTCCGTCTGTCAGTGGATCACCAGCTTCCTGACAGACAGGCAGCAGCTAGTGAGACAGGGATAATACACATCCAGCACCCGTACGATCAGCACAGGAGCTCCTCAGGGCTGTGTTCACTCCCCACTGCTCTTCTCCCTCTACACCAACGACTGCACATCTAAAGACCCCTCTGTCAAACTCCTGAAGTTTGCAGATGACACCACACTTATCGGCCTCATTCAGGATGGTGACGAGTCTGCTTACAGACAGGAGGTTAAGGAACTGGCTGTCTGGTGCAGTCTTAACAACCTGGAGCTCAACACACTCAAAACAGTGGAGATGATCGTGGACTTCAGGAGAAACCCCCCTGCACTCCCCCCACTCACCATCATGAACAGCACGGTGACTGCAGTGGAGTCATTCAGGTTCCTGGGCACCACCATCTCTCAGGACCTGAAGTGGGACAATCACATAGACTCCATTGTAAAAAAGGCCCAGCAGAGGTTGTTCTTCCTTCGCCAGCTGAGGAAGTTCAACCTGACACAGGAGCTGCTGAATCAGTTCTACTCTGCCATCATTGAATCCGTCCTCCGTCAATAACTGTCTGGTTCAGCTCAGCTACCAAATCTGACCTCAGAAGACTACGGAGGGTAGTCCGGACTGCTGAGTGAATCATTGGTACAACCCTCCCCACTCTCCAAGAACTGTACTTATCCAGAGTGAGCAAAAGGGCTGGCAAAATCACTCTGGACCCCTCACATCCAGCACACTCCCTCTTTGAACTGCTACCGTCTGGTCGACGCTACAGAGCTCTGAGAACCAGAACGACCAGACACAGGAACAGTTTCTTCCCTCAGGCAATCCATCTCATGAACACTTGACAATAATTATGGCACACACACTATTTATACACTTATACACTTATTTATCTAACACACATTAGTCTACATTTCAATTACACATAATATACCTGTACATACAAAACTGTCTACTGTTATATACCTGTACATACAATTGTCAATTTGTATATTGTTATTGCTTATTTACTTGTTCTTTTTTATTCTTTTTATTATCTGTGTTTTCTGTTCTGTCGCTGTCATTCTGTTGCGCTGCGGTAGCTTCTGTCATGAAAACAAATTCCTCGTATGTGTAAACATACCTGGCAATAAAGCTCATTCTGATTCTGATTCTGATTACATTTACTCAAGCAAAGTATGAGCATGCTTTAGATGTGGAACAAGCAATATTCAGTTAGTTAAAATGCATGAGATTAAAACAATTTAGATTTGTTGATGACAAATGTACATTTTTGTGTTATTGTGTATTTAAAACACAATTTTGTAGTTATTGTGCATTTAAAACACATTACTATTACAGAAATCTGAGCGGTTTCATTTATGCATGATTGACAAATATGCATCACATTAAGTTAGTTTAAAACTGTGTAGAGATCTTTATATGCAATTTAAATTCATGAATCTTACATTTAGACCTAAATATATTTTTGAGTGAACATTCATTGAATAGAAACGAGCAGCATGATAACACAGCCGTAATGAAGAATGTGTTCTGTACCTCTGCACATAAATAAGCATCTTCTTCTCCCTCCATCTGATCTGTGTTTCATCATAATTTGATCTGAAGCACACTTTAATGGCCCTCCATAAAGCTGCCCCGACTCCTTATATAGGGCCCTATGAAATCCTGTTTTATTCGTTTTTAATTTTTCTGGACTCCTTTTTAATGGTCAAATTGAATTTTATTAATCAAAAACATGCCTAATTAATTAAAATCATGAAACTTATACAATTTAACATTCAATTATTAAAAGTGTAACAAAAATGACATGTTTAGGGCCGTATGAAATTATTATTTTTTCTCTCCTTATGTTTTATTGTTACCAAATTCTGTGTTTAAGCACGTCTGATTATTTGAATGCATACACATTTTTTTTATTTATTCTTACAGTAGTGTTATGAAGTGCCCCCCCCCCCTCAGAAATTCTGTGTTGTGTATTTACATTTAACTGATTATCAGATGAAGCCATAAAACATTGATTTAATTTATATTTTAATTAATGAAAATTAAACATTTAAATTGTCAAATAAAGGGGATTTACTATTAAAATTAAAATATTTTGTGATTATTTCTTAAAAAAATAAAGTGTTATTATTTTTCAACAGTAGTAGTAGTATTACGTACATTCTACTAAATAATAGTAATATAGCTATTTCTTTAATAAGTTAAACCAGACTTTTATTTTGACGGGTTGCCGAGTAAAGTTCTGTGTGTATATGATATGACTAGTTTTACTCAAATGAAATGGTAAAATGCTGGTTTTGATCAGTTTTGGAGATATTGTTGATGTATTTATGTCTTCATTGAGACGTCAGACGCTGAAATCACGCGCTCTGTGTATGTAGTAAACAAAACCCTGCTCCATTCACACAGAGACACATGCAGGATTCAGATTTACATCAGATACTAGTCCAGATCACCATTTGATTTAAGTGAAATCACCTACTTTTGATTAATGCATCCAAACTTTGACAAACTCCGTGACATTAAACTTAAATTCAGTTTTTATGACTGGATTCCGTCTGTGTTTTCTGCATCACGGTAATCATAGAGCCCTAGATATATCATAAGAGTGACAGATGATCCGTCAGCGGCTCTATACACACACAGCTGCCTCGTTCACACACTGCGCCGCAGGAGGATAGTGAGAGCGACTGAGAGCTCAAGTGTGCATACAATTCAATATGAAATCCCATCAGATAGCATGATTACAGTCCGCTTGCTGTCCGAGGCTTCTGATTGGCCGGCCGTGCCAATGGAATTTAAATGTATGCAAATGAGTCCGGCTAAACAGGGCTTGGGTCTGGATCTCAGCTTACGTTCTTATGTCCACAGTCTATTTGCAGTGTACTAGAGGAGGCAATTACAAGTAATTACAGGCATCTAGTCACAGGCCACCCAAAATCTCCTCAAGATGCGAGTTTAGATACAAGATTATACAGAAAGTTGTTTTAGTTACCATGTCAACGTTCTCTTTAATTAGAGGAGCAGGCACTGACGATGCTGGGACCCTACTGTGCTTCTGCTCTTCTTCTTCTGCCCTAAAAATATATCCCAATCATGCACTGCTCACACATCTGTCCAACACTAAACCAGTTTGTGTTTTGGATCATAACTCTGGAACCATAAGGACTGAATCCTTGAGTCAAACCTACTAAATCTGTATCTGCCATTAATACAAACTTTATGTTCCATTTTAATTTGAACTTTTTTTTAATGATCTGAAAAACCTGCTTGTTCGTCTGATCTTGGCTGAGCGTCTGAGGCACACGGCACACAAAATTGGAAGCACTTCAGGAGCTAGCCATGGTTTTAACACTAATAAAACCCAAAAAAATAAACATAAAAATCATGGTTCTTGTAGCCATGGTAACTGCAAATTAACCATGGTTTTGTTACTTCAAATAATAATATACAAAGAAGTATTAATATAATATTTTTTGTGGTTATAAAAACAAACCTAAGCCAACAACAGCCTTTAAAATGATTTAAAATGCATTATATAAAACAATGAGGCAACCCTGCTGAAAAAACAATAGAACCATCACAGAAAATTATAACACCATCACAAATGAATCAAAAATGCCATTACAAACCATCAACTTTTAACCATTAAAACCATTAAAAATGGTTTTCTGTAGTGTGTTTTGGAACATATTCCATTAGGATTTATTGATTTTAACAAGCCACCAATAGAAGGTGACCAATTACCAGTAGAGACCAACAGGCACCATTACAGTTTCCATTAAAACCAATACAAGTCCCATTATAACCAGTAAAACCATTGCAAACTTTGTGATGTGTCTATTAATATTATATTAATACAATAAATGCCTGTAAAGGAGCCAAAGGCCTGCTGTTACAGTTACAGGTTCATATCCTTGTTTAATAATCTATTGACCAAACATTTTATTCAAAATATACACTTAATCTTTAATTTTTGGCCACCTTTTTGCGATAGATGACACAGCCTCTATAATTTCTTCAACAAAACACATGTGGACATCACAACCCTTATAAAAATGAACCAAGGTTTTATCATAGTAAAACTGCTTTTGGTGTGATTTCTGAATGCTTGCGACCATAAAATCAATCAGACAAGTGTATTAATAAAATCATAGCCATAGGTAACTGTCTAGAGCTACAATTGTAATTTGTAAATAATACAATTTAATTACAATTTATTTAATAAATAAATAAATAATATATTTTATTAAAGTTCTTTGAGGGAGGGGGCACAACAATGCAATCCTGCTTAGGCACACATTTGGCCCCCTAGTCGTCGGATTGGTTAACTTCTACAGGATTTCCGGGAGACGTGTGTGTCACGTTCTTTAACGTTACGCCTGGAAACAAAGATGCCGTGATGCCAAACCTCCTCACGGAAGAAGAAAGCTGTCGTGTTTACAACTGTGACAGAGCACTTTCCAGATTCTAAATGCTGGATTTTCTAAAGTATGAGAAGTATTTAAACTTGGCATAGAATCTTTAAAATATGTCCAAGAGTTTTACACACCGGTCTATATGTATAGGGTAGAGTGGGGTAAAATGCCCCCCCTACTGTTTGTCCCAAAATAACCGCAAGACAAAGTCAAGATCAATTTTTATTGTAACTATGTACTACGTTGACAAGAGTGATGTAGAGGTTTCACCATGAAAACAGATTTCACAGTAAATGATCTAATATTCAGCAGTAAGAAAAACAGTTGTTGTTTTGTAGAACATCACAGTTGTGTATTATATGAGAACAGCTGGGCCTGTAGATAGAGAGTACGTGTTCATTTAATAAAAATATCATTATATTTTCAGAATGACATCATTTTTTTCTCAAAGACAGTGTGTGGGGTAACCCCCCCCCCCCCAGGGGGGCAATGGGCAATGGGCAATTACTGTAGTTATTCTGTTCTGATCATCAAATCCTTTGTTCTTCTATCAAATTAATTCTAACTGGTTGGTTGAATAAAAATATTTGGACTTTATATTTAAAAATTACCTCAAGCTAGCCAGTTAGCCTTAGCTAATTTTTTTTTTTTTTCAAATAGACTATTATAAATTTGTAATTCTTAATTATTGATTATATTCTTTTTTTTAATTTTAAGCTAAAACTGCCCTGATTTTGCTGTAAATGTTTAAAGCAAATTGCTTTATCAGACTGGGGGGTGTTGGGGGGGGGGGGTCAAATTAAACGTCCCCTTGGCACAAATTAAATTCTTTTAAAAATCTAATAACATGAAAACTCTGGACGTTTTTCATACTTGGTTTATAATTTATGTCATTGTCACTAAAACAATGATAACTTTTCTGAACACATTTAACTGAAAAAAAATGACCCAATCCTTAAGGGGGGGGGGGGGGGGGGGTTATGACTGATGAATTTGAAAGTTGGTACACATCTTCTTTGGTGGATGTCCTCACATATCCTCAAATATGACTCAAAAAACATAACCGCCAGCTGCTAATAACTGCCAATATAAATGAACAGAGTCAAAATGAGTATGTGTACATATTTTCGTGAAAATCATCCACAAGGTGGGGATATAATAAGCAACCTTACTTTTTTCCTTTAATAACTCCACAAACGTGTGTGATATAATTAAAATGATTGTTTCTTCCGAATCCCTTCTTTACCTGTATGGCCCATAATGACTAACGTGAATAACTTCTGATGGTTCGGCTGGCGTCTAGAACATGGAACGTGGTTTATGCAAATGTTGGGGCGTAACTATTAGTGATGCTGACTGTTACGTCACAGTCGGTGTTATGTTCTTATTCGCCTATTTTCAGTGGTCTTTTGCATTCATGAGATTTACATAAGGAGGAAACAATGGTGTTTGAGGCTCACTGTATGTCATTTCCATACAGAACTCTTATTATTCAACTATGCCAAGATAAACACAGTTTCCATTCTATGGCACCTTTAATCATGACTCTTTGACGGTCTCCCTGTATTAAACTGCAGCGTCAGCCTTCACCACAGTCATGTAAGCTAAGCTCTCTTTAGTTTAGTGAACTACTAACCCTTCAGCCCTGTTTACACCTGCTCACTTCATGCGTTTGCTCTGATCAGATAGCTGTCCGATCGTGAGAAGACCAGGTGTAAATGCCCTCCGAAACGCTTTCGAGACACTTTAAATCCGATCGCTCAAACCACTTCAGGAGGTTTCCAGACGAAACAAGTGGAAATGCATCTAGTTGTTGAAACCACATATGTAAATTGAACTCCTCCCAAAATGTAAAAATAATAAACGTGTGAGAGTGTGATATATGATGTGTTATAAGCAGATATGACAGCGCTAATGCAACACGCATCGGCGTGAATGAGTATCTCCTCAGCAAGTAACACAAATGACATTGAAAGTAAGACACAGACGCTCAGCACACAATCATCTTCATTAAAAACAGGGAGGCAACTTATCTTTCCAGTGCTGGTGCCGCTCTCTCTCCTATTGCGGTCTTTGATCTTGAAATGAGCTGATGATCAATCAAATGCAATGCATAGCCGATCTGTTGCTTTCATTGACGTGAAGATCGGAGACGCATTTATGTGACCAGGTGCAAATGGAAGCATTTTAACAAATCAGATGGATATCTGATCAGAGAAGTGGCATGAAGTGACCAGGGGCCGGTTGCACCAGCTGTACGTAAGTTACAACTTAGACTAGTTTTGACGTAAATGGCCACTAAGTTACAACTTACGCACTACTAAATATTTGTTTGTTGCACCATTACACTTAGTTGAAGTGTAACTCTACGTATACATTAAATATTTACAGAAGCGTCTGGTCAGGAGTAACGGCTAGAATAAAATAGCTGCATTAATATGCTCTTCTTTTACCCGACAACCTTCAATCCTTTAGTCATATATGATGCTGCTGACATTTACACTCATGTACATATATAGAGAGAATATGTGAATAAACGTACTTTGTTTTATTAGCGCGTCTTCAACACCCCCCTCTGTGCGCTTCGGTCCGTGTTGCGCATGTCAGATGAAATAATAAACAAATGACATATTTCTTATGTTTTTTTTCTTTCTTTCAGTATTTATTGATCCTTATTTATTTCAATTACACTTTCTGAATGTTATTTACATATAAAATAGCTTACATATAGACTAATGTATCGTTTTTAATGGAAACTTGTTTTTACCGTTACTATACACGAGGCAAAAGAAGTTAGAATGAAGGATAATAGCATTTAATCAAGTCATGCTCGCGTATTTGAAGGTTTCTATTGGATGATTTAGGGTAAACGTCATATTATGCGATTACGCATTACTTTACGGAGAGCTTACGAACAACTGGTGCAACCAAATAATGTATAGATTTAGTTACAAACTAGCTAGTAGTTACTAAGCCTCTAGTGTGGACTTAACGTTTTAATTTAAGTAAGAACTTACGAATGGCTGGTGCAACCCAACCCAGGTGTAAACAGGCACTAATGACTATCCTGAGCAGTGACGTCACAAATATAAGACGATTACATACATTAACAGCCTCCAAAAAATACATCCTACACTAAAACATCTACCATATAATGAAATGTTGCATGCAAAAAAATCGAGTTTGTCAAAATACACAGCTGTTTCTGAATGACTGTCAAAGATGCTTTCTGAAAGCAGATGGGGTAGTTATTAAATCTACTAGCAGACTTTAACGGGAGCATGATCACCAGCTTGGCACATGGTTTAAAGCACACACAGGATGGTTCATCAGCACCATCTCACCTGAGTCAAGACACACATGCTCTCATCACTGCAGACGACTGTCCGTTTGCTGAAGGGCTGGTCTTTACTGTACAGATCCAGAACCCAGCATACAGTATGTCTGCTTTCTGAGACCAGCGTACATCATTAATCAGAAATCAGTAAGAGCTGGACACAGTTCCATCTCCAGCACAACACGCTTCCCTGTGACACAGTGACGACCTGGAAATATAATAAACAACGAGATTTCCCAGCGAGACTCAACAGAAACAGAGTGATGTGTGTGTGTGTGTGTGTGTGAGAGAGAGAGAGAGAGTGTGTGTGTGTGTCTGTGTGTGCTGTGTGTG